>CM028131.1:263152500-263427500 GCA_016271365.2 Neoceratodus forsteri | reverse complement strand
TGGGAGGCCTCCAGTTGCGCTACTGTACATCCCTCAATGGGGCATGGAAAGCAGATATAGTGGCCAAATGTATCTTAAGGGAGGAATACTGCAGACCAGAGTTTAACAAGAGCAAGTATTTCAATACCTCATTTACCAGACATGTGAAGGGGTCCAGATGTTTGGAGGCAGCCCATAAAGTGAACCGCTTCCATGTCCATTTAAGCAAGTATGTATGCCTAGTAGATTTCATTTGGCTGGTATTAGCTTGTCAGCAACTTCAAATGGCACCGTAAAAATGGCATGGCTATGTTTTCAGGACCCATGTGAGAAGATGTAGGGACTTCAGGTCTGGATGGAGTAATGAACCCTTGTTCTGGGACAACAGATTTCGACACAGTGGCAAGGGCACTGAGGATTCCACTGCAAGTTGTTGGAGAAGTGGAAACCATATTTGCCAAGGCTATAGAGTAGCAATGAGGAAGACAATGGCATCTTCCATCTTCACCTTGAGCAATACCCTCTGGATTAATGGAATCAGAAGGAATTCATATAGAAACTTCCCTTCCCTTTCCATGAGGGACAACGCGTCTCTCCAGAAAACTCTACGCCCTGGAGCAAGCAAGCAAAAATGCAGCAGTTTTGCACTATGTGGAGGACACAAAAAGGTCCAACTCTAGCAAGGCAAAGTTTATTTCTATGCTGCTCAAGCCCAGAGGCTCTGGGCACCTCATATAAAACATACAACAGGCATAGTATCAGTTAAAATCAAATATCATACAATCAAAACAATAAAACATCAAATACGGCATTAAGATTAGCAGATTTGTGGGCTGGTCAGATCACCATGTCCAGGAAGGCCAGTGAAAATAATCTTTCAGACTACTCTTGAACCTCTTAACTGATGGGGCCTCCATAACATCAGATGGTAAGGAGTTCCACAGGACCGGTCCGGTGACACTAAAGGCCCAGTCGACGTAAGTTTTTAGTCTGGTCCTGGGAACTTCTAGGATGCCCCTGGTCAAGGAGCGGAGGGAGTGGACCGAGGTGGCGGGTGTCAGAAGATCAGCCAAGTAGCCAGGGCCTAGTACGTGTAAGGCCTTATAAGTGAGTAAACTCACCTTGAAGATAACCCTCCACCTGACCAGCAGCCAGTGCAGAACTCGCAGCACCGGGGTCACATGGCTAAATCTAGATAGGCCAGTCAGCAACCTGGCAGCTGCATTCTGCATCAACTGCAGCCAGCGAAGGGTACCTCCAGAGACCCCGAAGTAGAGAGCATTACAGTAAGAGTCTGGATGTCACAAAGGCATGCACCAGTGTGGGCAGGTCCTTGGGCAGAACTAAGGGTTTGATCCTGGCAATGTTCCTTAAGTGGTAAAAAAAAAAAAAAAACACTTGACAACAGCCAACACCTGCACTTCAAGTGTCAGTCTGTAATCGAGGATCACGCTAAGATCTCGCACCCTAGGGGAGGCCATCAATGACGTAGATCCCACGAATAAACCAGTGATCACATCAGGGGGACTCCCATCATGCCCTCATCCCGGCCCAATCACGAGTACCTCCATCTTATCTGGGTTCAGTCGCAACCAGCTGGAGGGCAGCCAATCACTGATCTCAGCCAGGCAGATGTTAAGCACTTCCACAACATCTGATGTTCCAGGGGCAAAGGACGGGTACAGTTAGGCATCATCTGCATAGCAGTGAAAACCCACACTGTGCTGCCTAATGAGCTCACCCAAGGGCAGCATATACACTGTAAATAACATTGGCAACAAGACAGACCCCTGAGGCACTCCACATGGAAGGAGCTTCGGGGGGGGGGGATTTCTCTTCCTATCACCACCCATTGCTTCCTGCCAGGGAGAAAGGACTCAAACCAACTGATGACTGTGCCGGTGAGTCCACAGTACTCTCTAAGGCGATCAAGAAAAACAATGTGATCTACACAGTGTCAAATGCAGAAGAGAGATCAAGGAGCACAAGAATTGACCAGTCTCCTCTATCTCTAAACCTGAGGAGGTCACTATGCACCCTAACACCGTTTTGGTACCATGCCTGGCTCTGAAACCAGACTGGAGTGGCTCACAGATGTCAAAGGACAGAAGGTGGGCCCACTGGTGCAGCAGTGGGATTTCCACTTGCGACGCCAGCAACCCGGGTTCAGGAACTGACTTGGGTCGCTGGAGGGCCGGCTTGGGGGAGAAGATTGAGTATCCTCGACAGCTCTCCCTTCTCCGGGGTGGAGGTGGCATCATGATCAGTGCAACAGCGGCACCCGTGGAGGCTGGGGTTGCCGCACCGCATCAACGCAGTATACTCCTCAGGGCGGGCGACGCTGGTAGTCAATATGCACGCCCCCACCCCCGCACACACACACACACACACACACACACACACACACACACACACAACACACACACACACGGAAAGAAAAATTCCGCAGGGCTGCCTCTATGAAGCCTTACCTCTGGCTTCAATTAGCCTCCCATGGCTCGCTCCTCTGCTAGATACTTGGTTTGGTGCACGGGTGCCGCGACCCTGCCCTCTGGGGGTAAGCCAGGGGTTCTGTGGGGAGTACCAGAGCAGTCGATGGGAGGTGGGAGCCGGAGGTCCGTGACCAAAGCAGATGTCTGCGCCCCCCCCCGTGACAAAGTATAATAAATATAATAAAAAAAAAAAAAAGGACACAAGGTGCTCCTCGAGCTAGTGCACCATGATTTTCTCAACAACCTTACCCAAAAAGGGAAGGCTGGAGATGGGACAATAATTCACCAGGACATCAGAGTCAAGAGAGGACTTCTTCAGAAGGGGCCTCACCAGGGCCTCTTTTGAAGCTTCCAGAAAGACCCCCCTCAGACAACGAACACAGACAATCCTGGTGAACACCGGGCCAATGGAGCCAATCCATCTCAAGAAACGAGTTGGAGCCGGGTCCAGTTCACAATATACATGTCCTTCAGCTTCGAGATGACTTCAGCCACCTCCACTGGTTTAAACTCCTCCCAGACAGGCAAAGCGGCTCTGTTCCATCCAAGCCAATCACTGCGAGTCGCAATGCAACTCACTGACGGGATCCCCTGTTGGATAGCAGACACTCTGTCCGAGAAGAGCTGAGCAAACTCATCACAAAGTGATTGAAAAGGCTTTTTTTGGCTGCAGACAGATCAGATGGAGAAGTCTGTCGACAGTCCTAAAAAGCTGAACTGGTAAGTTCTTCCCAGCAGCAATCTCCCTGGACAGGAACTCTGCCTTCTTACAGTTGATTGCCCCCTGGTACTCAAAATAGTGAGCACTCAGGGCCATCCTGTCCACATCCAACTGGGTCCTCCGCCAACACTCCAACTTCTGACCCCTGATCTTCATCACCTTGAGATCCCCATCAAACCACGGAGACCTCAAGTGAGAGGATCTGCGTCATACACGGACCAGTGCAAGGATATCAAGCACCCTGGAAACCACTCTATTATACATGGCCACCACTTCGCTCGTACCCACCGCATACATGCAGCAACTACAATAGATCAGTTATCAGCAGTTGTCCCTTATGGGGACAATCCCTTTAATGTGGGAGATAGCTGACCATCTCAACAGGGAAGGGACTCGGGGCGCAGACTGACCGAGAACTTTACTGCGCAATGCCTCAGACCATACAACCTGATCAGTCCTGAGGTTAGTTATCTCAAACCCTGTGAGAACACCAGGTCCAGCGGTGGCCGTGATGATGGTCATGGAAGTAACTACTTGAGACAGGTCCAGCGATTACATCAACTGGAGGAGATGAGAGCCAAATTGCAAGGCTTCTTTGTCAAGCTAGGCACTGAAGTCCCCCAGTACTAAAACATCTGGGGGACTCCAACATCTTCAGGACCCAGTGGGCCTAACCGGTTAACAAAACTAAAATAACACCGTGTCGATGACCAAGTCCGCAACCTCCTGCAGGAAATCTCCCCCCACCCCTGGAAGGTGGTAATAAGGAGAATCCTGCATCCTGTGCCCAGACTCCCACGCACCGCCACATACCCAAAGGACCTGGCTGTCCCCACTGGGTGCATGGTGAATCCCAGGTCAGATCTAACACAAATGGCCACTCCCCCACCCCTGTTTTCCCACTGCGGTCAGTGCACCATTGAGTACCCAGCAGGGACAGATGCCTCCAAAACCGGCCAAGCATTGTCACCCAACAGGTCTCTGTGATGCAAGCCAGATCGACTGAGGAAATCAAGTCCACCATAATTTTGGTCTTGTGCCTCATCGATCTGGCATTGCACAGCACTGCCCGCAAGGGACTGGTAGATGCCGCACCCCCTCTGGCTACCTGCCCACTCGATCTGCCGGGAGCCCTGGGGACAGAGACCAAACACATCTGGCCTCTCTCCAAGCTCCATCTAAACCCAGAGAGTATCCTGCACCTAACCACCCCAATACTCTGGACGACCACATCTTTCGGAGAGGCCATCTGTCACAGAAGTCAGCAGTTCTCATTTGTGCATCTTCGACTGTGACTTGCTTAGCTGGTCTGCTGAGATGTTTTGGACACATGGCAGATGCACAGCTGACAGCTCTAGGCCATGTTCCTGTGCCCAATATCACACCCAATGCTTCCCGACAGAGGGGATAGGAATAGGTGCCCCCTTGTTTATGTAGTGAATCGCACTTATGTTGTACATCTGGATCAACAGAGGCCTGACATAAGATGTTGCAGAAATGTGTGCAAACTGTATGGGATGGCACACATTTCTAAAATGCTGATTTGAAGATAGAGTTCCACCTGACTAACAGCCCTGTTTGGCAGGGCTCTAGGTGTGCCCCCAGGAGCCGGGTGCATCAGTCGTCAGGATCTGTGAAGTGGGAATCAGGAATGGAACAGAACGTCTTTTAAAGACTGAAGCGGTCCATCCACCACTTCAGAGTTTTACATGATGGGAATGTAAGCGTACTCTGATCCAGACAGTCTGTCAGTTGTATCCATTATACCCTTAAAGTGCACTTTGGGATCCATATATGTAAATGAGCTAGAAGTACAGTTACAGTGTCCGCTGCCATGACTCCCAGAACACAGAGAAATGCCTGGCTGGGACTGGGCGACTGTTGTGCATTAACTGTGCTTGAGCAATGAGGTGTTCGGCCCTGTCAAGGAGTAGGAAAACCTTCCCTTGGGAAGTGTCTTAAACTGCACCTATACATTGCAGGTGTTGACATAACATGGTGTTAAAACTGACTTTGGCACCTTCATCGTGATTCCCAAGTCATTGAATCGTTGTCTCATTCGAGACAGTGTGTGTAAGAGACTGTTCTTGGAGCGGGCTTTAAGAGTCAGTCACCCAGGTATGGGAAGACATACAGGCCTTCCCTGTGAAGGGCTGCTGCCACCACTGCTATGCACTTGGTAAAGACCCATGGCACAGAAGATAAGCCAAAGGGCAATACTTTGAACTGGTAATGCGTCCCCCTCCAGCATGAAGTGGAGATGTCTGCAAGCTTTCCCACCTGATATGAAGGTATGCATCCTTCATATCCAGGGAGCATAAACAATCCCTTGTTGTAGGATGGAGACTAGGACCTGCAGAGAAACCATGCAAAACTTCTTGTACTCTGTGTAGACGGCAAGGTCTCAGATCTAACACAGGCCTCATCTCATGTCCATCTGGGAACCAGTAAGTATCTGGACTAGAAATCCTTTGTTTAGCTGATGAAAGAGAAGGGGTTCTATGGCATGTTTTTGTATCAAAGATTGTATTTCCTTTTTCCACAGGGATAAGTGACCCGGAGGATAGCTGGAATGAGGTAGAGGATGCACTGAAATAAATTTTTAAAAGCTCCAGGGCATGCCCCTTTGCAACTATCCATTTTCTAGGACCCAGTCATCTGTAGTGATCTCTCCATTTTGCAAGATGCAGAGAGAAATGAACCCCTACAGCCACTCCTAGAGGTAAAAGTGGTGGTGGTGGGGCAAGAAGAGTATCAAGCAGAACCAGTGGGGGCAGAACCACTGGTCCAAAAGGCCTCTGATGCTTTTGAATTGGCACCTAGGGGCAACTGTCCAGGCAATGCACCACTACCCTTTCTCCGAGCTGACTGACTGTAGGTGGGATGGCCATCTCTGGCAGCTGGCAGACAAAAAGACCCTCTAACATGATGACCCCTACCAGGTGCAGGATGCAGGGATTTACAGATCGTACAGTCCTTTTAGAAGACTGAAGATCCTCAGGGTTTCTTCATAACCAAATAATTTCTTGCCTTTAAATGGGGCATTCAAAACCACTTGATGGACATCTGTGGCAAATCCAGCTACTCTTAGGCATGAATACAGCCTCCTACAGATGCCCGAGGCAGCTGCTCTGGTAGAGGCATCAGACACATATAAACTGAGCACAGTAAATGTTTACCAACTTCAGCACCAGAATTAATTCTTGGCAGAGCCATCTGACAAGGCCTGGGCTGCAGCCTTGGCATTTTTCCAGACACTGTTCTGGTATTTAATCATATGGGCCTGACAGTTGGCAATTTGATGGCCCAAAGGTGCAGATGCACAAGTCATTTTACCCATGACATCCAGACTCCCAGACATCTGGATTTCTTCGTCGGGGCAAATGAAAAAATTACTCACCTTAGTAATGTTGTTTCTTCTAATGGAGTCTTGCTATATCATGACATATGCAGTTAGACCCAGCCTTCGAACTGCTCCGGAGGTGAAAGAGTTAACTTTCCATGCCAGGCATGGAATCTTGAGCGTGAGCTCTGTTGAAAACTCTGTCTGTTCTTTAAACTCAAACTGTCAGATCTTTACGAGCAAAAACTCACTAAGATTCTGTGTGGAAGCTGTAAACCTACACTAGCCAACTGGCTACTAAAATATTAACACATTTTTTGGTCCCAAAACAAAGACTCAAGTCAGGGGATCCAAAAAATAAAAAACACAACACCCAAACACCCCCAAAAAAGGGGTGAAAAAACAAGGTAGGCATCTACTAAGTGCCAACACTGCACTGCCCACCCACATCCCAAAAGCAGAGGTTCTGAGAGGGGCAGGCAGGGGAGGAGGTCAGAATATAGCAAGACTCCATTAGAAGAAACAACATTACTAAGGTGAGTAATTTTTCTTCAAACATGAAGTCTTGCTATATTATGACATATGCAGACTACACAGCAGTACCTCCATGGAGGAGGGACAGAACCTACTTAGGAAACAGGCTCTGAAGCACAGCTGTGCTAAACCGAGCATCACTCCTAGCCTGGATGTCCAGGGAGTAATGCTGGTGAAAGTGTGAACTGTTTTCCAGGTAGCTGCTTGACATATCTCTATGATAGGGATGTCCCTGGCTGCAGCCAGGACGCTGCTGTACCTCTGGTAGAGTGAGCCTCAGGCCTGAAGGGAACATTACCCAGTTTTGATAACAAAACTGGATACAAGAGACAATCCACCTGGCAATGGATCTTTAGTGGCAGGACTCCTTTACCAACCTCACCATAAGTGAGGAACAGTTGGAGGAGTCAAACCTGTGACCCTTGGTAACTCTAAGTAGTAACTAAGGGCTCTCTTCACATCTAAGCTGTGCAGCCTCCTCTCGCCAGAGGAGGAATGGTCAGTGAAGTACACTGGAAGAGATATAGATTGATTAAGGTGGAAATCTGAAACCACCTTAGGCAAGAACTTCCTGTTAGTCCTGAGGACCACCTTATCTCTGTGAAAGGAGATAAAAATCAGACTCCACTGACAAAGCTTGTAATTCACTTATGCGTCTGGCAGAAGTGATGGCTACCAGAAACACAGTTTTCCAAGTCAAGTACTTAAGCTCTGCTGAAGACAAAGGCTTAAAGGGGGGTTGCATAAGCTGAGCAATGTAAACATTCAGATCCCAGGCGGGAGCAGGGTCCCTGAATGGAGGGTTGGTGTGAAGCAATCCCTTGAAAAACTTGGAGAATACAGGGTGAGCAGAAAGAGAAGAGGGCTTTCCTGCTGATATAAAAGCAGAGACAGCTGGCAAGTGCACTTTCAGGGTAGCTGGCCTCAGCCCCAAAGTATTTAAGTGGACCATATAATCCAGGACTGGGGGCAAATCAGCAGATTCTGGGGAAATATGCTTTCCAGAGCACCATATGGAAAACCTTTTTCCATTTAGAATTATAAGTAGCACTGGTGGAAGGCTTCCTAGAAGCTTTCAAGATATCGAGTACACCTTGAGAAAGGTGTAGGTCAGCAAACTAACTCTTCAAGAGCCAGGCCTTGAGGTTGAGGGATTTGAGATTCAGGTACCAAACTCTCCCCTGGGCACAGGTTAACAGATTGTGATTCCTGGGAAGACACAGAGGAAGGTGGACTGCTAAGGACAGAAGGAGTGGATACCAGGGCTGTCTGGCCCAATCTGGAGCAATCAGAATCATCTTGCAAGGTTGAGATCTGATTTTGACTAGCACCTTGAACAAGAGAGGGAAGGAGGGAAGGCATAGAGAAACTTCCCTTCCCAGTTGAGAAGGAAGGCATCCAGAGGGACTGAGCCCAACACTGGGGGCCTGCAGCAAAATATCGGAAGTTGGTGATTGTCTGGGGCTGCAAAAAGATCTAGCTGAGGGGTGCCCCACCTGGCAAATACTACCTTCAGTACTAGGGGATCCAGAGACCATTTGTGATGGCCCTGGGAAATCCTGCTGAGAGCATCTGCCAGGACATTGTCCTTGCCTGGAAGGTGAACTGCCATGAAGGAGGTGTTCAGGGAATAAGCCAGAGACCACAACTTCATTGCCTCGGTGCACAAGGCCGAAGACCGAGTGCCCCCCCCTTGCCTGTTGATGTACCACATTGTAGTGGTGTTGTCTGTTCTGACCTGTACCACTTTGTTCTGAACAGATGCAGAAAAAACCTGAAGTGCTAGAAAAACTGCTCTGAGTTCCAACAGATTGATGTGGAGCAGAGATTCCGGAGGGGACCACAATCCCTGGGTGGTGAGGTTGCCTAAGTGAGCTCCCCACCCCAAGAGGGACGCATCTGTAGTAAGGGTCAAGGAGTGAGATTGAGGGATGAAAGGAACCCCTTGTCTCAGATTGCTCTGATCCAGCCACCATTGTAGGGCCTGGATCAGGGTTCGAGTTACTGGGATCAATTTGGTTAGAGGATCTCTCCTTTGAGACCAGAAGGCTCTCAAATGGAACTTAATGTCCCTCATCTGAAATCTTGCTCCCTGCACTACTGCTGTGGAGGCAGCCATGTGCCCTAGGAGCTGCAAAAAGTGCCTTGCTGGTCGAGAGACCTGCAGAGTGAAGGAGGAGGCCAGAGCCACCAGGGTCTTTGCTCTTTCTAAAGGGAGGAAAGCTCCGGTCTGCTTTGTGTCCAGTTCTGCGCCTATGAAGGTGAGTAGCTGAAAAGGCTCTAGAACTGACTTTGGGAGATTGAGAAGGAAACCTAGAGATGTAAGCAGCTGCTGGGTAACCTGAAGGTGTAATTTGACTTGGTCTGGAGACTGGCCCACTATGAGCCAGTCATCCAGGTAAGGAAAGATGGCAATCTTTGCCTTCTTAAATGAGCAACTGCTACTGCCAAGCATTTGTGAATACCCTTTGGGCAGAGGTGAGGCCAGGGCATTGCTTTGAACTGGTAATGGCCTGAGGGCAGTTCAATCTGAGGTACTTTCGTGGGAGCTTCTGATGAGAACATGGAAGTAGGCATCCTGAGGTCCAGGGACGCTAGCCAGTCCCCTGGCCTTAGAGAGGGTAAAATAATTCCCAGAGTCACCATTTTGAATTTTGGTTTTAAAAGGTGCTTGTTTAGGTATCTGAGATCCAGGATGGGCCGTCATTCTCCTGTCTTTTTTGGGGTAAGGAAGTACCTGGAGTACAGTCCTTTGCCCTGGTGTAGGGGAGGTACCCTTTCTACAGCTCTGAGAGCCAGGAGGGTTGAGACTTCTGTTTCCAGAGCGAGAGCCTCCGATGGATTTACAGGTGGAAAGGATCTGGTTCTCATCTTTGGAAATTTTTTGAAGCTGGGAACAAGTCCCTGGCTAACTACTTCCAGGACCCACTTGTCTGATGTTAAAGACTCCCAGTCCTGGACGAAGTAAGCCAGCCTGCCCCTTACAGGTAATGGAGAATCGGCCCTGGCCCTCCCATCAGGGTGCCTGTTTGGCAGGGGCTTTAGGCTGAGGGGTGGGAGCAGGCCTGCTCGTACCCAGTCTGCCTCTCCCTCTGAAGAACCCCCTCTGGGCATAGGCTGAAGAGGAGGCCTGGGCTTGGTAAAGGTCTGTGAAAAGGCCTGCCCTGCCCCTGGAAAGCTGCCTCTGAGGAGTGGCCCGGCTTTCCTTGGCCTGTGCACTCCTATAAGTGGTCCTATACTCATCTATTTTCTTCATGTAATTCTCTGTCTGCTCCCCAAACAGAGAGTTACCCACAACAGGAAAATCCATGGCCTTAGCCTGGGTATCCTGCGACAGGCTAGTACACCTGAGCCAAGCCATTCTGCGAAAAGCTACAGATGTAGCCATGACTCTTGAAGATGCATCGTTAGAGTCCACTGCAGCATGGAATTGCACCTTGGATGCCTCAATACCATCAGCAGCCACCTGCTCCAGCTCCTTGGCAAGCTGGCCAGGGACCTGTTTCACTAGAGCCATAACAGTGTCCCATCTGGATTTCTGGTATCTTGCAACATATGCCATATAATTTGCATGTCTGAGTCCCAAGGATGCTGCCATGTACGGTTTCTTTGCCATGGCATCAATCCTCCTGGAGTCCTTGTCAGGGGGGGTGTGAAGCCAAGGGAATATTTGCCTTATCACAGGCTGCAGCCTGCACTACCCCAACATGGCTGCATTGTTGTGAAAGGAACTCCGTATCAGAGCCTGACAATGTGTACCTCTTGTCCATTTTTTTTTTTTTTATCCACAGGAGTTATAGTGTGAGGAGTTTTTAAAATTTTTATTGTCTGTTTCCTAAAAGATTTATGTAAAGGAATAGACAATCTCCTAGACTCTGGGATATCCATCATTTCTACATAGTCAGGTTCCTCCTGTTCATCCACAGCTTATTCCAAAGGGAGCTGGAGGGTTACAGCCACTTTCTTATAAAACATAAAATGAGAAGGGAACTCAGAAAGCCTAGGGGGAGACACTCCTGAAGGTCTGTCTGGGGAGATGTCTGGTTCAATGGGCACATCCAGACTTTCAAAATCACATTCACTCTTCATAATCTTCCTCCCCCTCCTCTGGTTCATAAAATTCCTCTATATCATATTCTTGAACCGGTGGCACCGACCGAACCAACCGCTTACCTGATGGTGCCGGTTCGGTCGGAACCGGGGAAAGCGACTGGACAATTTTGATTACTTTGGCCATCTCTGCAGCAGCTGGAGAAGGAAGTTTTGGTTCCACATCTGCTGATTTTCTAGTCCTTTTTGCTGGGACTGACTCCTCCGAGTCAGCTCTCAGTTTGCCAGAGGAAGTCTCGCCCTGGTCAGAGGGCACTCCCTCCAGTTCGGTTGGCACCGAACCAGGCTGGCCATCCGGGTCAGCAGACTTCTTGGCCTCTCGTTCCCTGAGCCTACCAACTCTCTTATCCAGGGTAGCTGCAGGGAAATTCTTGCAAATCTGGCAGTCTGCATTGAGGTGGTCAAACCCCAGACAATAGACACATGTGGTGAGTGGGTCAGCCTTGGCAAAGGCTTCCCCACAGACACTACAGTGCTGAAACCCAGTGGGCCCGGTTTTTCTTTTGGGTTTCTCAGACATAGTGCCAGCCTAACCAAAAACTTGCCCGTTTATGGCAATCCGCCAAGCAAGACACCCTTATCGGTTCCCAACCGTGTCACGGGTCGTGGAAAAAATCCATAATTAAATCTTTTTTTTTTTTTTTTTTTTAGAACCGATAAGAACCGGGAACCGCACTCTAAATGCAATTTAATAAAGTTTAACAACAACCTGATCGCTTCAAACCGAACCGATAATATCGTTTGCAAGTTCCACACAGAAATAATGTAAAACCTATCTATTACTTACGATACCACAGACAGAGCTTGAACCAACCGGTTGCGGTTAAAATATAGACAAAATGCAGTTTAAAAAACGCGAAATTACACTTTTTAACAGACAAAATGAACCGAGCAGCAGGAGAACTCTCCGGAGCGACTGTTCAGTGAGGCGGAGTAAAGAACCTGACAGTTTGAGTTTAAAGAACAACAGACAGAGTTCTCAACCGAGCTTGCGCTCAAGATTCCATGCCTGGCATGGAAAGTTAACTCTTTCACCTCCGGAGCAGTTCGAAGGCTGGGTCTAACTGCATATGTCATAATATAGCAAGACTTCATGTTGTTTGAAAAAATGTTTGGCCGCCTTAGATGCATAGTGTGCAGCTATGTTCACCGCAGAGTCCATCCCTGGTTGGGTGGAATAATAAGGCATAGCAGTAGACACAGGGTACTGCTTATCAGCCTTGCAAAGCACAGCTGGAATGGAGTTAGGTCTGTGCCAGGCAGCAAACGTGGCATCCTCCAAAGCTGGATAAATTGGAGAAATTATAGGTGGAGTACAGGGAACATCTAAAAACTACATTTCTCTTAGTCAAGTCCTCCTCTACAGCAAATCCCAATTAAACTATGTATTTGTTGCATTAGAGACTAAATATATGGGGGTCTTCTGGTGGAGACCTGGGTGCATAAACCAGAGTCTTCACTACGAGAGCACAGGGTAGAACTAGAACGAGCATCTTATGGTTCCTTCTAATAGTCCTGTTCCTCTCCATAATCCTCCTCCATCATGAGGTATGGATTGTATTCCACCACAGCATCAACAGGCTTGATGACTGAAGCAGACAACTGATCCAACATAGCCAGCAGTTGTGAAGAAGGAATCTGCAGTGAGCTGGTAGCAGAGGCCAACATGGCCTGTGAAATGAAACCAGGTGTCGACTGTAAGACAGTACAGGAAGCAAGCTGCACTCGAGAACAGAACCACGCTTGTGCAAAATTAAATCCGCTACAAGCTTTTATTCCAACAGTAGTCAGGAAATACACAGGCAAAAATCTCCAGCGCTTTGACCATTCAAGTTCTTCCTCAGGGGGTGTTTCCCCTGTGAGGGGTTGAACCCTTTCTTTTATATTATCTACTTGATCACATGGTATATACATTCCTTCATGTGGATCATCATTGCTATGGTGACAATGCACAAATCAATTAAAAATAAGGCAAAAAATCTAAATAAAACTGCACTGAGCCAGACCGCTGGCGCAGAGGCATGATTGCCGTCTGTGGCACCAACAACCTGGATTCTGGAACGGATCCGGGAGTCGGAGGGCCAACGGGGGGAGTAGGACTGAGCATCCAGTGGACTGCCTCCTACTGGGGAGATGAAAAATTACTCACCTTAGTAATGTTTCTTCTAATGGAGTCTTGCTATATTATGACAGTAGCAGTTTGATCCAGCTCTAGAACTGCTCCGGAGGTGAAATGGTTAAAACCATTCCAAAATAGAATTTTGGCAACAAGCTCTAAGAAGCAGCTCTATCTGTGTTATTTCAGACCTGAACTGTCAGATCTTTACGAGCCAAACTCACTAAGGTCTGTGTGGAAGCTGTAACCTACACTAGCCAAATGGCTACCTAAATAATAACAACCATTGCTGGTCCCAACACCCAAGACTCAAGTCAGGGGACCAGAAATACTAACACAATTCTAATAATATGAGAATAAAACATAAGTATAATAAAACACACACACAAAGCCCCAAAAGGGGACAAAAATGCTAACAGGGCATAAAAAGGTGCCCACACCAAGTTGCCCGCACCCCACCCAAGTAGAGGTTCTGAGAGGGGCAGGTTGGGGAGGTTAATATAGCAAGACTCCATTAGAAGAAACAACATTACTAAGGTGAGTAATTTTTCTTCAAACAACATGAAGTCTTGCTATATTATGACAGTAGCAGAATACAAGCAGTACCTCCATGGAGGAGGGCAGAACCTACTTAGGAATAGGCTCTGAAGAACAGCTGTGCTAAACCGAGCATCTCTCCTGGCCTGGACATCCAGGGAGTAATGCTTGGTAAAAGTGTGTACTGCTTTCCAAGTAGCAGCCTGGCAAATCTCTAATATAGGGATGTCTCTGGCAGCAGCTAGAGATGCAGCTGTACCCTGGTAGAATGAGCTCCTCAAACCGGGGCTCTGCCCAGTTTCGATAACAAAATTGGATACAAGAGACAATCCACCTGGCAATTGATCTTAGTGGCAGGTTTGCCTTTCCCAACTTCACCATAGGTAAGGAAAAGTTGGAGGATTCAACCTGTGACCTTTGGTACGCCTTATATAGTAACTAAGAGCTCTCTAACATCCAGGCGTGCAACCTCCTCTCACCAGAAGAGGAGTGATCAGTGAAAATACTGGAAGGAGATAGATTGATTAAGATGGAAATCTGAAACCACCTTAGGCAAAACTTCCTATTAGTCCTAAGGACTACCTTATCCCTGTGGAAAGAAATAAAGTCAGTTTCCACTGACAAGGCTTGCAACTCACTTATCGTCTGGCAGAAGTGATAGCCACTAGAAAACAGTTTTCCAAGTTAGGTACTTAAGCTCTGCAGAAGACAGAGGTTCAAAAGGGGTTGCATTAACTGGGCAATGCAAACATTAAGGTCCCAAGCAGGGGCGGTTCCCTAAAGGGTGGATTAGTCACGGAGTAATCCTTAAAAACTTGGAAAACACAGGATGAGAGGAAAGAGGGATGACTTTCCTGCTGACACAAAAGCAGATACAGCTGCCAAAATGAACTCTCAGGGTAGCTGGTCTGAGACCCAAGGAATTAAGATGTACCATGTAATCTAACACAATGGGCAAATCAACAGATTCTGGGGAAATATTTTTCCCAGCACACCAAATGGAAAACCTTTTCCATTTAGAACTATAAGTAGCCCTAGTGGAAGGCTTTCTAGAAGTCTTTAGGATTGCAAGAACACCCTGAGAGAGGTGTAAATCAGCAAACTAACTCCTCAAGAGCCAGGCCTTGAGGTTGAGGGATTTGAGGTCCGGATACCAAACCCTTCCCTGGGCACAAGTCAACAGGTTGTGATTCCTGGGGAGGCAAAGGGGAAGATGGATTGTCAGTGACAGAAGGAGGTACCAGGGCTGCCTGGCTCAATCCGGGGCAATCAGAATCACCCTGCAAGGCTGAGATCTGATTTTGAATAGTACTTTGAATAGGAGAGGGAAGGGGGGAAAAGCATAGAGAAACTTCCCCTCCCAATCCAGAAGAAGGGCATCCAGGGGAACTGAGCCCAGCACTGGAGGCCTGCAAACAGAATAGAGGAAGTTTGTGATTGTCTGGGGCTGCAAAAAGATCTATCTGAGGGGTGCCCCATCTGGCAAAGACTATCCCCAGCACTTGAGGATCCAGGGACCATTCGTGATGGCCCTGGGAAATCCTGCTGAGAGCATCCGCTAGGACATTGTCCTTCCCTGGAAGATTAACTGCTATGAGGGAAGTGTTCAGGGAATAGGCCAGAGACCACAACTTCATTGCCTCGGTGCACAAGGCCGAAGAGAGTGCCCCCGTTTGTTGATGTACCACATTGTTGTGGTGTTGTCTGTTCTGACTTGTATCACCTTGTCGTGGACAGATGCAGAAAATGCTTGAAGAGCTAAAAAGACAGCTCTGAGTTCCAGCAAACTGATGTGGAGCAAAGATTCCTGGGGGGACCACACTCCCTGAGTGGAAAGGTCGCCCATGTGGGCTCCCCAACCCAGAAGGGAAGCATCTGTAGTGAGAGTCAAGTCGTGAGTAGGGGGAATGAAGGGACCCCAATCTTAAATTGCTCTGATCCTGCCACCACTGGAGGGCTAGGATCAAGGTTCAGTCACTGGGACCAACTTGGAAAGGGGTCTCTTCTCTGAGACCAATAGGTTCTCAAGTGAAACTGAATGTCTCTCATCTGAAATCTTGCTCCCTGCACAACAGCTGTGGATGCAGCCATGTGCCCCAGGAGCTGCAGAAAGTGTCTTGCTGGTCGAGAGACCTGCAGAGTGAAGGAGGAGGCCAGAGCCACTAAATTCCTTACCCTTTCTAAGGGAAGAAAGGCTCTGGCTAGCTTTGTGTCCAATTCTGCCCCAATAAAGGTGAGTACCTGGACTGGTTCCAGAACCGACTTTGGTAGATTTAGCAGAAAGCCCAGGGAGGTGAGAAGCTGCTGGGTGACCTGCAGGTGAGATTTTACCTGTTCTGGGGACTGGCCTACAATAAGCCAGTCGTCTAGATAGGGAAAAACCGCAATCCTTTGCCTCCTTAAGTGAGCCACTGCTAGACACTTTGTGAATACCCTTGGGGCAGAGGTAAGGCCGAAGGGCATTGCTCTGAACTGGTAATGACCTGAGGGCAGTTCGAATCTGAGGTACTCGATGGGAGCTTCTGATTAGGACATGGAAATAGGCATCCTTGAGGTCCAGGAGGCTAGCCAGTCCCTGGCCTTAGGGAGGGTAAAATCATTGCCAGAGTTACCATTTTGAACTTTGGTTTCAAAAGATGCTTGTTCAGATATCTGAGATCTAATATGGGCCGCCATTCTCCTGTCTTTTTTGGGGTAAGGAAGTATCTGGAATACAGACCCCTGCCCTGGTGCAGGGGAGGAACCCTTTCTACTGCTCTGAGAGCTAACAGGGATGAGACCTCTGCTTCCAGAGCAATGGTCTCTGAAGCACTTGCAGGTAGAAAAAGTCGGCTTCTCAACTTGGGAAACTTTTTGAAGCCGAGAACCAGACCCTGGCTTACTACTTCCAGAACCCACTTGTCTGAGGTTAGAAGCCCAATTCTGACTGAAGTAAGCCAGCCTGCCCCCTACCGGTACAGGAGGAATCGGCCCTGGGCACTCATCAGGGTGCCTGCTTAGCAGGAGCTTTAGGCTGGGGGGTGGGAGCAGGTCTGCCCACCCCTCGTCTGCCTCTGCCTCTGAAGAAGCCCCTCTGAGCATAGGCAGAGGAGGCCTGAGTCTGGTAAAAAGGCCTGTGAAAAGGCCTACCCCTACCCCTGGGGGTATGCCTTTGAGGAGTGGCTTGCCGCTCCTTAGCCTGGGCACTCTTGTAAGTAGTCCTATATTCATCCATCTTTTTCATGTAGTTCTCTGTCTGCTCCCCAAACAGAGAATTCCCCACCACAGGAAAATCCATAGCCTTAGTCTGGGTATCCTGTGACAGACTAGTACACCTGAGCCAGGCCAACCTACGAAAAGCTACAGATGTGGCCATGACCCTAGAGGAAACATCATTAACATCCACAGCAGCATGAAACTGAACCTTAGAAGCCTCGATGCCATCAGCAGCCACCTGTTCTAGTTCACTAGCCAGCTGGCCATGGGCTTGCTTGGCTAGTGCATCACAGTATCCCATCTAGATTTCTGATACCTAGCTACATAAGCCATATAATTTGCTTGTCTGAGTCCCAGAGAGGCTGCCATATACTGTTTTTGCCATGGCATCAATCTTCCTGGAATCCTTGTCAGGAGGATGTGAAGCCAGGGGAATATTAGCTTTATCACAGGCAGCAGCCTGAACTACCCCAACATGACTGCATTGCTGAGAAAGGAATTCTGTATCAGGACCTGACAGTGTGTACCTTCTGTCCATCTTTTTATCTACAGGAGGCACAGAATTAGGAGTTTTTAAAATTTTTATTGTTTGCTTCCTAAAAGACTTGTGTAAAGGAATAGACAATCTCCTAGACTCTGGAATATCCATCATTTCTACAAAATCAGGCTCCTCTTGCTCATCCACAGCTTCTTCTAAGGAAGCTGGAGGTTTCAGCAACTTTTGTAAAACATGAAATGAGATGGGACTCAGACAGCATAGGGGGAGATTCTAAAGGTCTGTCTGGGGAGATGTCCGGTTCAATGGGCACACCCAGACCTTCCCAGCCACATTCATACTGTTCATAATCATCCTCCCCCTCCTCTGGTTCATAAAATTCCTCAATATCATATTCCTGAACCACTGGGACTGGACGAACCGACCTTTTGCCAGATAGTGGCGGTTCGGACGGACCCTGAGACAGTGACTGGACAATTTGTATGGCTTTTGCTATCTCTGCAGCAGTTGGAGAAGGGTTTTTGGACTCCAGACCTCGGTGGATTTTCTTGTTTTCTTTACTGGAATTGGTTCCTCAGAACCAGCTTTTCTTTTGCCCGAGGAAGTCTCGCCCTGGTCAGAGGGCACTCCCTCCGGTTCGGTTGGCACCGAACCGGGCTGGCCATCCGGGTCAGCAGACTTTTTGGCCTCTCGTTCCCTGAGCCTGCCCAATCTTTTTTCCAGGGTGGCTGCAGGGAAATTCTTACATATCTGGCAGTCTGACTGGAGGTGGTCAAACCCCAGACAATAAACACATGTGGTGTGTGGGTCAGCCTTGGCAAAGACTTCCCCACAAACATCACAGTGTTGAAACCCAGTGGGCCCGGTTTTCTTTTGGGTTTCTCAGACATAATGCCAGCCTAACCAGAAAACTTGCTGAAACGGCAGTGCCAGGCAAGACACCCTTATCGGTTCCTAACCGTGTCACGGGTATTGGAAAAAAACGTAATAAATTTTTTTAGAACCGATAAGAACCGGGAACCGCACTCTAAAATATTAAATTTTTAGTTTTAAATGAGTTTTAAACCCAACTGATCGGTTCAAAACCGAACCGATAACTTACAAGTTCCACACAGACAAAACCTTCAATTTACTTACGGTTACCACAGATAGAGCTTGAACCGAACGGTTTTGCGGTTAAAATAAAACTATTCTCGGTTGAATCCAACCGAGAAAACACTTTTTAAACCGAGAAATGAACCGAGCAGTAGGAGAAATCTCCAGAGCGACTGTTCACTGAGGCGGAGTAAAGAATCTGACAGTTCAGGTTTGAAATAACACAGATAGAGCTGCTTCTTAGAGCTCGTGGCCAAAATTCTATTTTGGAATGGTTTTAACCATTTCACCTCCGGAGCAGTTCTAGAGCTGGATCAAACTGCTACTGTCATAATATAGCAAGACTTCACGTTGTTTGAAGGGTTGAGTGTCCGACGGACCCCTGGCAGAAGCCAGGAGTTCCGCTGCGGTCGGCGCCTGCACATTCGCGGGCGGAGCAGATGTGGGTAGTCATTACACGTCCCCGCCCTCATGGGGTTTACAGTACACAAAAATGCCAGCCCCCGCTTATGAGCCAGCTCCTTTGCCGTCCCCTCGGGCCACCAGAGTTTGCCTACCTGCGGGCCCCTCTCAAGGGGGTAAGCCCAAATGTGAGGGGGCGGCTACTGGAGCCTGGCGAGCCCGCCAAGGGGCTTGGGCAAGCCAGCCCAAAAAGTAAAATAAAATACATTTAAAATAAATAAATAAATAAATAAATAAAACTGTGCCATAGGTACATCACATGTATCTTAAAAAGACAAGGGACAGGCAGAATCTTAATTAAGCTATCTGGTCTAAGTCATGTACTTAATGACAACTAGGTTTGGAACTTTAACACTTAATTATTAAGGGGATTTAATCCTTAATGTCTTTACCCAATATATACTATTATGCTTTGGAAATAAATGGTTACGTTCCTAGATAGCGAACTCAAGAGGTGCTAGTCTACATTATTCAACTTCATATTATTAGACCTATTACAAGCAATCATTCTAAATAGGGTTATAGAGGTATCCAAAATAAACACAAGTCTGATAATGCCTTTATTTCACTTTTGGCAACTCAGAATTATATATGTTCTCAGGTCTAAAGCTGAATAAATGAGGTTATATAGATCTAAAGAAAGAAGAAAAGGGAAAAATAGGAGAATAATAAAGAATGTTTATGGTGTATATAAATAATAGTCACAAAGGGTCTTCCACCAAGTGAGTAAAACAGGATACTAGTTCCAAAACAAAGTGTGAGTCGACCACTTTGGTTTAAGAGAAGAACGGGGTTGCTTGAAAGACTAACATACTCCTGCTTTATTTATACTTTTCATATATGAAGTAGTAACAGCTTTTGTTAGTTAAATGGCTAGTGTGCTGTTAAGGAAAAGGTCAGAGACATACAAGGCAAGTCATGGCTGACCGGTAATTAAACCAGCACAGATTGTTCCGAATTTACATTCAATACATTCTAGTAAGTTTATTGTTTTACTACTATATAAGGGTGTTGGGCCCTAGTACAAACAGAAGCGAATAAAAAAAAAAAAAAAAGAACAAAAATGAGGATGAAAGGGAAAACTGGTATTGGGAAGGGAAGGTGTGAGAAGAAAGGGGGTATGGGGAGGGTAAAGGCGAGAAGGGGGAATGGGAAAACAGGATGGAGAAAGAGGAGAAAAGAAGGTGGGTTTGGTGGTGGGGAAGGGGTAAGGGGA
The DNA here is from genome assembly GCA_016271365.2 of Neoceratodus forsteri. Lineage (NCBI taxonomy): Eukaryota > Metazoa > Chordata > Ceratodontiformes > Ceratodontidae > Neoceratodus > Neoceratodus forsteri. Next base: position 263,407,204 of record CM028131.1, on the reverse strand, counting down.
AGAAGTGGGGAAAGGAGAAATGAGAGAGCAGGATAGGGGAGAGAAAAAGGGGGGGCTAAGGCAAAAAGAGGATAGAGAGAAATTCCAAAAGTGCTATATTCAGTCATCTTTTAAATATGGTCTCAGATCTAATTCTTCATTCATACTAAATCGGGTTCAAAGTTCCCAAACCACTGATCCACCTACCCTCCTTTCTCAGGAGATTCAATCAATCATCTCCTTGTGGGAGATGGGAGATATTGGGGGAGAATCTGGTCAAGAAACAAACTTCAGACCTGTAGGGGTTTGATCTGTGTGCTACAGCAAAATGTACCCCTATAGGGTTTTCAACATTTTTAATTACGATTGCCCTTATGTGTTCCTGCAATCTAATTTAGACCATTCTGGTCATCGAGCCCCCATATTGCAGTCCACATAAGTACCACACAATATAAACAAAATTGCTTCTACATGCCAAACTGTTTCACAACCACTTTTCTATCATGTTCGAGGGGGATGTATATAAATATTCCCAGTGTCTACATATTTACACACATTACAACAGCCACAATGATGAAACCCCAGAGGTCTCAAAGGTAGCCAATTTTGATTGGCTGTTGTGGTTCTTGTAAAATGGCTACTGGTCAAAATGTCTCCCAAATTTTTGTTTTTTTTCTAAATGTCACATGTGGTCCCCCCCCCACACACACACAATTACTGGTGCCAAAGTTTTTAAATCACTGAGCAATAGTGGTCAGTATTTGAGAATATCCCCCCCTTCCCCAATGCACCTGCCACTGGGCTATACTCAATACTAGAAGTACAGGGTATTTCTGCATCAATTTTGTTTTTCTAGGGTAAGTACAGTCTCTCTAGTCTGATTTCTAGCCTTAATAAGGCCATTTTGTAAAAATTCCCTATCACAGCCACAACTCGTTAGCCTCTCTGTCAATTTTTCAGCCTGCAGTTCAAAAGTTTCCCCTTCAGAGCAGTTCCTTCGTAATCTCAAGTATTGGGCATATGGCATAGAGCTTACTAGTTTCCTGGGATGGTAACTTTGAAATTGTAAAATGCTGTAGGCAGCATTACTTTTCCCTATAGCCCTTACTCACAATCTTGGAATTGACTTCTCCTTGCAACCCAATATCCAAAGTCTATCTGTTTCTGAAAATTTACATGTAAACTGGAGATTTAAATCATTCAAATTTAAAAAAACTCCATAAATTCAGTGAATTTAAATTCAGAGCCATTCCATATACACAGTATATCGTCAATGAAACAAATCCAACAAATGATTTTATGAAAGAACCTGCTTGCACCGACGTTGTAGATATACTGTGCCTCCCACTCCCCCATACAGATGTTGGCATATGGGGAGGTGAAAGCTGCTCCCATTGCCATTCCACATCGTTGAAGGTAGTATTCTTTGTCAAAGAACAAAAAAGTTTTCATTAAGAGAGAATTCCAAATCCTTCAAGATAAAGGGGAGTGGTATAGAGGCCTAGCACTGTAAAGCCTGTTGCACAGATGCTAAGCCCTTAGTTTGTGGGATACAGGTATATAAACTGGCAACATCAACTGTCACCCATCTGTATCCTTCCTTTCATTCAAATTTGTATAATTTATTACATACATCCATGAGCTGGACACCAAATTTATTACTGCAGAAGAAGCTTTTTTGAAGGTCGAATTTCCCATGGTGTCCACGTTCTGTATTTTGCCCAAGGTCAACAAAGATTTAAACAACCACCCTGGATGCACTATTGTCTCGGGGGTTGGGTCACTAACACAGAATTTAACATTTATTTTTGGACCACTACCTTCAGCCCTTTGTTTCCCCAACTACCATCATATGTCCGTGATACCATGGACGCACTTACTAAATTATACAACTTTGAATGGAAGGAAGGATACAGATGGGCTACAATTGATGTTGCCAATTCAATATACCTGTATTCCACATAAAGGCTTAGCATCTGTGCAACAGGCTTTAAAGGGTCAGGCCTCTATACAACTCCCCTTTATCTTGAAGGGTTTGGAATTCTCTCTTAATAAAAACTTTTGTCTTAGACAAAGAATACTACCTTCAACGATGTGGAATGGCAAAGGGGCAGCTTTCGCCCCCTATATGCCAACATCTATATGGGGGAGTGGGAGGCACAGTATATCTACAATGTCAATGCGAACAGGTTCTTTGAAAAAATCATCTGTTGGATTCATTTCATTGATGACATACTGTGTATATGGAATGGTTCGGAATTTGAATTCACAGAATTTATGGAGTTTTTAAATAGGAATGATTTTAATCTTCAGTTTACATATAAATTCAGAAACAAGAGATATACTTTTTGGATGTTACGTTGCAAGGAGAAATCAATTCCATGATTGTGAGTAAGGGCTACAGGAAAAAGTAATGCTGCCTACAGCATTTTACATTTTCAAAGTTATCATCCCAGGAAACTAGTAAGTTCTATACCATATGCCCAATACTTGAGATTACAAAGGAACTGCTCTGAAGGGGAAACTTTTGAACTGCAGGCTGTAGAACTGACAGAGAGGCTAACGAGCTATGGCTACTATAGGGAATCTTTACAAAATGCCCTTATTAAGGCAAAAAAATCAGAACAGAGAGAATCTACTTACCCTATAAAAACAAAACTGATACAGAAATACCCTGCACTTTTAGTACTGCGTACAGCCCGTGGCAGGTGCATGGAAGGGGGTGGCTATTCACAAAAACTGACCACTATTGCTCAGTGGTAAGTAACTGGGGAAAACTCATGAGATATTTAGAAAAAAAAACAAAAAAAAACTTGGGAGACATTTTGACCAGCAGCCATTTTACAAGAACCACAACAGCCAATCAAAATTGGCTACCTTTGAGACCTCTGGGATTTCATCGTTGTGGTCACTGTAATGTATGCAAATACGTAGACACTGAGAATATTTATATACACACCCTCTAACATGATAGAAAAGTGGTTGTGAAACAAACCGTTTGACATGTAGAAGCAATTTTGTTAATCTATGTTGTGTGGTGCTTATGTGGACTGCAGTATGTGGGCATGATGACCAGAATGGTCAGAATTAGATTGCAGGAACACATAAGGGCAATCGTGAATAAAAATGTTGAAAACCCTATAGGGGCACATTTTGCTGTAGCACACAGATCAAACCATACAGGTCTGAAGTTTAAGGTTCTTGAACAGATCCACCATCTCCCATGAGGATCGATTGAATTTCCTGAGAAAGAAGGAGAGTAGGTGTATCAATATTTTGGGAGCTTTGAACCCAGATTTTGGTATGAATGAAGAATTAGATCTAAGACCACATTTAAAAGATGACAGAATATAGTACTTCTGGAATTTCTCTATATCCTCTTCCTTCTTTCTGCTTTAGCCCCCTCTTTTTTCTTTCCCCATCCTGCTTTCCCATTATTCCTTTCCCCCTTCCTCCCTTTTCCCTCCCTTTCCCCACCACGAAACCCACCTTCTTTTTCTCCCCCTTTCCCCATCCTGTTTTCCCATACCCCTTCCCCCACCTTTCCTTTCCCCCTACCTTTCCTCCCCATACCCCCTTTCTTCTCACACCTTCCCTTCCCTCCTGAATCCCACCTCCCCAATCCCAATTTTCCCTTTCATCCTTATTTTTGTTATTTCTCCCTCTCTTTATATTCGATTCTATTTGTACTAGGGCCTAACACCCTTATATAACAGTAAAACAATAAAATAATAAACTTACTAGAATGTATTGAATGTAAATTTGGAACAATCTGCACTGATTTAATTCAGTCAGCCATGACTTGCCTTGTGTGTCTGACCTTCTTCCTTAACAGCACACTAGCCATTTAACTAAAAAAAGCTGTTACTTCTTCATATATGAAAAATATAAATAAAGCAGGACAGGAGTATGTTCCTCTTTCAAGCAACCCCCTCCTTCTCTTAAACCAAAGTGTTCCGCTCACACTTTGTTTTGGAACTAAATTATGTTTTACTCACTTGGCGGCAGACCCTTTGCGACTATTATTTATATACACCATAAACAATCTTTATTCTCCTATTCTTCCCTTCTGTTCTTTCTTTAGATCTATGTAACCTCAGTTATTGAGCTTTAGACCTGAGAACATATAATTCTGAGCTGCCAAAAGTGAAATAAAGGCATTATCAGACTTGTGTTTATTTTGGATACCTCTATAACCCTATTTAGAATGATTGATTATAATAGGTATAATAATATGAAGTTGAATAATGTAGACTAGCACCTCTTGAGTTCGTTATCTGGGAACAACCATTTATTTCAAAAGCATAATAGTATAATATTGGCTTAAGACATTAAGGATTACATCCCTTTAATGATTAAGTGTCAAAGTTCCAAATCTATTTGTCATTAAATACACAGTATGACTTAGACCAGATAGCTTAATTAAGAATCTGCCTGTCCCTTGTCTTTTTAAGATACATGTGATGTACCTATGGTGCAGTTTTATTTTGATTTTTTTGCCTTATTTTTAATTGATTTGTGCATTGTCACCATAGTAATGATGATCCACATGAAGGAATGTATATGACATGTGGTCAAGTAGACAATATAGCAGAAGGGGTTCATCTCCTCACAGGGACACACCCCCTGAGGAGGACCTTGAGTGGTCACAGCGCTGGGGATTTGCGCCGGTGTATCTCCAGACTACTGCCGAAATAAAAGCTTGTAGCCGATTTGATTTTGCACAAGCATGGTTTTGTCATCGAGTGCAGCTTGTTTCCTTTACTATCTATTGTTGGGGCTTGCCACCCCGTGAACTGCACCGACAGACAATTGGTGTGTGCACACTCAATTTACTGTTGAACTGTCGATTGTAAGACGGGCTGTGGCGGCACACTTGGCAAAAGTTTATCATTTCAGCAAAAGAGGTCAGTACTGCTTACGAGATAACAACGCCCTGCCCAGGGGCTGTGATCTCACGGGGTCGACGACAGGCCAGGACCCATCGATGATGGCGAGACTGTTTGTAGCAGGCATGGCGGTGCCTAAGCCAAAACCTGACCTTGGTGTATGGTAGACGGTCGAGGGGGGTGCTGTAGTCACTGTCAGCGGAGCAGACTGATTTAGAATAGTTACCTGGAGGCTGCAACTGGGATCTTGCAGTAGAAATCTTTTCTTTTTCCTTATGCTTTTGTTTGTTTGTCAGTGAGGACCGGACTTTATCGTGGCCCTTTGAGATCCACGACTGGGAACTAGTCGACTGAGTTGGCGATGCAGACTTCAGACTTTGGTCCACTTTGTCCATGGTGGCCGATAAAGTTTTCCTGAAAACAAACTTTTCTTTTTTTCTAGAGAGATATTTTTCCTCCTGCAACCTGGTGGCATATCTCAGCCTTCTGCCAGTCTATGACCACTATGCTACCCCAACGCTCCAGGCCCTATGTCCCCCACGGATTACTCCTCCGGTGGGGGGAGCAGAAGGAGAGAGGGACCCCCAAAACGACTTCTAGAATGGCCCCAGGGTGTCGAGGCCGTGGAGCCAGAGTACTGCAGAGGCTTCATCTAGCCAGCAGTTGCTTTTGCCTTTTTCTGGTGTCCCTGCCTCTGCAGCAAAGAACGTGCATGCGTGGAAGTGCGTGCACCCAGATGCCATGTTCTTGCATCTTCCATTGTCCAGTGCTGTCCCTATCCTCCACCAGGAGGCAGCCAAGGAGCAGGATGATGGGCCACCCACCCCCAGGAGAGAAGAGCTGTCATAGGATGCTTAATCCTCCCAACCCTGGCGGCCTGAGCTTGTTCCCAAACACGGGTCACCAGCATGGTGCAAGGTGCGGCATCCAGCGCCTCAACCCTCAGCATCACCGGGCCGACCGAAAAACTTTTCTTGCACCTTACTTCGATGTTGCCTAGTGGCTTGGTTAGAGCCCTGCCAAATCTCACCGGACCGAATGTTGTTAGGAGAGGCCCATACAGCAAATGTACACCTCGTGGGTGTTTCAAAAAATCTTCTCTCTGCACTCAGTACTAGAAAAGTGTTGAAGGCTTTGGTGGCATAGAGAGGCAGTGAGAAGACTGAGAAAACCAGAAAATAAAAACAGTAGCAGCTAAGTAGTTGATGTTCATTTCCGTAGATGGTTCAACGAGGCTGAAGGATGGTGGGAAAAGACAAGAGGAGAAATGGGGACACCCACATTTATATACACATTGATGTATGAAGTGGTTGTGGGTAGCTGAAGCTAGCAAATGTTCCTGTGTGGTCCTAGTGCCTGATGACTACAGTTCCAAATGGGTGGCCTCAGGAAAGAGATATCCTCAAAGAGGATTACTGTAGATACATATACAAGTTGCCATTTTATTTAGTGTTTTATTTCTTTATGCTCCTTCCTGTGCCCCCTGACCAACCATTCCAAGCCACTTAGGGACCCATTCACCCACCACCAAGCCATCCCCTCCATTATCATCATCACCGTCCCCACTCTTGTGCCGTGCCCCGGGCAGACAGAATGAATCCTTTCACGGGGTCACATAGCCCATAGGATGAGAGACTTGGCATTCAATCTAGACAAGGTATACGGCAGGGGATCATCTCAGAAGGCACTCACCAGGGCTGCATGGAAAAAGGGGACCCGGCTACCGTCATCCCGTCAACCATGCAAGCAAGATTTCCCCATCTGCTCTCTCCAACCTGCCCACCTCCCATGTTGCAGCTGCATGCATGTGGCGTCCTGGGAGATACGGCATATGGTCACCCAGACCGCAAATGTGCCACCACTACAGGCCACCAGGAGCCGCTCTCTAGGCAGTGCGACCTCGCTCCCTCCCCCCAGGAAGGAGAGAGTCCGATGGATGCTCCTAGCCCTCCCTGCTGGCATCAAGTTACTATTTATCAAGGGAAACTTTAAAATCATACCCATTTAAGAAAAAGAAAAATAATTAAAAGCTCTCTTATTACCACCTGTTCTAGCTATCTAAAGGGGCAAGATGAACTCCAATTCTTAAGATTATTTCATAATGTAGACTAAATTGTAAAACTCCAAACGGAACAGCATGTTAATTGATAACCCACAAAAAATATTCGAGAGTAACTAAGAATGTCAAGTAAATGACAGGGATTTTGATTTTTTTGGTGTGGAAGTCAACAACTACATGGGTACAAACATGAAAGTCCTAGCATTACTGGATATAGCAGCTGGCCAGTCAGTGCAGCAGTAGTGCTACCACTCACAAGGCCAGCGGCTCAGGTTCAGAAGTAAGCCTGGGTCATCAGGGACCAGCTGAGGAGAGGAGGAGGGAGTGTTCCAGAGGATGCTTTCCTCCTCCAGGAAGGAAGAATGGACTGCTTGTGCCGCTAGGACACTGCCAACTGGGTGACCACAAGAGTCAGTGCAGTGAAGATGAAATGGGTGGGTAGGCACTCCCTGGCCAGAATGTCTGCAGGCTTGCATGCACATGTCCAGTTGGCCCTACAGTAGCACATGAAGCGCTCAGGGAAAGGGACCAACAGTGGATGAAAAACACCTCTTTGCTGGCAGCAGCAAGATGCTGCCTCTCCTTCGCAGGCCCCGCATTGCTTACCTGGCTCCTGACTGTAACCCAGGTCTGACACCTCCCAGGCCCCGCGTTGCTCACCTGGCTCCCGACTGTAACCCAGGTCTGACACCTCCCAGGCCCTCTCCTTCGTAGGCCCCGCCTGGCTCACCTGGCTCCTGACTGTAACCCAGGTCTGACACCTCCAGGCCCTCTCCTCTCGCAGAGGCCCCATTGCTCACCTGGCTCCTGACTGTAACCCAGGTCTGACACCTCCCAGGCCCTCTCCCTTCATGAGCCCGCATTGCTCACCTGGCTCCCTGACTGCAACCCAGGTCTGACACCTCCCAGGCCCTCTCTTTTGCAGGCCCCGTTACTCACCTGGCTCTGACTGTAACCCACGTCTGACACCTCCCAGGCCCTTCCTTGCAGGCCCCGCGTTGCTCACCTGGCTCCTGACTGTAACCCAGGTCTGACACCTCCCAGGCCCTCTCCTTCGCAGGCCCCGCGTTGCTCACCTGGCTCCTGACTGTAACCCAGGTCTGACACCTCCCAGGCCCTCTCCTTCGCAGGCCCCGCGTTGCTCACCTGGCTCCTGACTGTAACCCAGGTCTGACACCTCCCAGGCCCTCTCCTTCGTAGGCCCCGCTGCTCACCTGGCTCCTGGACTGTAACCCAGGGTCTGACACCTCCCAGGCCCTCCCTCCTTCGCAGGCTCCACGTTGCTCACCTGGCTCCTGACTGTAACCCAGGTCTGACACCTCCCAGGCCCTCTCCTTCGCAGGCCCCGCGTTGCTCACCTGGCTCCTGACTGTAACCCAGGTCTGACACCTCCCAGGCCCTCTCCTTCGCAGGCCCCGCATTGCTCACCTGGCTCCTGACTGTAATCCAGGTCTGACACCTCCCAGGCTTGGGGAAGCCAGAAGGCTCTGCCGGGGGGAGGGGGTGCAATCCGTGGGGCACTTACTGTCAGAAGGTAAGTCCTGGAGACAGCTAACCGAAGACAGCCAGACAGGATGGAAAATGTGTAATAAATTAAAAAAACATTACTGGATATAGAAACAGCCCTATGGCAGGAGGGCAAGCAAGATGGCTTAGTCTTGTCGCTCTTCCAGATATATTGTATGTAAAATACTTCCCAGTCCCCAACTTATGGAACGTGAAATTGTCTACCAAGTTTGGAAAGTTTTTTTTTTTTTTGTTAGTTTCTTTTTACCTCCTCTGCTTTGGGGGGGGGGGGGGCGTATTCCCATGGTTCCCCATTTTTCAGGCTTCCTTAACTTGGCTACTGCCCCGGACCCAGTTTAATGCTCAGACACTTTTTGCCCTGCCATCCCAGGTCACTTCACAATGGGGATTTATCCTGTGCACTGCGGAAACCTGGAGGCTGGGGACTGAAGGGGAGTTGACCTAAGTGGGTCCGCCACGGTGTCGATGGAGTCTGCCGTCATCGCGCCAGAGGATTTTTGTCCCTTTATCTCCCTCCCGTACGCGAGCATGCAGTGGTATCAAGGATGTACGTGCAGTGATCGCCACAGTACGCCCGACACCTGCCCGTGCCAGCCCACAGTTTGATCCTTGAGCCATTACTTGCCCCCAGCCACCGCCAGGAGCCAGTGTCTCAGTGATCCTCCCTCTCCAAAGGACAGCAGTCCATAGGATGCTCAATCCTCCTCCTCCTGGCCGACCCAGAGTCCGTTCCCAAACTCGAGTCGCTGGCATGGAATGAGGTGTGGTATTCAGTGCCTTAACCCTTAGCGCCACCGGGCCGGTCAGGAAAGTTATTAAGATACTACTAGTAGAATGCCCTTTCCAAAAAAAAGTATGTCTATATATTAAAATATCTTTTTTACATTCCATGCCTACAAAGCTGGATGACATCTATTTTACTTCATTTACTGAGAGTTTTACTCGCCTTAAATTATTTGTAAAGTTTTTAACTTGTTTTAGAAATGGATTTGTGTCTGCAGAAAATGACCTTCAGGCCCATCCAGTTTGCCTCTTGCTCTCTGCCTAATCCATCACCACTAACCCTACTTAGTAATAGGTGTCACTCCCCCCCTCCCCCGTTCTTCTACCCAATGTTTATCCAACGCATGCCTGAAGATCCTCAGTCTTCACCCTCACTACCTCTTCTCGGACATGCTGCATCAGACATACACCACTCTTTCCATGAAGAAGTATTTCCACACATATTTACTAAACATTCCCACTCTTAGCTTCATTGCATGCCACCGTTCTAGCGCCTTCCTTTCTCAGAGACAGACCCTCCACTTCTACCTTGTTCACTCCTGTGAGGTACTTTAGGTTTCAATCACATTCCCTCCTGCTCTCTTCTCTTCCAGGGAGTACTTGTCGAATTCCTGCAGCCTTTCCTTGTATGGCTTCTTGTGCAACCCAGTCACCATTTTGGTTGCCCTCCTCTGTACCACCTCCACCCTTTCGATGATCCTGCAGAGGTGCTGCCTCCAGACCCAAGACAGTCCTCCAAGTGGGGCCTCACCAATACAGTTGCAGCACCACCTCCCTCTTCCTGCCAAAAAATAAAAACCCTCTCACACTCCAGCATCCTGCTAGCCTTTTCCACTGCTTTGGCATACTGCCCAGCTACCTTGAGGTCATCAGATATGATGACCCCTGGGTCTCTCTTGCTTGGTAACAAACTCTACTCCCCCATTTTACACACAGCTCCTGGGTTCTACAGCCCTAAGTGTGCAACTTTGCACTTTATGGCACTGAAACCAAGCTGCCACCCGAGATAAGTACTCCAATTTCCTCAGATCCCTCCACACTGTCCCCAGCCGCCCCCCCAACCCAGTGAGTGTCAACCCTGTTGGAGATTTTTTCTATTGTCTGCAAAGAGACACACCTTACCCTCAAGTTCCTCTACAATGTTGCTTATGAAGACAGTGAAGATGTATAGCCTCGAGAAAAGGAGGGAGAGGGGGCACATGATAGAAACTTTCAAATACCTCAAGGGAATCAACAAAGTCCAAGAGGGTAGCATCTTTCAGAAAAAGAGGTGCAAAAATAAGGGGGCACCATATGAAGATAGAGGAGGGATGGCTCAGAGGTAATGTGAGGAAGTATTTTTTCACAGAGAGGGTTGTGGATACATGGAACAGCCTTCCTGAGGAGGTAGAGTCAAAAACAGTGGGGGAAATCAAGAATGTATGGGAGACACATAAGGCAATTCTAGTGGGGGGTAGGAGGAAGTAGGCTGTTGGTTAACTAGGATCAGCAGCTTATCCATTAGGTAGGGAAATGGACAGACTAGGTGGGCCAAGTGGTCCTTATCTGTTGTCAAATTCCGTGTTTCTATGAAGAAGACCCTGTTGCACCCCATTAGTCACTCTTCCTACCCCCCGAGTGGTTACCATTTACTACCACCCTTTACCTCCTATTCTCTAACCAGTTTGATATGCAAGGGGGGGGGGCCTGGCCAAGCTGTCATCCAGAATGGCTGCATAGTCCTGGAGCCCCCCGGGACCCATCCAGCTGGAAATTTGTAGGATCTTGTGGAATAATCAGATATGCCACCGAAGATGTCCAAAAAGACACAGGACTTCCGGTGATGTCAGCAACCTGAATGGCAGCTTAACCTAGCAAGCCTCCTGGCCCAATACACAATCGATAGGCATCTAAAGAATTTAATAATGCAGTCGCCGGCAAAAACAACCAGATCTAAAGCGGGAGCATCCAGGAATGTACAGACCCCGGTCCAAAAGTTACACCTGCTGCTACAAGGAGAAAAACTTTTGACAACTTCGGGGCCTACTGAAGACATGGACACAACGAAGGAAATTGGCACAGAGGACGAACATAAACAACTGATAGCGTCTATAATGCAAACCGCCAAAACCGTACAAAAAAATAGACACATCCCTAACAGAACTGAGAGCCGACATTGGCAGTATACAGCATAGAATGGATAAACTGGGGCTGGGTTTCACCTCGGTCGCGGAGCAGACTGAGCACCATGACCGCCTCCTACTGTTCCTGATGGCAAGGGAGAGGGAGTTAAGAGCCAAAATCGACGATATCGAGGGAAGGAACAGAAGGCAAAATCTTAGAATCTACGGCGTTCCGGAAGGCGCTGAGGAAGGGTCCACAGATACTATCACCTATCTTCAAAAGATTCTAAGGGACTTACTGAAGCTGCCTCCCGAGTTTGATGTCTCAATGGACCGGGCGCATCACTCCCTTGCTCAGCCCCCTTCGAGTCCTGGGTCCCGTCCGAGGTCTTTCGTGGTGCGGATGTCGAGCTACACCTCTAAAGAGGAAATACGCCGGAGGGCATGGAGGCAGAAAAAAATCCTGCTTGGCCCACACCGTGTAACGATCAACAATGATTACACGGCTGGGGTACAGGAAGCACGTCGCACCATGTGGCCGATCGTGAAGCAACTCAGGGCCAGAAACTTAAAGGTGCAGATGCTCTTTCCGGCTCAGCTAAGGGTGGATACCAAGCAGGGGCCCAAAGTTTATGAGGATCTGTTGGCTGCTAAGAGTTACCTGGAAGACATCAGAATTCCAGTCCTGGGATTGGAGAAGGAGCGGATTGAGAAGGAGCTCCGGAGGTCGGCCTGGATGGTTGCGCGTAGGGGAATGGCGCGCTTGAACCAGGCGCGGTCACCCAACCTCCGGGCAGACATCACTGATCTGCTGAAACCTTACGTCTCCGCGGTGCAGCGGTCAGACCTGTCTTCACGAGGGGATGCTGATCCAGAGGTACAGGCGATGGAGCCCCAGATGGAAAGAGATCCTGCAGACTGATGGAAAAAAAGATAAAGGGGGAAAATTAGGACTTGCGAGTGCGAATTTCTAACTGGACTGCCTGCCTGGCTGAACTATAGTAAGAGACCTTAAAACATGTGGTAAAATACATTGGTCACGGAGCCGTTTTGGGGGATCTGGGTAAAAATAGAGAAGGGGCTTTTTTGTTCAGGGGCTGATGCGAGTGAGTGGGCTATGTTGGAACTGGGAGGGTAGGGGAGTGGGGAAGGGATTCTTCCTCAAATCTTTGCCCAAATTGTATTGGTAGAAAAGAGTTGGGTATAAAATGGTTTTTTTTTTTTAAAGTATTGAAACACATGGGACAGGACAATTGTATTCCAGCAATACAGAGTATAGAGTTAAAAGGGGGAGCGGTCTCCGAATACCACTGACAGTACTCTGTAGCCTAGCAGGCAGGCGGCGGCAGATCCTAAGATTTGGCGACCCTCCGAAGATCTCTACTGACTGGGTGGGGAAGGGGAGACCAAAAGATCAATGCCCATAATCAAAGTACTGTGAGGAGAAATCTCTAATTCTAATCATCTTGGGCGAGGCGGCTTTGAAAACTGGAAACTCAGAAGGTTTCTTATGCCTTCTGGTTTTGCCTCAAGCGTTGGTAACAGCTTGGGCTGGGGTACAGACCCCAGACAAGTTGCTCCAGAAAGCTTAGCCCACAACATCATAAGGGGCAAGGTGTCCCAAATGAGACACAACCCAGCCCGTTTCTGGGGGGCTGGACTAACCTAGGAAGTTGCAGTCTATTAGATTTGGTTGCTTTACCTCCTATGCAACTCTGGTACTACAAAGGTGGAGCATATGTTGAAAGGAGGATGGAGGAGGGGAAGCTTTACCTGTTACCAGATTTGTCTACTTATAAATTTTTAAAGACTATAAGGTGTTTTGTTGAGAAACAATGGTTAAATTGTGTTATAAAATTGTTATCCCCACTAGGGGGAGACAGTTCACCTATTGTTGCTCTGTTTGTTCAGGCTGGTCAGCGGATGGGAACCAGCACATAGGTGCCGGAACGGGGGGCCACTAGGGCCATGGCCCTACCACTTTCATTAGTGGCCCTATCACTTTTTGCTATCATGGTAATATATTTAATAGGGGAAAATTTACCTCTTACGTCCTTGGCCCTACCACTTTTCAAACCATTCCGGCACTACTGAACCAGCAGGTTAATGTTTTGTACTGGATCCACTCAGGGGCACAAGGAAAGTTTTGGGCAGGTGCATACATACTTCAAGGACAAAAAAAAAAGACAGCTATTGAAGCTGGGGAAGGAAATAGAGGCTGCTGAGGTTAAAGCTGAATCCCTTAGACTTAAGACAGGAAATAGATCATTGGAAAAAACCCAAAATCTACAATATGGCTAAGGTGAAATCTAAGGTAATCTCCTACTATGTAAATGGTATAAACCACCCCATCAAAAGAAAACAGCTTCAAAAAATTCCTTAAAAGACAGAATTGTGAGATACAGTTTTTACAGGAGACATTTGTCTCCCAAAGAAGCTCTAAAGTTAAGAACCCGGGAATTCCCAACTATCTATCATGCATCCTTGGAGAATGGGAGAAAGAGAGGCGTTGCAATCCTATTGTCGGCCTCTCTGCCATTTGTGGAAGATGAAGTAATAATAGATGCAGGGGCCAGATATGTGATGGTGGTCGGGCGGGTACAGGATCTGCAGGTGACATTATTAAATGTGTATGCCCCTCCAGGCTCAGCAACAGTTTTTTTTGCAGAAATATTTAAGTTATTGGCAGATAGGGCAAGGGGAGTGGTGACTGATGGAGGGGACTGGAATGTAGTTATGGACAGGTTCCTGGATACCACCTCACGGATTCCAGCGCTGAACGGGAGGATTTCCAAGTCTGTGGGAAGGCTCATGAAGGACATGGGTTTGCTAGACATATGGAGGGAGAAATACCCACTGGCACAAGACTATACATACTATTCCCCAAGATACAACATATTTTCGCGTCTGGATATGTTTTTTACATATGCAAGGGACATCTCAGTGGTTGAGTCTATGTGGGTGGGATCAGAGAGTCTATCGGATCATAAACCTATTTATTTGGAGTTAGACCTGCAGCTCCCAAAAAAACAAACACAATGGAGGCTAAATACCAGCCTACTTAGAGACGACAAGGTCAAAGAGGAAATCAGGGAAGCAATGAAGCAGGCTATTCAGCTAAATGAACACGCAGACATCACACCCCAAATTCTGTGGGACACGGTAAAAACCATGCTTAGGGGGAGGCTGATCTCGATAGCCACATTTAAAAAGAGGGAGAGGGCTAAACAAAGGGAACAGTTAAATCAGGAACTTAAAACTTTGGAGGGGCAACAGAAGTTAAAATTCTGTAAAAATAGAGAAAGCCAGATAAGGGGGTTAAAGACAAGGCTCCAGAGGTTGCAGATGCTGGAGACTGAGACGGTCCTACTCTATACAAAACAGGCCTACTATGAAGGCGGCCCAAGGGCCACCTGCTTTCTAGTGTATCGATTAAAACAAGAGTCCGCTCGATCACATGTTAAGGGTCTTCGACACCCGACCACGGGGCAGATAGCATGCAAATGGGAACAAATAACGGACGCCCTAGTGACATACTATAAAAAACTATACCAACCTCAGCCGGAATCATGTCCTGGGGCTGCCTGGGAATTCCTGAAAACTCTGAGTCTCCCTCAGCTCACGGAGACCCAGAGACAAAACTTGGAGTGTCCAATCACTCAACAGGAGATTCTGAACACTACTGGGGACCTCAAAGTTGGGAAATGCCCAGGCCTGGATGGGTTTGGAGGGGAGCTGTATAAAACATTTGTGGGGGAAATAACCCCTATATTAAAAGCGGTCTATAATCAAGTCTGGCTGGAAGGAGAAGCAGTTCCTCCATCATGGAATTACACTACTATAACCGTGATCCCGAAAGAGGGAAAAGACCTGACGGACTGTGGTTCATATAGACCAATTTCACTCCTTAACGTAGATTATAAAATCTTCACAACTATAATAGCCAAGAGGCTGCAGACCTTTCTTGCAAATCTAATTCATCCAGATCAAACGGGCTTCATAGAGGGTAGGCAGGCCCCTGAGGGTGTTAGAAGGACCATAAACATAATCAACATCATTAATAAACAACACGTCCCCGCTTGTCTCATGAGCCTTGACGCAGAAAAAGCGTTTGACAAAGTCGATTGGAACTTTTTGTTCCTAGTACTAAAAAGGATGGGCTTCCCAGTACTGTTCTTGGAGGCAGTCAAGGCTCTGTATGCCTCTCCACAAGCCTTTGTAAGGGTAAACGGGGGCATAT
The DNA here is from genome assembly GCA_016271365.2 of Neoceratodus forsteri. Lineage (NCBI taxonomy): Eukaryota > Metazoa > Chordata > Ceratodontiformes > Ceratodontidae > Neoceratodus > Neoceratodus forsteri. The sequence continues at coordinate 263,391,625 of CM028131.1, read as the reverse complement.
CGAAGAGGTTCAATCTGGGGAGGGGTACCAGACAGGGATGCCCGTTGTCGCCGCTTCTTTTTGATATTTACATAGAACCTTTAGCACAGGCGATAAGGGAAGCAAAGGAGGTGAGAGGAGTAGAGATATGTGAAGGAGACCATAAAATCTCCTTATATGCAGACGACGTTCTCCTATATATAACTGATCCGAACAGATCCATCCCCCGAAATCTGGTCTATAATTGACAAATTTAGCCAGTTCTCAGGATATACTCTAAATAAAAATAAAACCGAAGTATTGAAATTTCACTATAACCCTTCACCTAATATTAAGCAGCTACTGGATACGAACTGGAATAGGGGGAAAATAAAATCTTGGCACCCAAATCCCAAAAAACTTGTCAATGCTTTTCGCACATAATTGTGAACCAACTGTGTCCCAGATAAGACATGACATTAAAAGATGGGAGGCCCTGAACCTACCCTTATATTCAAGGATACAGACAGTATTGATGAACATGCTCCCTAAACATTTATATCTATTTCAATGTCTCCCAAAAAAAAAATACATAAAACCCAATTCCAAATATGGCAAAGGATGCTTATAAAATTTATCTGGAATAACAGGAGACCAAGAATTAAGAATATAATATTACAGACAAGTAGAAAATATGGGGGTAGAAACGTTCCGTGCCTGGAAGATTACTTCTTGGCCACCCAATTAAGATGGGCCCTCCTATGGTCGGCCAGAACATACACGGCCCGTTGGAAGGGGATATAAGAAGTCCTGACGGATGGTATGCCTCTGGGGGCTCGAGCACTGACACCAGGTTCACGGACCACAGACGGAGAGATATCTCTGCTATCAATAAAAAACACCTTGGGCTCTTTAAAACGTCTATGGGCCAAGCATGGCATCGATGTTGTGGCCTGGCCATTAAGATGGTTCACGTGGGACCGCAGTTTCTCCCCTCTAGACAAGACCTCACCTTTAAAAGATGGGGGGAGACTGGGACTGTACTCCCTAGACCAGTTTATAGAGGGCTGTATTGTTATGGAATTCAGCCAGATCAAAGAAAAGTTCTCCTTAAGACAGGGAGATTTTTTTAGATATTTACAGATAAGAGCTTACATACATAAACTACAATCTTCCTCCAAACAAACCAAACCCTTTGAGAGGTTGCTAAATACGATGACAAATAATAAACCTAACAAAGATCAAAGGGCAAATATCATCTATCTATGGCACTCTGAGGGAGGGAGGGGGTAACAAGTCCTCCCAAACTAAAAGTAGATGGGAGCAGGAGTTGGGGGCGAGTTTGGGGGAAGAGGAGTGGACCACGGTTCTTGCACAGACCACTAAGACCACATCATCCCCACTTTGGAAAGAATATGAATGGAAAGTAAAAATGAGATTTTTCATCACACCAAATGCTCAAAGTAAATGGGACAAGAACTGTACAGGGGGGTGCTGGAGGGGATGTGGGGCAACTATGGCAAACTATCTCCATATCTTCTGGTCATGTTCGACCCTCAAGAATTACTGGGCAGAAATCAATCAATCGATAAAACAGATACTCTCCTTAGAGTCTGCTTTAGGCCCTAAAAATTTGATTTTGGGAATGAAACCAGAAGAGATGAGGGGCTGGACAGGCTCTACATGTGGAACATCCTTCCTAAGGCGGCTCATAAGGCCATACAAAAATGGCTATCACAGCCCTCCGATTCACCGAGATTGGGTCTCTATTGTAGGAGAGATAAAAGACATGGAGGAGATCACCTACAGAATAAATCTGAGGACACAAGTCTTCGTGAGAAGATGGACCCCATGGCTGGTGTTTTTGGGGTAGGAGGCAACAGAGTGGGAGGGGAGAGGACCAACAGAGGGATATGGAGATATGAAAGCCTGGTTCCGACCATCTGAAGGGTATGATTAAAACCTCTATTTCTAACAATATAAGTTGAGACTCTCAAGGTGGAGAGAGACTCCGCTGATAAAATATGAATATGCACAAGACTGTCTTTGGTGTATAGTGTGTGTACCTTTGTAAAGAGAACTGCTGAAGGTGACCTTGAACTAATGTACAACTGTGCCGAAATATGCAATAAACATGAATTTAAAAAAAAGATGATGTCCAAAAAACAGGGACAACTATCTTTTAAAAGCACTAGTAGTGGATCTAAAGAATTGGGCTCAGAGGCCCTGCCACCACGAGGGGAAAGTACAGGAAACATGGCTGCATCGAGTTTAACAGTAACAATGGAAGAAAGAGCCGTAAGTCCCCCGCTGTTAGCCCTGGAAAAGTTGTTTAACTATTTAAAGTATGACCTTATGAGCAAAATGAATGCATGGTTTGAAAATGTTTCTGCTCAGCTAGCCCATCTCCAAGCAAGAGTAAACAGTCTGGGTGAGACAACGGAGCAATACTCGTTTCGGCTAGCGAAGGTGGAAGAAAGGATGAGTGCACAGGAGGATCGATACAATCAGTTGAACCCTCAAATACAGTCCGCTATGGCTGAAATAGAAAAACTAAAAGCAGCATTAGATGATCATGAGAACAGGGAGAGAGATGTACAAATATACGAGTTGTGGGCATGGTTGAGGGAGTGGAAGCTCGCGACTGCACTACATATCGTCAAGCATGGCTAAAAGCAAAACTAGACTTACCACCCGAATGTACTTTGGAAGTGCAACTGGCGCATAGAATTCCTGGTCGCCGTCCAGCCCCAAATGAAAGACCCCATCATATAATTGTGAAATTTTTGCGTTACGAAGATAGAATGATGGTCCTGAATGCAGCACGAAAAGCGGGTGTCATTAGAGAAGAGTCTCACCCTGTTAGTATTTTCCAAGACTTTTCCTGATCAGTGCAGACAGAACGGAACACTCATGCCCGTAAAAAGAAGGTTGCATCAGCTCGAGTGGCCCTTCGCGTTAGTTTATCCTGCACGACTGATTATTCCAAGAAAGGGCACCGCACCAAAGGTTTTTACAAGCCCTGACGCGGCGATGCAGTACATAATGCAAGAATCAAAGCAACAGGACAACGCTGATGGGTGAAGTTTATTTTGAAGTTCAAAAAATACCTCTGGCTGAGAAAGTGCTTTAGAACTAGCAGGGCTGCTGAACAAGTAATGGAGTTACTGGGAGCTGGGTTGGGGGAGTAGAGCTTAGCTTGGTCTGCTCCGCAACTCTTGAGGCCTATAAAAGTCAGGATCAGGCGACCTTCCCAGTTTCCCCTTGCTTTACCTCCAAGACTAGTTTTCAGTCTGTGGTGCTCTCACAGCGACTTTGCTGGGATTTAATCCTTGCCTTCTGACTGTCTACGAATTTGGACTAATTGCTATCTTATGTTTTAACTTGCCTGAAAGTAGACCTAGTGGACTGATTAACAAATAAGATATTACCTGAAATTTTTTTTTCTTCTTTTATTAAGCTGAACAAACAAATACTTTACATTGTTTTTTCTTCTTTTTTGGATGTTTGGGCGTGCTTAATGTTTATCTTATGTGGGGTCGGGGGTGGAGTGGTTTGGATATTTTCTTTTCAGTGTGTGGTGGTGGGGGAGTCGCATTGGGGGCCTAAATGGCCTTTTTGTTTTATTTCCTTTCTTTCTATTTGCAATCCATTCTGTGTGACCCAGCAATGGAAGGGGGATGGGGATACCAGGGGACTGGAAGGACGTTTGAGCAATAAAGGACTGTATGCAAAATTATGAGTAGGGGGTCAGACCTCGCCTGATGGGTTCCTCATTCAGGAGGTTCCCCCCGGGGGGGGGGGGGAGACCCTTAGGTGTCCTCGAATAGATTAGATTTTCTTTTTCTCTCTTTAGGGTGTCTGGGTTACTGGAATATGCTCCTTCTTTTAGTGAATTATGAAGGGAGTCCTGGGCAAAGTCTTGTTTCGCCAGGCATGGACCTAATATGGGGGAAGTGACGGTATTGCCAGCAGGCTAACCCATGATATTAAAAGGGGTCTTAAGTTAGTGTTGGGGGGAGGTGGGAAGTGAGGGGATGAGAACGACTTGGGAGCTGCCTCGCTTAATTTCTGTTAGAGGGATATAGTTCTCAGACTAGATAAGTGCCTGTTGCGCAGGTTTCCTTTTGTTTGTTTTTCTTTCTCTTCTTCTTAAAATGTTAAATAGAGAATTGAGGATATTTGAAGAGGTAGGGGTAATAGGGGGATACCAGTTTGGGGAAGGATATGGAAGATTTTTTTTTTTTTTTTAAATGGGAGAAAAAATTAAAAAGGACAAGAGTCAAGTGGTTTGGAAATGATTAATAAAATTGTGTTGCTGTGTGACAGATGGATCTTGGATCTGGAAAAAAATTGTTTTACCGGATGGCTAGTTTAAAAATGCTATCCCGGAATGTAAATGGTCTAAAAAAAGCAGTGAAACAAAAACTTGTTTGGGCCTATATTAAGAAAAAAAAAAGTGGATGTGATGCTACAGGAATTACATTTAACATGTGATGAGATCAAGCGAATAGAAAGAAAATGGGGAGGTATTCTGATGGCATCTCACTTCACATCCAGAGCCAGAGGAACGTGTATATGGTTTAGGCCGGGGATTGGGGCACAGATTCATTCAGCTCAAACAGATAGCCGGGGAAGATATGTCATAGTGCAGGCTACAGTGGAAGAACTATTAGTCATGGGGTCTTTATATGGACCTGCTTTTGACTGTCCAGAATTTTTTGAACACTTGGCTATTACGCTAGCGGTATTCCCAGATAAAATGATTATAGGGGGTGACTAATACTTATAGGACCCTTTGTTGGATCACTCAAATCCCCGCTTCAGACGAATCCCCAGAAGTATGACGGCCCTACGGAGACTAGCAGAGGAAAGGGCTATGCAGGAAGTGTGAAGATTTAAACACCCAGATACTGAGGAGTTCTCTTTTTTTCTCCAATGGTCACAAAGTCTATACAAGACTGGATTATTTCTTGGCTTCCCCCAATTTTTAGGGCGAATAAGGGTGGTCCAGTATGGTCCTATTCTAGTGTCAGACCAAGCCCCACTATATCTGGAAGTGTATAGAGAGAGACAGATGAAGGGAGCACGCGACAATGGAGAATGGATCCTACTCTGTTGCTTGATCCTTTATATGTGCTGCAAATGTCCAGGCGACTCAGGGAATTTCTAGATAATAGAGTGGAGGACACTTCGGCTAGGACCACGTGGGAGGCTTTGAAAGCCTTTGTTAGAGGGGAGACCATCTCCTGTGCATCATTTAAAGGTAAACAAGAGAAGGGAGAGTGAACTAGAGGCCAGTATAATGATGCTAGAAAAACGGGTTATGAGTAACCAGTCTCCTAGGGACATGGTGTTGAGTTTGAAAAGGGAGTACAATCAACTAAGTTGCGAATGCATAGAGAGGGATAGTTTGGTGTCAGAAGCAGGACAGTACTTTGAGGGAGATAAAGCGGGGAGATGGATGGCCTGGCTAATTAAAAAACAAAGTGCAGAGAGATCTATCATTGCTATAGAAAATGTGGATGGGGACTGTACTTCCTCTGCTTGAGAGATAAACAATATCTTTAAGTCCTTTTATGAAAAATTATACACCTCAGTTTCCACAAGGAGCAAATCTGGAGAGATTTTTAGATAATATCCCCCTACCTGTGGTATCAAGACAGGTAAATGAGACACTTGGGCGAGATCTCAATGTGCAGGAAGTTTAAGGAGGCAATATGGGCTTCAAAATCAGGAAGGGCCCCGGGGCCAGATGGTCTACCCTTGGAATTCTACAAAAAGTTCTGGGGATATTTAAACCAACTTTTTATGAGTATAATAAGGGAGGTTTTGGAAGGAGGTTTGACACCGTCTCAGCAGCTGGCTATTATAACAATTCTACCCAAGCCAGGTAAGGACCCCAAAAAATGCGGCTCCTATCATCCTATTTCTTTGCTAAATGCCGACTATAAGATAATAGCAAAAGTATTGGCAAGGTGACTAGAGGGGGTCCTACCACAGATTATTCACCATGATCAGGGGGGTTTTGTCAGGGGTAGGCAGGCCAGGCATAATTTAAGACGGGCACTGAACATCATTTGGCAAGGATCAAGAGGAAGGAGCGCTCGTGGGGGCCTACTCGCATTAGATGCCGAGAAGCCCTTCGACAGGGTCAAATGGCCTTTCATGTTTGCTGTACTAAAAAAATTTGGCTTACACCCGGTCTTTAGTCGATGGGTAGAATGTTTATGTCAATCCCCATGGGCTCAGATCCTCACAAATAATACTCTGTCACCCACCTTCCGGCTTTGCAGGGGTACTAGACAGGGTTGTCCCCTCTCGCCCTTGATATATGTCCTTACTATTGAGGTAATGGTGACAGCTATTAGATGCCATCAAGGAATAAAAGGTTTTATGTTAAATGGAAAAGAGCATGTTATCTCTTTTTGCAGATGACGTGCTATTTCTGGTTGATTCAGAAAAGGTTATGCCTGCCTTGACCTCTCTAAGGAATATGGCCCTCTCTCAGGACATGAGATCAACTGGAGTAAGAGTGAGTGGCTTCCCTTGAGAGATAATGGAGGGTCTATTCATATTGGTGGAATAGATATTCCCCCTAAAACAGCAATAATATATCTGGGGATATTACTCCCGAAAAAGACAACAGAAGTGGGACATCTAAATTATAATCTCTTGGCAATAAAAATTAAGGAACAATGCAGTAGATGGAAGTCACTCCCTCTATCTTTGATGGGAAGAGTAAATTTAGTAAAGATACAAATACTGCCTCAGTGCCTTTACCTTTTCCAAACTTTGCCTGTTATGCTTCCTCTGTGTTACTTGGTCACTAGAGGGCTCTATAACGTCTAATTTGGGCGAATCGTAGACCCAGAATTCGGAAAGAGGTGCTGTGGCAGCCATTTCATAGAGGAGGCTTGGCACTTCCTAACTTGAAACTATATCCCCTTGCGGCCCAACTAACATATTATGGACTGCCAGGATATGGGAGAAAGATCAAGGGCCTGGGTTACTATGGAGTCGCATTCCTTGGTGGTCTCACCATACACTCAATATCTCTTGCCCTTAAGTTCAAATGTGGAGGAGGGTGAGAAGCCTTGAAACCCGTTCACTAATAATATGCTCAAGATCTGGAGAATGGCTTTACAGATTATGGGGGAAAAGGGAGGTGTGTCACCCGAGTGATCCATTTTGGATAGTCTGTGGAAAGATGGAAGGGCCCCCTCTTTGGTTAAGCGTGCCCTGGGGCAATGGGAAAGGCAGGGTGTCTTCCTCCTTGCTCACTTATTTCATAATGATTCCCTATTAAGCTTTCCCGAGCTAAGACAATTATATAATATTCACCCCTCGCATTATTTTACCTTTTTACTGGTAAGGTCCAGGTTGCTTAGGTTAACTGGGACAGAGGGAGATGAGCCCTCTTTGAACAGAACATCCCTGGAAGAGATTTTTCAGCATTGTAAGTCGCACACCAATGTGAAACCATTGTCAGTATTATATAAAGCTCTATTAGGGGCACAACCAGATAGGCTTCAGAAGCTAAAGGAAAGTTGGGACAAAGATCTGGGAGGAAATTTATTTATTTTATTTATTTAGCTTTTGTTGACCGGGTAAGTGCACTAGACAAATTCTGCCTATTTTCAGGCACGACCCGGGGGGGGGATACAGATGAATGCCAACTGACCTTGAACCAGATTAAGCTGTTGGTGGTATTTTTAGTGAATGAGGGAAATTTGGCCAGGACACCGGGGAAATTCCCCTACTCTTTCGATAAGTGCCATGGGATCTTTAACATCCACCTGAACTACCACCATCCAGCAGATGGGACCTCGGTTTTAGTCTCTTCGAAACGGCACCTCAGAAATGCAGCACCCTCTCATGCTGCATTACAGTGTCAGTACTGGGATATTAACCCAAGTGCCAGATGTGGGAACTGAACCCACAGCCCTCTGATCTCCCGGCCTCAGAAGCGAGTGTGCTACCTACTGAGCCACTGACACTGCTATTTTTCATTAGTCATTATTTGGGCGGGACTGGAACTTGGCTCTACAGAGCAGCAAGGCTGTCTCGGTAAATAATAGGCTAAGAATTAATTATAATATTGTGAACAGAGTTTATTATACTCCAGCTTTGGCACATAAGATAAACCCCCAGATCTCGGATCAATACCCAAAGTGTTTCTTACGGGGATGTTTGTTCTATCATTTAGTCTGGGCATGTCCAAAAGTAGGATCTTACTGGAGTGAGATAAATCAAATTTTAAACAAGGTTCTGGAGTGTGAAATCCGGCTAGACCCTGTAGATATTTTATTGGGAGTAGGTGGAAGTGGGAGGAGCCAATTGAAAGCCTCATACCCTTTGAGAAGACTGGCCCTGGTGGTGGTCAAGCAGATTTTGGCTCAAAATTGGATGGCTCAAGCCACACCTACTATTGCCCAATGGGCGAAAGCCTTTTAAATAATATGAAATTAGAACCATTCAGTATAAAGTTCTGAGACGCCTAGATAAATATGACCTGATATGGTCCCCCCTTGAAAGGGCATTGGGTAAGGAATGGTTTCCTCTCTTTTAAGAAGCTAAATGTTGTAAAGACTTTGGTTTCCATGGAATTTATGGATCTGATGGCTCTGGAGTGTGGTGTGGGATGCAGTAAGGTGATACAATATGTCAATATGTTGCTATGTGGCTATGTGTTTTAAAAGAAAAGCCAGAATGGGATACAGTTACTATGTTTGGCTGCTTAAGAAGGGGTTATTGTTAGATTTCGAGATGTACCTCTACTCTCTGCACATGTAATAAGGTGTATCTATACAAGTTGTCTTTCTCTTACTTGTAAAGACTTTTCCTAATCCGCTGACTCTTCAATAAATAAAGTTAAAAAAAAAAGTTTGATATGCAGCTTGTCACCTTCTCCCCCAACCCACAGGCTGCCTAGTTTTTTTTTTTTTGGGGGTTATTAAACAAGCCTGTGAGGCACAGTACTGAAAGCCTTACTGAAGTCCAGATAGGCCACATCCACTGCTTTCTCTTGACCCACCTCCCTGGTAACCCAGTCTAAGAAATCTATGAGATTAGTTTGACATGACCTTCCCCCTGTGAAGCCATGCTGCCAGTGGTCCTGCAGTCCTTTCTTCCAGGTGCTCCATAAGCCTCTCCTTCAGTAGTGTCTCCATTAACCTCTCCATCATTGATGTGAAACTGATTGGCCTGTAGTTGCTAGCATCCTCCCTACTGCCACTTTTGCACAAAGGGACCAAACTGGCCCTTCTCCAGGGCAATGGAACTTCCCCCATCTCCACGGAGGTGCTAAAAAGCACTGCCAGAGGGCTGGGCAGCACCATGCACAGTTCCTTTAAGAACCCTGAATGAATCCCATCCGGTCCCATTGCCTCATTCTCTTTAAGGCTTCCAATCCCTTTCAGACCCTCTCCACCAAGAATGGTGGTGTGTCCACTCCCCCTCTTCCTGTTGCTTACTGCAGCATGCTGGCCCATCCCACCACCCTCTACCATTAAGACCGAGCAGAAGTAATTGTTCAGTATTTCTGCTTTCTCTGCGCAGTCCCCCCCACCCTCCTGATTCTCACTATCCCTCCCCCATGTCTTCCTCTTCCCCTCACAAATCTGAAGATCTTGTCCTCTTTTTCGACCTGCTCAGCCATCCTCTCCATCAGTGCTTTAGCTGCCCTTGTCCCTTTCTTTTTTTGGAAGTCAAATCCTTCCAAAGTGGAGTCAAATGAATCCCTGAATATAAGGAATGGGAGTAAAGGGAGGCATACAAGAAGATGGAAAAGCTAAGCATGCAATAGTCAGACGGAGGCAGATAAAAGTAAAGCAGCAAATAAACTGTAAAAGGAAGAAAGGTAAAAACAGTTAAAATCTACTTTCTTTCCTTTACAGCCAGCAGCATCTAGATTGCATTAGAAAATATCCAGGCCATACCGAGGGAGAACTTCTGAACCCAATCTGTACATTTAAGTGGTTCCGGACCAGCTTACCTGGATATATTTTGGGAGTGAATATGCCATGCTGATGGGACCCCGAATGGGTTTCTGTCAGATCTGTCTGTAAGTGTATCAGACAGGGTTTATCACAGAGCGACCCCCTCCGATGATGCAAATCCACCCTGTTTTCAAGCTCCCTCAGATGTTCTAACAACAAGGCAAGGTAGAAAGAGAAAAGTAAAGCAGATTAAAAGCAGGTACAGCAGCAGAAAGCAAGATACCCAATCCAGCTAATTAAGCAGGTTCTAATGACATGAAAGCAAATCTCAGTGGGAGTTCAAAAACAATTTTCTAAAAACAAAACACTGACAAAATACAAGCAAAATGGTTTACTACCCAGGGACTTTAAAGAGCATATATTTACCAATACAAAAAAAGCTTTTAACCATTACAATTAACAATTATGTTCAATGTTTATTTTTAATTTCTCCTGGAATTGCTCTTCATAATATTTCAGATGACAAAGCACTGATATCCCCAACTACCATCACACAACTGCTGCGTCTGCGACAGTCTCTTGCCATGGTAAGCAGATGTCTAAAATAGGTTCCCACTGTGGCTTAAAAGGAAACCTCCATTTCCCGAAGCTACACACACCTCAGTGTAGGGTAGCCCCCAATTAGCAGTTTTGCATACCAAAAATGTTATCTTTGTGACTTTTGCGTTTTAAAAAGTTTATATGGTTGATCCTACTGTCTCTCCTGTTGGTATTCTGTAATGAGCACCGCTAGAGGCACCTCCCACAACCTCCTGCGGCTGTCCGAGCTGGTGAGCAGCCATGGGAGCATGTATAGTATAGTGCTATGGATGGAGCTATAAACGGCTCTGTTCCAAGATGTACAGTATATGTCTGGGTGCTATACCGTGACCAAGTACAGCCGACCAGTTGCCTGTCGCTGTACAGCATCCAGACCTGTACATCTCTAAACAGAGCAATTAATAGCTTCATACTATGCACGCTCCTGCTGCTCCCCGGCTTATATACGAACATACGAAATTTGCCAGCAGATAAAGGCCTAGAGGTCTATCAAGTCTGCTCGAATGAGCAGCTAGTGCCCCTTATTCTGCAGCTGCCCCTCCCTTCCACCCTTCCCCTTCATTAACCCTCCCCTTGTCCCGTCCCATCCCTTTCTGAAGCAGGCCACTGTTCTACTGGATACTACTTCTGCAGGTAACATTCCACCCAGCCACCACCCCCTCTGTAAAAAAGGGTCTCCTCATCTCCCTCCTGAACCTTCCTCCCTCCAGTCTCATATCATGGCCCCTGGTGTCCCTCCTCTCCCTTACTTTGAACAGCCCCTCTGTACCAGTCTTGTTTATTCCTTTCATGTATTTAAAGGTTTCAATCATGTCCCCCCCCGTCCCTCCTGTCCTCCAGTGAGTACATGTTCAACTCCCTCAACCTCCTCTCGTATGATAAGTCCCCCAAGCCCCTTGATCATCTTTGTCACCCTGCATGTCATATATGTCAGACTCTGGACAGCCGTGAGAGGTTGTGGGATGCGCTTCTAGTGGTGCTCATTAAAAGATGTCGGCAGGAGGGATGGCAGAATCAACCAGATAAACAACACTAAGAAGCCATAGAGGTAAAACTTGTTTTTTTATGCAAAACTGTTAATCGAGGGCTACCCCACACTGAGGTGTAGGACTTTGGGAAACGGATGTTTTCCTTTAAGCAACCTAAACATTTTAGCCACACAGAAATATTTATTTTTAGTTTCTATTGACCAGGTAAGTGCACTAGACAAATCCTGCCTATTTTCAGGCACAACCCAGAGGAGGGGGATACAGATGAATGCCAACTGACCTTGAACCAGATTAAGCTGTTGGTGGTATTTTTCGTGAATGAGGGAAATTTTGGCCAGGGCACTGGGGAAATTCCCCTGCTCTTTTCGAGAAGTGCCATGGGATCTTTAACATCCACCTGAACTACCACCAGAACAAGCAGATGGGACCTCTATTTAACGTCTCATCTGAAAGATGGCACTTCAGGAGTGCAGTACCCCCCTCATGCTGCACTACAGTGTCAGTATTGGGATATTAACCCAAGTGCCTGGCGTGGGGATAGAACCCACAGCCTACTGGTCTCCCAGCCTCAGAGGCGAGTGTGCTACCTGCTGAGCCACCGACACTGACTCAATTTAATTTTTCATTTAAACGGTAGCCTTAGTGCTGATCCAGAAAATACTCACTGTAATAAAAGTACAGCACAATTTCTGCAGCAATATGTTAGTCTGCAAAAAATTTAATTTTTCTTTGTTAACAAAAATGTATTTGACATCCTTAGATTCAACCTCAGAGTATTTAATGTTCAGATATTTTCAAGCAGCTTTTCTAGGTAATTCTGTAATTAATGACCAAGGTCCATAAAGACGGCTGCTCCGAGCAATTTTTAAAAAATCTCTTCTGCTGAAGTTTCCTGATGAATATACATATTAGATTCATACTGAAGCTGTATAAGGATGGTGTTAAATGTTTCTGATGGTAAACAGCACAGCAATGTACAAAGATATTTAAGTTTTTTTCATGCCCGGCATGACACAGGATCAGCAACTTTTAAAAACTTCAAAATCTCGAAGTTCATAAAAGAAAGAAAACAATGAAAAATGGGTATATTGATATTTTTGCCAGAAAACATTACCGCTGGGAAAAAAATATATATATAGACAACTAAACAAGAAAAGTTCAGTCTGTCTGTTGCCATTCACACTGGAAATAAGCTCTGCTATACAGCATTTGAAAGCCTACATTTGTTTGTGTTTCCCAGTAACAAGTGTTTAACGCCATATTTCATACTGGTGCTCTGCAAAGCCACAGCACTTTAAGCACTCAAGCACTAAAACTCTGCATCTGGTAGGAGAAGGAATGCGCTGCCTTTGCTTTCTACATAGTGACTAACAAATACTACTGATTTAAGGCTATACCTCTCGTTTATTTAAAAAAGGGATGACCAGGAAGGTTCATTTCCAGGTGCAACCGGGGGTGCATTGGGGGTATACAAGGGAGAAATACAGAAGTAGGCGAACAATACAATTCAGTGCAGTGTAAAGTACAAGAAAAACTGCGCAAGTAATAAAATTAATTGTACAAAAGTTAAGCAAATAACTAGCAGAGAACATAGTTTTATTTATTTATTTAAAAGTTTCAACCGAAAGGCACATCAAAAACAGGCTGCTTGCCCCACGGTGCATCCGAGGAATGAGGGAAATAGGTATACTACAACAACAAGGATACTACAGACTGCTGCACAACATGACATGCAATAGTACTGGAGGTTACAGTAAAACTGACATGAGATCACCAACCAACATTTAAACATAGGCATTTGATTTGTGCACCTTGAGAGACAAGAGTGACTAGTAACTGCTACTTGTGAGCAAGTCCCCCAGGTGATAATATAGTGCATTAGTCAGTAGCCATGGGGAAGTGGTTTAGGAAAAGTAAGGTAAAGAAAGGGGAGGGAGTGGGAAGGAGGGGAGCGGGCAAGGGGTTAAAAGCAGGATGAGACTTAGATAAGATATGGGGTAGGAATGTAGTTGAGTGAGTTTAAAGTAGGGCGGAAGTTTAACCACAGGTACAATTTACTGAGAGGAAGCTGAACAGCACCAAGGGGATGAAGTGGGGAGAAGATCTGTTGCAGAAGTGCATTCCATATTTTGGGGAAGCAATGAGAGAAGGCCACCTGGCCAACAGTAGTCATCCAACGGGGGGACTACCATTAAAACGAGATTCACAGGATCCAAGTGAGAAGGCAGGTGGTGGGAGGAGAGATAGTGAAGAGGACTGATAAGGGAGTGATCCGAACCACAGCTTTGATGCAAGTTTAACACAGTGAAGTGGCATCAGTTTTCTCGAGATAAGAAAGTGAGGAAGTGGTAGAGGTTGCAGTGATGAGCAAGAGAGAAGGCATCGCAAGAGCAGAAGGAGTTACAGAGTGTCCAGTCTGGCTAGGGAAGACTTGGGAGCAGCACTGCAGACTACATCACAGTAGTCAAAAATAGGTAATATCTTCAGAACTAGTTCACTCCTTGTCGGTAGCGGGAGACAGCTACAGTTCCTGTATAGTGTGCCAAGTTTGGGCGCAGCTTTTTGAGGATGACATCAACATGGCCAGAGAAGTTGAGGTGTCTGTCAAGCCAAACCCCAAGGTACCTAAAAGAGAGGTGTGTCCTCGACGATTGTCCCATCAAGAATGTGGAAGGAGGGGAGTGAGGGGAGCCTAGAGTCTCTGCCTTGTACCAAAGGTCACAGACAGTCTTCTCTGCATTGAGGGACAGCTGATGGGAGCTAAACCAGAGCTGAACTTGGCTGAAGTAATGCTGTAGCCTGGTAGCCATGTCATCTGGGGATTCACCAGATGTAAAAAGGATTGTGTCATTCACATACATATGGATAGCAGTAGATGAACAGGCAAAGGGGAGGTCATTGAGAAATATGGAGAAGAGGATAGGGCCCAGCACGGATCCCCGTGGGATGCCAGTGTCAGGAAAATGGAACACTGTTTAACCAAGAGTAGCACACTAAGCCGAAGCTTGTTTTCAGATGTGACCTGAGAACACAAGAAAGTTAAGTGACTTGTTCAGGATCACACAGTATGCACCTAAGCAGTTGTGGGATTCAAACCTAGGTCTCCAGATCTGCAGCTCAAAGCCTTAACCCACTGCGCTATGCTGCCTCCTTTGTATCAAGGGGAAGGGATATAGAGTTGCCAGTTCTGACAGACTGGGTCCTGCCTACCATGTAAGGTCAACCAGTCTGCGGCAGAGTCAGACAGGCCAGCCTTCGAGAGGGTGTTTACAAGAAGGGTATGGGAGACGGTGTAGAAAGCCTTAGCTAGGTCAACAAAAATGGCTGACGTGATGTGGCCACTATCCATTCGTGAGAGGATAGAGTCTGTGAGTAAATCAGGGAAGTGGTAGTGGAGTGGTTCTTCTAGAACCCAGATTGAAACGTGTGAAAGTCAGTGTCGGGGAGGTAAGTAGAGAGTTGTGAAAGAACCAGATGCTCTTGAAGCTTAGCCAGGTAGGAAGGAGTGAAATAGGATGGTAGTTAGCAGGGGAGGATGGATCGCCGCCCTTAGGGAGGGGGCGAATGACAGTATGCTTCCTGACAGAAGGGATGGCAGCAGTTACCAAGGAAAGGTTGAGAAGTTTAGATAGAGGAAGAGCAATAGTAGTGGTAGATGGGTATAGCAGTTTAGGGTTCGACATATGCAGGTGGGACACCCACTGACTCACTGGGTAGCACATCACACTCCTATGCCGACAACCAGAGTTCAGAAGCAGACTCTGGAGCTGGCTCGGGGCAGTCCAGGAAGCTGGGAACACTGCGTGCAACAACACTAGCGACCACTGTAGTTTGCCAGGAAGCTTGCCTCCTCCACAATGGGATGCTTTGTTTTCATGGCCTGCCACAGTGCTGCCTCGTGCTGTGAGGAAGGTGGAGAGGGAGAAAACCTGAGACCCATGTGCACTCACTGCCATTTGATGGTAACCCTCTGGTTCGTCCCTATATGGATCCCTGCTGGCATGACAGTGGGGACAGTGGCGGAGGGGACTGGGAGGCCAGTGAATGCCTGATGTAGGTGTAAGACCAGTTGAGGGCCACAGAGCTAGTGTAGGGGAAACAAAATCTGTAGGTAAAATTAAAAGCTGTGCAGGGCCAGTGTGCACAGCTACAAAGTACATATCCAGTGACCGTTCACCACGGGCGCTGCAGGACTCTCCTCCAGTGACCATTCACCAACATGAAAGCTGTAGAACTATCCAGTACTGACCATACACCAACATGAATGCTGTAGAACACGCCTCCACTGACTGTGCACCAACATGAATGCTGTAGAACACGCCTCCACTGACTGTGCACCAACAGGAATGCTGTAGAACACGCCTCCACTGACTGTGCACCAACAGGAATGCTGTAGAACACGCCTCCACTGACTGTGCACCAACAGGAATGCTGTAGAACACGCCTCCACTGACTGTACACCAAAATGAAAGCTGTAGAATATGCATCTAGTTACTGCACAACATAGGAGATTGAGTGTATATATCCAAAAACTGTACAAGCAGTAAAATACAGTACACATCCAGCGACTGTACAAGGCAGCTGTAGAATATGTATCCAGCAACCATACACCAACATGAGAGCTGTGGAATATGTACCCAGTGACTGTACAACACAGGAGCTGCAGACTACATATCAAGAAACCAGAATAGAAAGTGTAGGTCAACAATGGAGGGAGGAAAGGGGAGCAGAGAGTGGAATTGGACAGACTTGCTGTAGGTATAGGAACACGAGGGCAAAAAGTGAACATTTAGAAGCTTGAGAGAGAGACGGACAGCACGAGAGAGAGATTTGAGGGGAGAGACTAAAATGAGCAGCAAGTTTCAGAGGAAAGGCAGCCAGAAAGCAGTTCGACAGGCAACAGACTGTGCTGAGGGGCAAGTCTCAGTTGAGGTGAGTGAGCACGTACTCACATCAATTTATTTCAAAGCAAATTGAGAGCAAGCTCTCTTTTACAATTGCATCCACTACAAAGCAACAGGTACCGTAGATGGGGGGCTGTGCAAACTGGTCCAACTCCTTTTAAAGGGAACATGCAGCACAAAAAGGACCCTCACTCAAGTGTGGGGCTGGTCCCAATGTGCACTTAGTGTGCAAAAACATTTTGCTTTACTTACTGTAGTGTAGCAGATATCAGATTACTTTTGCTTAGTTCTAGATAGGCATCATCTTTTACTACAAATCCCTGAATCCCCCTGCAGCCGACATCTGAGCAGTAGGCAGCAGTGTCGGATTAAACAGCCTGCAGTACATGTTAGAACTTTCATAATCTTCCGCATCTGCTTTTCTCCAAGGACCAAGTATAGTCCTCTACAACTGTGCCAAGCCCAGGGAAGACAGCAGAACTAGCAAACAAAAAGATAAGAGCTTATATAAACCAACATGCACCTCAGGCTATTGAATCTCTCAATGTTGCCTATTGCTCTAATGTCCTCTGCAGGGGATTCTGGGATTTGTAGTAAATGAAGAGGTCATCCTAGAACTAAGTAAAATTAGTCCGATTAGTAGTGTATAAGAGCATTGTTCTGTATAGAATTCCATCCCTTTCAAAATACTGTCGTACCGCACTTCAAATATTGTGGAATTTGACTGTACCCTTCCATGGTACAACAGCATTCTGAAACCTCCAAAGACTGTACACATCCATTTCATTCTGTAAGCAAAAGAACCATGTCATGCACATTTCACACAATACTATACACTATAAAAAAAATACAGGATGATAAACTATGCACAACCAGTGTGTTTTGCCACCTCGAGGTTCCGATTCCCATGAACCTCTCAAGAGCAAATCAGAATCCCTTTGTGGGAGAACACACTGGCTATGCATAGTTGCCTATCCAGTATTCTCTATATAGTAAACAAAAATGTTTTGCACAACACGTGCACACTGTAGCCAGTCTCACACTTTAGTGGGGGCCCTTGGTTGTGACTGTTCCCCTTTAATGCCCCCCCGAACCAGATTCCACATTCACAAAGGTTCCTATCTTTGCAACAAAAAACATTCCACCACATCGCATGTCTAGCAGTTTCTTTACAAAAGTATATGACATCTCCTTTTTATGGAAAAAAAAAATACACATTTGTAAGATTAAATCTTTAAAAAATTTCTGAATGACTTCTTTCTTTAGTGATAAACTGAAATAAATGCTGTGTCCATTTTCTCTATTAACTATCCACTACAATTTATGAAATCTTCTCAGATCGTCTCCCCCTCCCCCCCAAAAAAAAAACAATCTTCCATTTGAGGTTCATATCAAATTCCATTTGAATCGCTATAGTGAGTTCTGTCTGCATAACAGGGGACGTCAAAGCCTGTCCCTGGTCAAGTGTTAAGGAGAGAAGATTTAGACTTCGCAGAAATGGTTTCTTTTCAAGGGGTGAGGTTTCTGTCTGTGGGCAATAAAGGGTGCTACACAGTATGAGACGAATGCATCCACAGTTTGGTCCCCTTTGTATGTAATATGTCCCATTTTTGGAAGACTGATTTTAGTGACGATTGCACTTTGGCTGCTCGTTGCTTCAGCCTGTAAGCTAAAAACTTTACCCCAAAAAAAAAGTGTCTTATATAGCATAATGCTTTCTCCATCTCCACTTTCTGAATATTTTGTATTCAGGTTTTTAGAACCTTGATTTCCTCCTCTATCTACACTTTTGCTATGCTACCAGATCCCCCAGTTTTTTAGTTAATTGCTCCATTAGCTTCCTCTTCTCTTTTTCTTTACAGGATATAGATATCCGTTTCCCCCTTGTCTTCAGTGTCCCATGGTATTTGTGGGGAGGTGTTACAGTTAAAAATGTAGTTAACCAAGGTTATCGGTTTATCCCATACTTTCCCCACTACCAATATGTACCGGGCTCCAGGATCAGAGATCACCTCCTCCTCTTCGAAGGGCATTGTGAACAATAGAAGAATCGCAACTCCTCTTTTCTTCCCTCTCTCCAAGGAAGCGTGATATAGTTGTGGATACGCTCTAGATTAAAGTTTTGCCGCTTCCACATGAGAAAGGAGAGTTTCTTGTAAGAAACTGATATCACACTTCTGGTTTCGAATAAACCTTAGTATCTGCTTTCTTTTTATGGGACTATTAATTCCATTTATGTTGTAAGAGGATTTTCGTATTAATGCTAGCCATGTTTAGTTATCCAGGGGGAGAACATTGTTCTATTTCCCTATTGTCTAGTGAAAACTGCCTGCACATAACATATAATCCACCAAGTACTAATAACCAGTGCACCCTTCTGTAAATTGAAACATAAATCAAACATCGTATAGAACAAGAACAAGTATATATTCATATGAAGTCCCCAAAACACAAGGGGTCGAGTAACAATCAACCTTTGCCAAGTATTGGCAACTGAAACCTTAAAGCTCTGTTTGTAAGGTGGCAGATCAGAGTTGTTAAAAACAGCCCTGTCCTGCACCTCCTAGGTCAGAGAGTGGGTGTTTACTGTCTGGGTTCTGTCACTGCCGTGGCATAGAGTGCCCTAGTTGGGGGGAGTAAACAGCTCGTGAGGTGAGAACTAAAGAAAGCCTCTAACCCAATGGCCTATCCAACGTCGATTTGCAAGGTAACTTGAAAGTGAATGCCTCTCTTTTTTAGGCAGCTCTACCTCCGCTCGTCCAACCTTGCAATAAGTGGTGATCTCTGCTGCCTTCAAAGAACAAGACAAAAAATAAAGATTTTGCTCTTCAACAAATGCATGGCATTATTCGAGTATTATGCTCAGGATCTGACAGCCTATCCTGGATTGAGGGATATTCATGTTTATTTTTATATTTAAGCTTAACCTAGCTCAATTAATCACAGAGCCCACATGCCTCAACCACAAATCCTCTAACCACTCTCTCCTGGACTGGGCCCTTCCATTGCACTCACATCGTATACTCATCGCTGGCCTACTACCCGACTCCTTAAGTGATCATAACATGATTTACTCCATTAGAAAAATCCATCACCCCAAAGCTATCCCACCCAGGACCATACTCACGAGATCCTACAAATCCCTGGACCTAGCAACCCTCCTGAGCGACTCGTCTAATCTGGACTGGTCTTTCATCCAAAAGGGCCACCTCTATTGACTCAGCCTGGGAGTACTTCAAATCAAGGTTTATAGCGGTCTGGAACTCTAACACTCCTGTTAAAAGGGCTCGTGTGAAGGGTACCCACCTGCTATGGATTTCCACGGACATCATGACAGTCCTCAAAGACAGGGACACAGCCTAGAAGGCCTTCAAGGTCTCCGGCTCTCCGACAGCCAAACATAAATATTGTGCCCTTCACAATGCCTGCACTAGGCAGATCCGCAGGGCCAAGGCAAAGTATTTCAGCGATACCTTCAAAGCTAACCTAAGCCAACCTTCCAAATTTTGGAAGGTGGTTAAATCCCTCTTTACCCCCCACCCACAACCCCCTTCCCCATCCCTCAACACCGGAAGCCACACGATTACTGGCCCCCTAGACATAGCCTCTCATTTTAACGCCTTCTTTAGGCTGTACCTCGTCTTTCTTGGGCGCCCCAAACTCTCAAGCCACCACAACTTCTCTGCCTTCCCACCCACTTAAAGCTCCCCCAGCAGGCCACCCTTTCACATTCCGGCAGACTACCCCTGCCGAAGTTCACAAAGCTCTACTTACCCTTAACCCAGACAAGGGCAAATGTTCTACTGGCCTTGACTCAAAACTACTCTGTCAGCCCCAGCCATCACCGCCCCCCTAGCAGCTCTCTACAACCTCTCTTTCTCACTTGCCGCTGTCCCCACTGAGTGGAAACACGCTACTGTCATCCCGCTGCCAAAAGGCAGACCCCCCTCATTACACAGGAACTACCGCCCGATTTCCCTGCTTCCTATTCTGGCCAAAATCGAGGAACAACTAGTTCTCTATCAACTCTCCTCCTATCTTGATTCCTCTTCCTTTTTCACACCCTACCAGTCTGGCTTCAGGAAGACACACTCCACCACTACCTCCTTCCTAAGACTTACAGACTCCATACTCACTGGTATGGACAAGGGCCTAATCACCTCAGCTGTTTTTGTTGACCTGGCTAAAGCTTTCAACACTGTCTCCCATACACTCCTGCTATTGAAACTCTCATGCAGGGCTCTCAGACATGGTCACCAGGTGGTTCCAGTCATACCTGCTAGACCACTCCCAAGCTGTCAGAATTTGCAATGCCACCGGCGCTTCCCTTCCTGTCACTTCTGGGGTTCCGCAAGGCTCAGTCCTGGGCCCTCTCCTGTTCTCCATCTTCCTCAACGACCTGCCTGCCGCCTGCCCAAGCACATCCATTCACTTGTATGCTGATGATACAGTTTTGTACACATCCAGTGCCTCGACTGCTGAAGTAGCAACCAGACTCCAGCAGGACTTTAAGTTCAGCGCTGGTTTCGCTCAAACCAGCTATTTCCTCAATGCCAAGAAAACCATTTCCATGAACTTCGGCACAAGGCAGAGACTTTCAAGACAACCCCCCCTTCCACGCCCTTGACGGGGTCTGTGATTAAAAGTTGATCCATTTTCAGGTACCTCGGGGTCTGGCTTGACCAGCACCGTAACTTCTCTGCACACATCGATGCTATCCACAAAAAGCTCCACCCCAAGCTCGGTGCACTGTACCAAAATTGTGGCTATGCACTGAGGAATAAAGACTCATCTACTGACCATCCCATGCATGTCAACTTCCGCAGGCCAGTCAGCTTTCAGATTAAGCATGCCCAGCCTCTGGAGCTCTCTCACATCGGACATCCAGCACGCCACAACTGGAAGGCACCTCAACTCTTCTCAAAACAAACTTCCACCCTACCTGCACTCCTGGGAGCTCACTGACCGGGAGTCCTCACCCTTCCCAATGGTCACTGCTCCGTCTACCTACTTAACGATGTAATCCTCACAATAAAGTCTCCTATCATATGACTTGTCCTCCTCTTATCATAAAAGCTTGCCACCTTATATGTAGTACCTCTTGGAGCCATGGCTATGTACCTGCCTGTTGTGATTGTACTCTACCTTACTTATGTTTACTCAATGCTTATCATGTAAATTGACAATACTGTATATGTTGTAAGCTCTCCTATTCTTTGAAGCACATCATGTAATGGACCTTACTGTTTATGTATGCTCTCCTACTTCCCCCTTCCACCAGGGTGCATCTGGAATCGAGCAGTAGTCTGCTCAGCATGCCTCTCTGGTTAAACGGCATAAATAAATAAATAAATAAATAAATAAATAAATATACATAGCTGGGAAATTGTACTGGCTCATAATGTTGCACGCTTAATAGCGTACAACAACATTATCGCTAACCCAGTACAGTGCTGCACTAGTGAGCGAATGGTGCAATACCACGCATACTTCTGTACATGGTATTGCACCATTCCCACTTTCCCAGGCACAGGATAAGACCTCTGCTGGGAGTGGGTTCCGCCGACCAGCTGCTGTGGCTCAATGGACTGAGCCACAGCAGCAAGGAACCCAGTTAGTGCTTCGGGGACCAGGTTTGATTCCCGGTCCCAGAACTTATTTTTTTAATCTTTGTGCGCTCCCTGACCTGAACTCACCCCCCAGAGTTGAGAATCTACATTGGGAGGCGGGGTTTGGGGGGGCACAGACCCCCTGTAATGGGGGTGTGTGGGGGGCAGAAAAGATAGATATGCCGCATGGCAAGAATCCCGCTGCATCAGCAGTGCGACAGTGCCATGCAGCATAGAGCTGTATGCAGTAATGACCCTGTGCCCTGGGAAATAAGGGACAGGGTAGCCAGGCAAGGTGCTGTGTATTCAATGTAATCTAAACTGCACTACATCACACCTCGTTATCCCTGCTGGCAAAACTAGAACACTGTCCTCTTCCCAGTCCCCTCCAGAATGTCTAAGCTTTTGTAAAGATTAGCCATATTCCAGCATCCAAACCTTATTATCAAGTATACAGTGAAGTTGCAAATTATAGTGTCCTGCTAGGCTTTCTCCAATTTAGTCTTCTTGAGTTATTTGGTAGTATTAAAGGAAAAGCCAACGGAGAGTGGCTGACCACCGTCACAGGTGGAGTAAACTTACAAGGCATTCTCCAGTGATTCAGTTCAAAGAGAAAACCCAAAATAGCAGACAGGGTCAGTCACCCAGTAGTGCCCAGTGGTCAGTGCTGTCAGTTAAAGGTGAAGTTCAAAGATGTATGGGATTTTAAAACTGCTGTACCCAGTAGGCCGCTGTTCACCTTCCACCACCTCCCTTTTCCCATTTCAAATCCCCTATTTATATCCAATGAAAATAGGAAATTTTAATAAAAAAAAAAAACTTACTGGGAAAAATATTTGTTAGTTACAAACCTTACAAGGAAGTCCCGCAAGCAAGGACACTTCCCACATACCGTGTGTGGTCTAGGTCACCTTGTCTCCAGGCTGTTCAGAGATACGTGGTTATCAAGCGGCAGTAGGATCTGATCAAGTCCAAGTGACTCTTCTCTGGGCCCCTCAACTGTCCATCTGCTCCGCCAAGTGTTCTGCAGTTTCAGGGGCTATAGGAGATGGATCGCGTCAGTCATCAGGCCATCCATTGGGGTGGCCTGACTGAGGAGAGAAATGGATGCAAAATCCAGGAGCTCTGGGTCCATCCGTCTAATATCACAGCCATCAAAAGTAATCCAGTACAACTAAATGTTTAGGAAGCTTAGTAGAATCTATATATGGCACCTGCAAAAAAAAAAAAAAAAAGCAGCAGTCCCAACTGATGTTTTCAGCTGCAGGAAGATGACAGGGCCTGGGCCTTAATCCCCCTGCAGATCACAAAATGCCTGCATCTCCATCTGCCAGACTGAGTGAACCTCAAGACCACGACGATACCAGTAGACTTCTCAATCGCAATGCAACATACAGGCTTTAATACAATCTCTTAAATTCAAACTTGCCCACCAGATGCAGTTGGGATTTGAGAACACTGGAGCCCAGCTCACGCATATGCAGCAAACTGTAAAACAGCCTTAGCGACACTGTAGAGGGCCACTCCAGCCGACTGGATGAGGTAGAGCAAAGTGTCAGTGACAGAGAGGATGCCCATCAGCGATTAGAAAGTTCCCTGCAAGCAGCCCTAAGAGAAACTGAAAACCTAAAAGCCATGGTAGATGACCACAAGAACAGGATAAGGTGGTTTAATGTGCACATTGTGGGACTGGTAGAAGTCAGAGAGGGAAAAGACTGTGTGGACTTTGTAAGCAAATGGCTAAAAAGAACACAATCTACCCACAGACATGCTTCTAGAGATCCAGAGGGCCCACTGCTCACCATGTCACAGGCCTGGTCTGGAGGAGCGACCATGTCATGTCATTGTGAAGTTCCTAAAGTTTCAGGACAGGCAGCGAGTGCTAGAGGCATCCAGGAAGAAAAGACCAGCTATCTGAACAGGGGAAAATGGTCAGCATATTCCCAGATTTCTCAAGAAGGCTAGAAGGAGAAAGGTAAGCATTTACAGCAGCTAAAAGGAAGCTACACGAAATCAACTGCCAGTTTTCCCTGGTGTACCCCGCTAGGCTGATCATCAAAGAAACCAGAAGATCAAGTCCTTCACTG
Source organism: Neoceratodus forsteri (assembly GCA_016271365.2). Taxonomy (NCBI): domain Eukaryota; kingdom Metazoa; phylum Chordata; order Ceratodontiformes; family Ceratodontidae; genus Neoceratodus; species Neoceratodus forsteri. The sequence goes on along the minus strand of CM028131.1, from coordinate 263,367,537 downwards.
ATCCGGAGGCGGCTATGCGCTATATTTCTCAAGAGCTGACACCATATAGAAACAAGGAAGCAGACCGGCAGGCAGAAGATTGATTAAGAGAGCAGGTACTGTACAACTTGACACAAGGAGAAATGCTGCTGCTGCGAAGGGCAGATAGACCATTTAAGAGCCTGGGGATCGATAGGTATTGTCGGCGCCAGAGCCCCGCTGAAACGGCAGCACTACAAGCCCAAGTTTTAATTTGGACTTTGATAATCTGGGGCTGAAAAACAAGCCTCAGTCTTTTGTTTTTCATTTACTTAACCAATTTATTTTGTGACTCAATATGCTGCACAAAGGACTTGGGGGACCTAGACACTATTACAAAATAGCTATCCGAGGCAGCTGTTTAAGTTTGATACTTTGGAGTGACAATGGGGAAAAACTCGATTTGTCCATTTAAATGACTTTTCACTTCTGTCTGCATTATTTCAAGATTTAAATACTGGAGAGCAAGGGAGGCATACGTTGTCTTGCCCCTTGGCTAGAGGGACAGTTGGGCGGCCAGGGCATATTTCCATTGGCCCCCTAATGGAGTCAAGCTCCTGCCTATCGTGGTAAGGTCAGGAGGCCCTCCCTCAGCTTGGTGGTTCCAGGATGTGGCCCTCAGCCTGCCTTCTGTCCTGTGACACCTACAAAAAGGGGCATACAGCAACTCACTAACCCAGAATTGAATAATGGACCAGACACTGGTCCTTCGATTTGGAGCCTGGCCGGGCTACTATCTGGGCTAAGAATGCCAGGAGGTTCACATTTAACTGAGTCATAACAAACGTTTATTGAATGTTTAAAGTTGGGTTTATTAATCATTTGTTTTAATAATTCTTGAGCTACTGGGTCATTGGAATTCAAAGGAAGCTAAATCACAACAAAGATGGTGCATGGATTGTATCACAAGTCCTATGAGGACAGGTTGAAGGCACTGAACATGTACTCCCTGGAGGAGAGGAGGGAGAGAGGGGATATGATAGAGACATACAAGTATCTTACAGGGAGGAACAGGGTGCAGGAATGCACTATTTTTAAGCGAAAAAGATGTTCCAGGACTAGAGGGCATGGGATGAAGTTGGAGGAGGACAATTCAGAGGAAGCGTGAGGAAGAATTTCTTCACAGAACGGTGGTGGACAAGTGGAACACCCTGCCAGAGGAAGTGGTGGGGGCTGAAACAATCACGGGTTTTAAGAATGCATGGGATAGACAAAGGAATTCTGGAGGTCAGGGGTAAGGGGCAACAGACTTCCTGGAAAACAAACTGAACTTACAAACTTAAATGGGCAGACTGGGTGGGCCATAGGCCCTTATCTGCCGACACTGTCTATGTATCTATGTATGTTACTTTACTGAAAGGTTCTTTCTACAGTTAATTTCACTAGTGGTACATTTTCCACTGGAAAACAGGGGGGTCAATTATGGGACTAAAATCAGACAAGCGCTGCTGGGGGGGGCTCTTTCATATGGGGGAGACAGAGCATTCAAGTGACAATCTGAAAAAGCATATTCAGAGGAAGTGGGCCGTAGAGTGGCACCACGCCCCAATTTTCCTCCTTGAGTCCACCCAGAGGGAAATAGAGGGGAAACTACAATTTACAACTATGTCGGCAATGTAGGCCATAGAGGAGGGGAGGTTGTCCTCTGGCTTCCCATCCCCTGTATAAGATGGCAAGGAAACAATCTAAGGGTCATTACAATGGATGGGCCCTCCTCAGTGCATCCCGGAAGAGTAGAGGGTAAAGAAAGAGGGAGAAAACGAGTGGAATGGTTCAGGAGGGAGGGTTAATGAGGTTTCTAAGTAAGAGAAAGAAAGGGTTTTGTTATGGGGGCAATTATGGGGTTAACCAGTAGTGGGTACTTTGGGTCTGATAGTGTGCGTGGGGGGGGGGGAGAAGAAGGTGTGCATCTTACTTAAGGCAGGGAGAGGGTCAGTTTAGTTTGGGAAGAAATAAAAGAAAATCAGTTTTCAGCACATGGGCACTACAAGGAGCTAACAGACTCTCTAAAGAAGATGTATACATGTACAGTAAAATGAGTGATTTAAAGTGTATTACATGGAATGTGCGTGGACTAAAAACGGTGGTTAAGAGAAAGAGTGTGGTCCTACCTAAAGAAGCAAAAAAGGGGACATTCACTTCCTTCCTCCAATAAATCCATATGACAAAGGAAGAAATAGGTAAATTGGCTGGCTCATGGAGGGGCACTTTACTGGCCACACCTTTCACTTCAAAGACTCGGGGGTGGCAATATGGATACGCCCACAGCTGAGGGTGGAGGTCCATGGTACTCTAGCTGATCCCTAGGGTAGGTATTTAGTGGTGGATACAATGATAAAAGGTACCAGACATACATTAGCAGTAATTTATGGTCCCAACATAGATTCAGGTTTTTTTCACCACCTAGCAGTGACACTGGCTCCATACCTTGACAATTTCATCATTGGGGGTGACTTCAATACATATTGGGACAAGGACAGGGATCATTCTGGTAACAGAACAGAAACAGACCCCGAGAAGCTTGGTGGCCTTAAGAGCTTTGGCAAAGGACAGGGCACTGCAAGAGGTGTGGAGACTTTTCTGTCCATCAAAGTCGGAATTTTCCTTTTACTTCCCTGTACACAAAATTTATACCAGAATAGACCATTTCTTAGTCTCTCCTGGTATCTTGGGGGGTGTGAAAGACCCTAAGTACGGCCCAATCTGTGTGTTGGACCATGCCCCATTGGAATTTATCATGCCATCAGGCAGTGGTTCAACACCGCTTAGACAACGGAGACTGGACCCGACACGATTAACCTCCAATCAGTATAAGTCATGCATGATGGACACAATCCGGGAGTACCCAAAATATAATAAAACAGAAGACACTTTGACAGTCAATACTTGGGAGGCGCTTAAAGCGGTCATAAGTGGGGGCTAAAATATCCTATGCAGCAAACCTCCTTAGGGAGGAACAGGGCAAAGAGAGCAATGAAGAATCAAATCCTAGAGACAAAAAAAGATATGATGGAGAGCCAGGATTTAAGGAAAATGGGGGAGTTAAAAATCACTGAAGGAACAGCTGGCACAAATGGCCCTCCAAAAGGAGAGATTTTCTGAAAACTGGAGTGAAAACATACTTTGAGGGGGACACAGCTGGCAAATGGCTGGCCTGGAGAATGACAACACAGCAGGCAGAGAGAGTTACTTTATCACTGTAGAATCAAAATGGAAGGATCACTTCCGACCCCGTACAAATAAATTACACCTTTAAGCTTTTTTATGAAACCCTGTACAAGTCAGAGGCTCCGACTGGGGCGGATCCTAAAACATGTGAACAAAGTTCAGTTAAACTCCTTAAGCAGAGAGAAGAGGGAGCAATTGGATTGCCCAGTTTCAGAGCAGGAGGTGAAGGGGGCCATCTGGGACTCAAAACATAGGATGGGCCCCGGGCCTGGATGGAATTCCTGTGGAATTTTATAGAACCTTTTGGGAGGAAATCTGGAGCATTCTGGTACCAATGATACAGGAGACCCTGGAAACAGGATCACTGCCGTCTTCTTTAAAACTGGCAACCATTATAGTTCTCCCAAAGCCGGGTAAGAACCCCACAAAATGTGGGTCATACTGCCCCATCTCTCAAATGCGGACTACAAAATCCTAGCTAAGCTATCAGCTAAAAGGATAGAGACCATTCTCCCCTCTTTAATTCACCAAGACTAGTGTGGATTCATCAGGGGCAGGCGGGCGAAACATAACTTACAGAAAACCCTTAACATTGTCCATAAATGGGAGGGGACAAGAGCAGAGTCAGTTGTACAATTTCCTTCTTGCAATAATTAATTCTGATCTGCAGTACTGAAGCCAACAGGGAGGTAGTATGGCACAGTGGTTTAAGGCTCTGAGCTGCAAATCTGGAGACCTGGGTTTGAATCCCACAGTCCCCCCTTGCATACTGTGCGACCCTGCCTGAGGAAGTCAACTTTCCTGTGCTCCCATGTTGCACCTGTAAACAAGCTTTCAGCTTAGTGTGCTACTCCTGGTTAAAAAATTGAAAAAAAAAAAAAATTACTGCCTTTCATAAGCCATCTTCACTTTCTTAACCCTAGCATATTAGTTATCAGCATTGCCACAAGTTGCATTTTATATTTATCATCTGTTAAGTGCCATTTTTGGCTTACAGGGAGTAGCCCTCCAGACTGATATTTCTAGTGCATCCACACTAGGCATACCCCCCACACACACACACACAGACATCAGGATTTTTTTATTTATTTTTAAATTTATGTATTTATTTTTAACTCTAAGCATGTCAATATTTGTCTCTAACAGTATGGGCAAGTTGGGCATAAAAATAAAATAGAAAAGGATTAAGCAGGTACCTTTTCCCTTGTGAGATACATGCAGACAGGAGCTCACAAATCCTGTATGAATAGTCTATTATATGGATGTTTTCCATGTAAAACAGAAATTATTTTCATGTCTGTAGCATCATTTATAACCGGTAAACTTATTTACGTAGGTACTGTAAATGACAGGCTGTAATTCAGAAACCCATTTTTTTTTTTTTTTTTTTTTTTTTTTTTTTAGCAGTTCTGGAAGATTTATGTCTCTCTGATGTAAGAGTGCACAGCATAGAAACGAGAAGGTTTGCCTAATTGTTGTTTGCATGAGAAGTGGGCGTGACAGTGGCATGCAAGAATGAAGTAGTCCATTTCTGGTTAGCATAGCTAAATCATTATGTCGGAGACAAAGTCTAAATTGTTTCTTGGCCATTCTGGGACCTGAAGTTTAAAAGTAATGTGTGAAGAGAATAAAGTTTGTGTTTTGTGCATTTGAATAGGTTTAGTACTTTAAAGTGAAAATATATAAATATATATACATAGTGCCATGGGCACCTGAAAAGGAAGGAGATACTACTGAAATAAATGCTATTCTGATTATTTATTTCTATGTAAGATTTTAAGTGTAGTGCTGTCTAGGTCACAAACACATAAGCTATAAAAAGTACATTTAAGGATGGATGTATCAGTCAAAGCTTGTAGTAGCAAAATAAAGCAAGAAAAATGATATTGTGTATTTTTTTTCCTTTCAATTGTTTAACCAGGAGTGGCACACTAAACTGAAAGCTTGTTTGCAGGGGCAACCTGGGAGCACATGGAAGTTAGGTGACTTGTTCAAGGTCACCCAGTATGCAAGTGGGAGCTGTGGGATTCGACCCAGATCTCCAGATTTGCAGCTCAGAGCCTTAAACCACTATGCTATTCTGTCTCCCTAGTTATGGCAGTCACCTGTTTTGTGGTTCATGATGCTGGTGTAGTAAGCAACAGTACACTGCACAGCAGGCGTGAAATGTCAATAAGTAGGTTGTGTAACAGATGTGCTGAGCAGTTACTGAAGCAAGAAATATATTTAAATGAAAGCTGTACAAATCACTGTTCCAATTCCCAGAACTGCAGAAACACCCGTTTAGCACTACCTGTATGTGGTCACGAGCCTCCAGCTAACCTTTCAGCATTAATTTGCCCCGTTTCTGTGCTCCTGAGCTCTGCGCTGAAGCTGCCATTTGGACACTGCCACCTGGCGGAGAGACAGAGTGTGCGCTCTGTTCGGCAGTTTCCTTCACTCAATAGCTGCTGAGGCAGCTAGATTAGTGACGAACTAGGGCACATTTTACAGAGGAAAATGAACTTTACTAGCATGTACTACTGATTTAAGTGAAGCGTTTACAAATCGCCCATTGAAAATGGAGCATGGTAACTAGATTAAATTTTGTAGCTGAAAGTTGAATTTGAAGTTCAGAGCATGCGCATTAGCGCCTGGCACTACTGCGCATGTCTGAACTCAGAACTTCAACTTTCAACTACAAAGTTTAACCGGTTGCCATGCTCCATTTTCAATAAATTGCTAGCGCCTGGGCATTACGCGCATGTTCGAACTCAGAACTCAACTTCAACTACAAATTTAACCAGTTACCATGCTCCATTTTCAATGGGGCGTACTTGTAAACGTTCACTTAAATCAGTAGTACATGCTAGTAAAGTTCATTTTCCTTTGTAAAAATGTGCCCAGTTCGTCACGAACGAGCGTTCTAGCAGCGCGCAGGAAGGAAACTGCCGAACAGAGCGCACACTCTGTCTTCTGGTGCGGTGGCAGTGTCCAAATGGCAGATTCAGCGCAGAGCTCAGGAGCACAGAAACGGGGCAAATTAATGCTGAAAGGTTAGCTGGAGGCTCGTGACCACATACAGGTAGTGCTAAACGGGTGTTTCTGCAGTTCTGGGAATTGGAACAGTGATCTGTACAGCTTTCCTTTAAGATGGTAAAATATTCCTGTTAGAAAACTGATAAATGTGTGACATTTGCATCTCAATTTCAAGGAGGTCCTTATGGGGTGTCAATGTACAATATAAAGCAGTTATAGTTTTCAAGTTGTCCGAGTAATTGTTTTGTACTACCACTGTTATTAAATTTAAATTATTCTATGATGGACATTAAGTTTACGTAACTATCTGTAAATGTATTAAAAACATTTACTCATCCTTAAAATGTAATGCATTAAATGTCACTAGGTTAAGAAGTCACATAACAGCAACAGCGATGAAAAAAAATGGGATGCATAGGAATTTGAAAAGTATACATTAGCAGGAGCAGTATCATGACTTCAATTTTTTGTATAGTTTCACTCCAGATTGTCAACATTACCAAGTTTTTTGTTTACATCTCCTCAAACAGTATAGCTGTAATTTTTTCACATCCTGTTCAAAATGTGTTTTTGCACCTGTGGCGACGAATGGCACAGTCGCTGTGCAAAATCACCTTTCGGCTAATGAACTGATAGTGTCACTGTTCATGTGATGGCGTTACAAAAAGCCCATGTTGAAAATTTGGCGTGACAATACCAAGAAACACCCAGGCATTAGGGTTTCTTACTACAACTCCCTGCCCTGTAGGGACTGACAGGCATCAGGGGTGTGACCTGGGATTGTCAACAGTAATGCTCATGCCATTACACCCCCATCCCCACCCTACAGCCAGTGACGGGTATCGAGGTGTGCCTTTGACTCTTCAGCCCCAAAGTTCACTCCATTCTCTTACACTGTACCAATTTCAGCATATTTCTATGGGGAATGGGGTGAGTGCAAAGCTTGAACTCCCCAAGGCACACCTCGACACTTGGTCTGTGTCTACAGGGTAGGGTGAGGTGAAATGGCGTGAGCGTTATGAGCAACGACCCAAAGGCACACCCCAATGCCTGTCCATCTCTGCGGGGTGGGGGTGGGGTTGGCGTCACTTCAATACTTCACCGCCATTCCTATTCTGCCCGTCTCTCTCTCTCTCTCTCGTATATATTTATTAGAGGCAAAAAACTCCATTTAATGCATTAGTTAGGGTTGTTCCACAGCGACAAAAGTGAGGAAATTTGGCGTTAGGGTTGAAACCCCCGACCGCCCACCCCCCCAACCGGCATTGGGGTGCGCATTGGGATCGTCAGCCCTAATTCTCACCCCATGACATGTGTAAAGCAGCAGAAGTATAGGAGAATGGGGTGAGAGTTAGGACCGACGATCCCAATGCGCACCTAACACCGAATTTCCTCACTTTTGTCGCTGTGGAACAACCCTAACGCATTAAATGGATTTTTTTTGCCTCTAATTTCCCTTCTTTTTGAGAATGATAACGAGAAATAGTGAATGTAATGCAGTGGCGGAAGCGCGGGGCCCTTAGTAACAGGAACAGCAACGCAAACAGAAGTGCTAACAGTGGCGCACATGGGAACGCAAGCGCAAATGAGAACAGAAAGGGCAACGCACACGGTGGCGTAGACGTGAACGGTCTGCCACGTGATTTGTTGTCACATAGTAACATGGTGCCTGCAAATGGAAATGTCAATGGGCATGGTAACACAAAGTGAAACAGAAACAGTACTGTAGACACAAATGGCAAAAAATAACAGAAACACAAGCGCAAATGAAAACGCAAAGAACAACACACATGGTGGCGTAGACGTCAACGGTAAGTGAAACGGGTACAGAACCGCAAGCGTAAAGGGCAACAGTAACAGTAATGTAAGGGCACAGGCTGGTTTTCCTCAAAAGCTGCATAGAGAAAGACAGTGAGTACAAAGAATTTATGCATAATAATGGGTATCGGAGCAGAAAATGAGGACTTGGAATACTAAATAGGTTATATATCAGGACCTGTACGACGTAGAAAAAAAAAATTTAAAAGTCATATGATTTACGACTGTCCTGGCTAGTTTTGGGCTAAGTAATTTTCTGACGAAAAGTCCGTATCTCAGACCGCTTCCGAGATACGGCCCTGAAAGTCATGGGCACGCCGTGAATGTTATCCTATGGGGAAAAAGAAGTTCGGAGTGCCATAACTTTGCTCCCTGTAATATTTTTCACCAAACCACTGAAAGGCACATCTGTGGGCTGTTGGCCATCTTCCTCCAAATTTCAGGAAAAAGACCAAACCGTTATTTTGCAGCAGGGTGCCAAAGGATTCCTGTAATGCGTCGGGCGCCGTAATGTTATCCTATGGGAAAAACAGTCAACTTTGGAGTGCCGTAACTTTGCCGCCGTGTAATATTTTTACCAATACAACACTGAAAGGCACATCTGTGAGATGTCGGCTGCGTTCCCTCCATATTTCAGCCCAAAACTCCCAACCGTTCTTTTGCAGCGGAGTGCCAAACAATTACTGTTATTTTGGGCATAGTGTCGCAAAGTAGTAATGTAATTTGGCGAAGCCGCAAAACATTTGGCGACACTTGAGTGCGATACTACTTATGAAAAGTACTTTTCCAGAAATCTGAAAAACATATTTCTGGGGTGTTTTACCCCAAAATAAAGACATGACTAGCATCCTCAGGGCCCGACTAGGTGAATACAAAAATAATGAGGTTGCTAGAGGGTCTCAATTTTAAATGCCAAGCATTTTTCTGATCACTAGCTGAAAACAAGATGGTGGATTTGCGACAGTAACAGGGCCATTTGCGACAGTAAAAAGTGCATTTGCGACACTTGTTGAACTTTTTGTTACTTTTCCCATTGACTTATAATGGGAAATTGTTTTTTTGAATAACTTTTGAACCGTTTAATATTTTTTCACGAAATCTTCTAAAGCCACATAGGGGACCCTGGCCGCACGTTCCCTGAAGATTTCGGGCAGGTCGCACAAACCGTGCGACCTGTAGGCGCAACAGCAGAATTCCAGAAAAAGCGTAAACACACACGCAGATCACGCTCAATAACTCCGCAGCCGTACATCCGACCGGTACGAAACTTGGCAGATCCCAAGGCCTATGGTTGTTGATCATCTATTCCAAATTTCAGGTAAATCTGTCAAACGGTTGCAAAGTTATTAAGGTACAAAATTTTGGGTTTAACATAGAAATGGCTCCTCTACCATAATATGTCTATGTAATTCTCTTATCTTTCTATCAATTGCATGTATCACTATATTTACCCATTTCTAAAACAAACCTGCATATCACATTTGCCTGCACTCTGAGCACATACTTATGAAACTGTGCATATTTGTACTCCACTTCTGCATAGACCGCATACTTTCCTAATATTCCTATTATCACCAGCATAACTACCTTACCCTCATCAAAAGCGACCCCCTCTGAAAGTTACCATCACATTTTCTCTGCTAACAGTCCTTCAATTATATCTAACTTCCTGACATCAACACATTCCTTAAATAGAACTTACAGCCAGCCCGCCAGTGCAGGGGCTGGATTTCCACTTGTGACGCCAGCAACCCAGGTTCGGAAATGAGCCCAGGGAGCTGGAGGATCGGCCAGGAGGAGAAGGCTTGAGCGTCCCAAGGACAGCTGGTTTTCTCCAGGGAGGGAAGGGGTAGCGCTCAGCACTTGAATGGCCCCAGGCGGAGGTCTGGGGATTAGCAAGCTCGTAGAGCAGGCAGTGTGCAGGGAGGAAGTCACGATGTCGGCGCTTGCACCTCGACATCTGGGCAGTGATGTCCTGAGAAAACGGGGGATCACCTCTCGGCAGAGAAAATGGAGCACTGAGCCTGGTCCCAGTGCCACTGCCTGCCCAACTGTCTCGGGGCCCAGTGAGATACTAAAGGTTCAGGAGCCAACCCCGACCCCACCGGGAAGGCATAAACTCATGACAAGATGGGAGACCCAGCGGCTGGGTAAGGCAGAGTCAGGGAAGACTTCGTGGGCACATCCTGAGGATGCGCACTGGTAGGGATGTAAGGAGGATAAACTGAAGGAAAAAAAAAAAAAAAAAAAATATATATATATATATATATTAAAAAAAAAAAACGTCATGCCACCTCATGGACAAAAACCCCATTTCTCCAAAAACAAAACAAAAAAAAAAACTAAATAATCCCTAGGCTGAACATATGCCTGCAATGACTTTTTCATGTACTGCCACCTTCTGTACCATCACAGGGATTTGCATATGTTCCCATGATACTTTGCGCATTATTGGGGTACCTGCAATTGTGTTTTCTTTAAAATGTGGCTGTCCAGCCAATATCATCCAGGGTAACAAACAGCTCAGTGGCATTTGCTCAGGGGTTCTTTTGTAAACCTATATTGCTTCCTATTCCTTCCATTAAAATGTATACATCCATATATTTTCCTATTAATGTGTATGCCTTCCTTAGAACAGAAACTAAAACAAATCTTACTACTTACAAATTATTGTGTTGTTTCTCCATACCTCCTTAACAATTCCACACAACTTCTCTAACTTCATTATGCAGCCGCTGTGGATCAGATCAGAATTTGTTTAAAATTGTTAGTGTCGAGTCGCTTAGGGCTTCCTCAATATATGGTAGAGTCATCCTATTATGCATTTCCCCAAGTTTCCCCTAGTAGTATCTACCAAAAGTTGTAATTGTTTTGGGTGGGGGATTATGACCCTAACCCGAGTCTGACTTTGTAGGTATGCTCCAAGCTGTAGGATCTGAAACTGGTCCTTATGGGGAAGGGAACAGTCTTTTTGCAAAGCCTCGAATGAGGAGACAACTGTTGTGGTGAGGAGCTGGAGGACAAAACGTAGACTGAAGTGATGCCACTCCCTAAATGCCACATCAATCTGTGCCGGGCAAAATAATTCATCCTTGGCAATTAATCTCATTTGAAAAAATATATTCAAGCATTTCGGGTTGCATTTCAACCAGTTCCAGACTTTCATAACACTACCAGCAACGCTGGTGAAATTACAAATTGGTATGGAATTATGTGGGGTGGCAAACAGAATAGATGTCAGGTCATGTAGGTCATTCAGAGCAAGTTCTATTTCCTTCCATTGAGCCGAGTAGGTAGGAACCAGCCATAGAATAATTTTTAGAAAAGCGGCCAGCGCATACCATTCCAGGTTGGGCAGGCTAACTCCATCCTCATCAATTGGGAGATGAAGAATCTAATATCAGAGCCTCGAGCGTTGTCCATCCCAGATAAAATTAGATATTAATTTCCTCCAACAGGGGGCCAGATTGGTATATTTTGAAAAAGATATAGCAGCAGAGGTGAAATGTTCATTCTTATGGCTTCTATTTTCTGAAAAAATGAGAGGAGTAGAGTCTTCCATATGGTTAAGTCCTGTTCTATCTGCTGTGTTAGGGGTTCATAATTTACCAAGTCAAGGTTGGGTATGTCTTGTGGTATTATTCCTAAATATTTCATTTTAATGCGACACCACTGGAGGGGAAAAGAGGCCTTTAGAATAGGAGAGGGATTATAACCGAGGGTCAAGATTTCAGTTTTTGTTAAGTTTGAAACCTGCAATCTTTTCAAATTTATGTGGTATTTCCCAAGTTCTAGGGATGGATTATTCCGGGGAAAGAACAGAGAGCAAAATGTCATCTGCAGAAGAACGCAACTTTAAATTGTTTTTGACCCAAGGGAACACCCTCTATTCCCTTTTCAAGGTGAAGTGCTGCAGCTAGAGGTTCTATATATAGGGCAAACAGTATGGGGGGAGAGGGGGTATCTCTGTCGGGTGCCACATTGTAAAGAAATACAGGAGGTGATCGCCCTGTTTATTCTAATATATGCCTTGGGCGAGGTGTAAATACTCTTAAGCCATTTAATAAGCAGATCAGGAAACCCAAATGTGTATAGAGTATCCCATAAAAATTCCCATGTAACCCTATCAAATACTTTTTCAGCGCTGAAATTCAACAAAACTGCGGGAATGTGTTGAGTTTGAAGATGTTCTTGTAGAAGTAATGTTCTACAAATGTTATCAGTTGTGTAACGGCTTTTGATGAATCCGGATTGATCCGGATGGATAACAATGTCACAATTCATTCTAGACGCGCTGCCCAAATATCCATACAACTTATAGTCTGTGTTTAAAACTGAAATAGGGCGTTAGGAAGAAGAGTCTGATGGGTCTTTGCCAGGCTTAGGGATGGTTGCTATTACTGCAGAAGACCAAGATGGTGGAGGGGGTTCACCAGCCACCACCTCATGAGACATCTGTAGTAAGGTTGGTAAGATTAACTCTTGGAATTTTTTGTACCACACAGCTGTATAACCATCTGGACCTGGGCATTTTTTGGAGTTTGGCAGATGAAATCTGGTGGAAAATTTCACATTGAGTTATTGAGCATTCTAAGATTTGTTTATGGGCATTGGAAATTTGGGGACGTTTAAGGGATTTCAGAAATAGTGTTTGGTCGAGGCTGGAAGCCTCTGGGCCCTTTGTATATAATGATTGGCAACAGTGAAAATAGCTTGAATGTCTTCCTCTCTATTGGTAATATTCTTAGTCATAAGATGATGAATGTTAAGTATGGTTGCTGTTTTTTTTCTCATATGCAGTTTTCGGGCCAACACTCTAGCTCCCCTGGATCCTCTCTCAGTTATTTTGTTTTAAATAAAGTATTGTCTGCTGGACCTTATAATCACTTATTTTTTGGATTTCTGCTTTATTTTTTTTATTTTTTTTAACCGAAGGTCTTCATCCCCTTCCCTAAATAGTAACCTTAGGTCAGGAGTTGTTCCAGTAAGTCAGAGTATGAAGCTTCCATCTGTCTTTTTGTCCTAGCTGCAAAAGCTGTCATTTCGACCCTCAAAACTGCCTTTAATGTATCCCACAAAATAATGGGAGAAATGTCTGAGGTTGTGTTTTCAGAAATTTGGGGGATTTGAGCCTTGATCAAGTGTTGGAGTTGGGGATCCTTCAGAAGAGAGTTATTAAGCCTCCAGTGCGTTTGCTTCCCCAAATCTATTTTCAGTATTAAGGGATGGTGATATGAGAGAAGGCGGGGGCAGACTGTTATATTTTGGACTAGATGAGCCTTCACAGGAGATGTAGTAGTAGTAGTAGTAGTCGTCGTCAAGTCTGGAGTAGCTGTGGAAGCATCCTGAGTAAAAGGTGGAAGTTTGCTGTGAGGGGAATAATTTCCTCCAAATGTCTATTGTACCCAAATTCTCATTGGCACTCCTTAAAGATTTTAAGAGTTTTGCTTGTCCTGCACATGAGAGGGGTTAGTAGTATCTAAATTAACATTCCAAGTCGTATTAAAATCCCCTCCCATAAGTTTACCCTTGAGAAGGTCCATTTTATTTAAAAATTCCCCAACTACTGGTAATGACGATTGTGGTGGAAGGTAAAGGTTTATCAGGATGACTTTTTTTCTCCCAATTTATTTTTCCCTCTGGTCACTGCTCCGTTGGGACTCTCAGGCATCCTGGCTTGTTTCTGCCTACGAACTCCGCCCCAGTCTCCCGTGGTACTCCAACCCTTGCACCTACCTTGCAGCTGAAAACAGTTAGTTTGACCCCCCCCCCCCAAGGTGGGGCCACCACTCCTTCTTTGGTGTGCCTTTGAAGTCTAGATTCTGTTGCAGGCAAGGCTTGGGAGGAGGAAATTAGGAGACCAGGTGGGCGGGATCCAGTGGTGGGCATGGGGGCCAGGTGCCATTGCCTACCCGATGGCACAGGGTTTTTCCTTGTTCGTACTCGCCCCCCGAGGCACGGACATGCAATCATGTCCAGCGCAGGCGTGCATACTCCTGCACCCACCTGCAGAATGTCCACCAACACCTCGCCCCATCTTGTAAGTGGTCCCAGGCTACAGTACACCTAGCCTCAGATGGGAGTCAATAGCACCAGGGAGATTCATCCCACCAACCCCCCACAGGAAAGGAGAGCTGTTGTCAGACGCCCATTCTTTCCTCTCCGGCCAATCCCCAGTGACCCAAGCTCACTCCCGAACCCGGGTCAACGGCGTGGTACAAGGTGTGGCATCCAGCGCCTCAACCCTCAGCGCCACCGGGCCGGCTACTATGGTGACTTCTTGGCAGTGTAAAGTGCGTTGTAGTATAATACATCTCCCTTGGGCATCTGCATATTGGGACTGAACCTCAAACTGTTAGATGGGACCAAAATACCCACCCCACGTGTTTTTCCCCACTGGAATGAGAAGATGCAAAGACCCTGTATTTTTGACCCCATTGAAGTTTGGTGTGTTCTATATCTGACATGTGTTTCCTGTATAAAATGCAAGTCAGCTAGATTCTATTGTAAATATTAAATAAATCTCGTTCTCGATCAGGTTTTTGAGACCATTAATATTTTGCAAAAATATCTTTGCAGATATAGAGGACATCCCTTGGGTTCAAGGAGAGGTTCAAGCCCACCAGAAAGAAGAGGCCCCCAACTCGATGCATCAGCTGAAGAGACCAAGCTGAGAAGGTTTCCCCACTGGTGGGACCACCTTCTCAGACAGCAAATAAACACTTTCCTGAAGTATTTCTTTGTGTGTACGTGTCTTTTTTGGGGAAACAAAAAACTAAACTTTCTACAATTCCTCCCTTTAACAAACTAACAGGAAGGTAGAATTTAAAACAATATTTAACCATGCAACTAGGTTACAATCATTAGGAGCCCTGCGCGTTGCCCACAGAACTCTATTACAACACTGCTTCCAAAATTGAAGTGGAATCTAGTCTACACCTCTAGGTCCCCCAGGGAGGAAGCAAGTATGCCCCCAAGGGCAGAGAACCTTGTCCACAAAACTTGTGGGGAGAGTTCCCTGTGGGACAAGCAAGTCCCAAGATAAAATAATAGTACAATAAGTCGACAAAAGGAGGGGGAAGATGACATAAAAGGGGTAGATAAGTGGTAGTGCCATAGGTATTCATAGCTTATTGGGGATGGAGCTGTGCCACCTGAAATGAACATTATTTTCCAAAAAGCATTTTTGTCAACTTTAAATTAGTGAGAAATTTTTCTATAGAACCTCTCCCGTTCTAAACCCCTAATTGCCCCCGAATCCGTGGAGCCTATTAATAGACCCCACTTGTCACAGGGCAGGGCAGAGGCCCAACGCCCCCCTCCCCCCAATCAGGGAGACAGCCTTAGACATCTCACTCAAGATTAATAGGCTTTATGGTTGTGGGCCCCCCAAACCACAGCCTGTAGTGTTGTAGAAAGGGCCTCCGAGCCAACAGACAACTCCAAGCTTAGACTGAGTAGCTCTCCTTAGAGAGACATTCAAAGACAAGGGAGGGAAGGGCTGCGGGCTGCAACCCCACCCTCCCGGGGTATCATGGAACTTGGGCCCAGATGAATGCAGTTCGGGACAAAACTGCTTCAAAGCTATATATTATCCAGGAGACTGACCAGGAGGGTGCAGAAGGAGCACAGAACCCTCCAGGCCCAGGAGGAGCCAAGACCCAGGGCGCCCAGCCCACCACCCACCAGCCTGTCACATAGCCATAAGAAACGAGCAGCTGCCAAAGGGAGAGCGCCGCCCCCCCCTCCAAAAAGGGCCCACAAGCCCATCAATGTTTAATAGTTAGCCTCTCCCCCACCCCAAAGGGGGGGGTGATGAGAGCCCCAGACAAATTTTGCAAAGTGTCTTTCTCCATTATGATGTGGGCACCCGACCTCTGACCATTTATACCTCCAGAAGCAGAGGACATCTTGGGGACGAGGTGTCTCTACCTTAAAGGACACCCCGTCGGGTGATCTGCTTTGATGGTTTACGAGGCAAGAACAATTAGGGAAAGAATCACAATTCACCTGCCCGGATAAGGGTTGAGTGGATCAGAAAGTGTCCAAGAAAATGTTCTTTATGAATAGCTGGAAGAGGACTGTTCTGTTGCTGCAGGAAAAGGGAGACCACAGAGGAGAGGGGGCATAAGGGGGAGAGCATGCAGAGCGGAGCCCGGTCCCTGCACAGGAGTAGGGGCCACCAACCAGACTCCCATGTCCAAGCACATGACTAGGCCACGA
The DNA here is from genome assembly GCA_016271365.2 of Neoceratodus forsteri. NCBI lineage: Eukaryota > Metazoa > Chordata > Ceratodontiformes > Ceratodontidae > Neoceratodus > Neoceratodus forsteri. Next base: position 263,351,292 of record CM028131.1, on the reverse strand, counting down.
CTGAGGAGAGCCGAGCAAGATAGGCTCCCCACCCAAGCACCATGTCTACGCTGGGCCAGCCCTTCCATTGATAAACCCCCTTCAGTCCTTCCATTTGTATCACGTAAAACTGTGAAAGCAGCTGAAGATTAGATCATATGGGGAGTCTGTCCCAAATTAGCAGAGCAACAACCGGCCTGTAATATCTGCAGAGTCCCAATAAGATGAGATTCTCTCAGTAAGCAGTGTTTCTTTGATTTAGACAGAGGGAGGCAGAGGGGAGAGAACCACAAGGGGGAAGCCTCCGACTGGGGCCCAGCTGCCGAAAAGGGGAAGAGTCCCAGCTCCCACAGACACATGGCCTTTACTCGGCAGACCACAGGCCCAGCCACTAGCAGGAGCCGGGGAGACAGTCCCCCGGGCCATGACTCGGAGGAGAGCCAGGCAGGACAAGCCCCAAATCCACACGTCAACCCGACCCCATCTGGCCCCCCACCACCACAAGGCAGTCTAAGATTTGCTTCTGTGACTTCATAAAGGTTCACCCTCCCATTAATAAAGAAATGAAAAATATATCCGTACATACAGTTTGTAGCTAGCTCACTCACTCAGTTATGAACAAGCCAAGTGAGCCGGCCGGTGGCACAGAGGGTTGAGGTGCTGGATGCCACACTTCACCGGAGACCCGGGTTCAGGAATGAGCCTGGGTCAGAGGTTGGTTGGGGTGGGGAGGAAGAGACGATGTGAGCGGCTGCCAGCCCTCTGTCTCGGGAGGAGGAACAGGTTTCCTCGGAACTTGGCCACCCCTGGTGGAGGCCAGTGTGGCTGTGACGCTCAGAGAACTGCTAGCGTTAGGCTGAGGGAGGGTCGAAGAGACTGGCACTGGAGCTGTGGTGTGCATGTGCACCTCCACACGCATACATCACCACTTACGGGGTCACTGGTGTAGGACAGACACGGGTGTACAACGGACAAAACATTGGGGGCCACAAAGATGATGTCTCCGGACTGGCTCAGGGGATCTGCTGGGACATGCATGGCGCTATAAGATCCTGAATGGCCCAGAAACCAGTAGGGTTGGCAGACGATGAGGGTGACCCGCTGAAAGGAGGATAAATAGAGTCAGAAAATAAATAAATAAGCAAGCCAATTGTAAGATCGGCCATCTTCTTCAAGTTGTAAGGGCCCTCAACTGATACTGTTGCAGGGATTCCAACACCTCTGTTAGAGACAGGTCCGAGTTGAAGCTAGTGTATGGCAAGCCTGGACGTCTTCTCCCATCTTGAGTGTTCCTCGATGGCAATGACATTGGTCTTCTAGACTCCTGTATGTTGGCTGTGTATAAGCCTTGATCCTGAAGCTCCTTCACGGTCTCCTCTGCCGAAGAGTAGTTTTTTTTTTTGCCGGTACTGGACGATTAATTTGGCTGGGTATGGAGTGCAGAGTTTAATATTATTCACACAGAGACAGGGGAACAATGGGATATATGTCCTTCTTTGCTTCTGGGTCAAAGATGCGTAGTCATTATCCACGAAAACCAGTTTCTCTTTAAAATTTCAGATCCCCCCCCCCCCCACAAGCCTTTTGGAGTAGGTTGTCTTTTGTTGCCAAGCTTAAAAATGTGGCACTATAGATCATGGCCTTGCATCTGGGGCCATTGGTTTTGGGCCTAGCGCTCTATGTGCGTGCTCGATGTCCAGTGGGTAATCCAGTCCCAGGTCCAACAGTTAGCAAAGGAGGCCATCAAAAAACACAGTCATATTGTGACCACCTTCATTTTCCAGAATCCCATACAGGCACAAATTCTCGAGTCTCCCGTGATTCTCTGCGTCTTCTTGCTGGATTGCAGTTTGGAGTGTGCAGTGTGCCAGCTCAGTCACGGACAATGGCAAGAAATTTACTTTTGCTGTGTTGGAGGTAATTTGCCAGTCTGCATTGTCAATTCTAGTCTGGAGGATCCCCATGTTGGCTCGTAGACTCTATAAAGAATTGTGCATTTCAGTGCGAAAATCTAACGGCTTGGAAAAGAGAGTCCAGTTTATCAGGAGTCTGTGAAATGGAGAGTTCTTTCTTCAGTCTTTTTGGTAATGGCTTTATTTTGGATCGTCGTGAGCTTTCATCGGTGGGTCCATTTTCTGCAGCACTGCGTCATCATCCATATCTAGATCCTCTGCTAGAGCCTGTAATCTATTACAGGTTTTGAGATTTTCCTGCTAAAAATAAAAGTGTCCAGGTACGTAGTTTTTCTTGGCTAGAAACCACGTCAATGGAGATTTTTCAGCTGTAGAAAGTGCAAATTGTATTGCTAGGTGCAGGAGCTTGTTCCCCGTGCTGCTTAACCTGTCATGGCACCACCGGAATTCCCCTTCAAAAAATGTTTTGAATGAGTACCAAAACTCACCTGACATTTGTAAATACTCCACATTCCATAGAATAGCTTCATAACATAACGGGTGATTCAAAAGGAGCAATTTTTTCCCCAGATTTACAGCTCTCATATGCATCCCAATTTTGTTTTGCTCACTATATTTTAACACTGGTGAGTAAATTACTCCTGCTTGCCAACATTATCTGGAGCATTGTTGGCACCTGATCAGTTCTCATCTTGAAAAAAAACATTGTTCTGAAAAACATACTCCTCACTTCACTCTGTCCAGACATTTGTACGCATCTGAATTTGGTTTTACTCACCTCACTTTCAAAATGAGGAGTACAGTACTCATCCCAAAAAAATCTCATCTGGAGCCCTGAGAAGGAGTCCTTAATGGACTTGCAGCTCTGAAAGTGGACAACTTGGACAAGGTTATGGGAGGAACGGGAGACACCCAAGGGTACTTAAGGAACTCGGGGAGGTGCTAGCTGCCCCACTGATAGCCTTATTCAACAACTCACTGAAAACGGGCATAGTTCCAGAAGACTGGAGGAGAAGAGCTTGGGTCGTTCTCCAGAAGATCAGCAGCAGGAAGCAGGCTAGCAACTATAGGCCAGTCAGTTGGTCACCGCAGTCTTGGGGAAAGTTATGAAAACCCAGTTCAAAAGTAGCACAGATTTATGGGGTGTCATGCCAAACTAATCTGACTGAATGCTTTGACTGTGTTCCATGTGATATGGGGAATCAATAAGAACGTGCCAATAACAGTGATGGCATTTCAGCGAATACAAAACTGTGACCGTACATATGGGCGATCACCAAAACGGTGAAAATGCTTTTCTGTGGGGGCTTAGCGTTTGTCACTGTTTTAGCAATCACCCATATGTACAGTCACCATTTTTGTATTTGTCGAATGCAGTCACAGTTATTGGGCTCACTTATCTATTCACCCAAATTACGAGACACCCTTCAACTGGGTGACCAGGGAAGGGCAACAGGCATGGCCTATCTGGATTTTAGCATGGCCTTTGACACGGTCCTCATAGGAGACTAATAAAAGAAACTGAGCAGCCTAGGGGTGGGATCCAAAGTGGTGAATTTTGTAAGGAACTGGTTAATAGGTAGTCGACAGAGGGTGGTGAACAGCGCTCACTAATGACTGGAGAGTGACCAGAGGGGTGTCACAGGGTTCAGTACTGGGACCACTCCACTTCAGTATCTTCATAAGTGGCACTGCAGAAGAACTAGAAGGGAAGGTATGCCTTTTGCAGAGGACACCAAAAGCTGTAATAGGGTGGATACTTTGGTGGGGGGGAAGATGCTTAGGGACCTTTGGAAACTTGAGGAATGGTCATGAGCATGGCAGCTGGGGATCAATATCAACAAGTGCAAAATCATGCACCTGGGGCACAGGAACCCAAAAGTGGAGTATAGGATGGTTGGGGGGGGGGGGGGAGAGAAGAGATACCAACAGCCAATGAGCAGGAAAAGGAAAGTACAGTTACGCAAGAACTTACCACAACAGTAGATCTTCAAGAGAGACTCTTGCAGTAGGTAATTACAAATAGGACTGACGCCGGCAGGCATCAGGACCCCACGGAAAAATTTCTAGCTAGCAGTCTCTGGCAGGGGACCGCCCCCATGTCAGGTGACCGACGTCAGTATAAAGGGGCGGTCCCCCACGCCCACCTTCCAGTTCTTTCCCGCCAAAGTCAAAAAGGGCAAGACAGAGAGAAGCTGGATATTTCCCAACCTGGAAAAGGAGCTAAAAAGCTTAGGGGATGGAGGGCGGGAAGGTGATATCACTGCAAGAGCCTCTCTCGCAGACCTACTGTTATGGTAAGTTCTTACGTAACTGTACTATCTTACTTCGAGAGGGCTCTTGCAGTTGGTAATTACATATAGGACTGAGTCCCAAGCAGTCTGGAACAAGAAGCAGCAAAACCGGAGGAGGAAAGCTACTCAGTGTAGGTCCTCTAGCTGTGAAGGCCTTAGGAAAGGAGGCCTTGCTGAACACCAAGCTTGAAGCCTGCTCTACGGCGAGAGGCAATATCCAAACTGTAATGTTTTGTAAAGGTATGGATGGAAGTCCAAGTGGCGGCAACACAGATGTCTGCCGCTGACACACTCCTGAAACAAGCTGCCAAGGCAGCGACTCTTCTGGTGGAGTGGCCTCTCACTTGACCCGGAAGGGTCTTGTTGTACTTGTTATAACAGAAAGTGATACAACAAGCCAACCATTTGGACAGGCATTGCTTAGAAACAGCACTGCCTTCTCTTTTGTGGGCCAAAGAGACAAACAGTTGATCAGTCTTTCTGAGATCTTTTGTTCTGTTAGTGTAGCATCTCAGAATTTGGTGAACGTCCAGAGTGTTTAAGAGATACTCCCCTTGACTGAAGTGCTGCATAAAGCAAGCAGGTAACTCTATGGACTGGTTCAAAATAGACTGCTACCACCTTGGGGAGAAACTTAGGGTTGGTGCGCAGAGCCACACATTCCTTGTGAAAAATCAAATATGGGATTTTACGCATCAGGGCCTGGAGCTCGGAAATCCTCCGAGCAGAAGTAATGACCACTAGAAAGAAAGTCTTCCATGAGAGGAACTTCATGTCTGCTGAGGCTGCCGGTTTGAAAGGAGGCAGAGTAAGCTTCTCGAGGATGAAATTCAAATCCCAAGGAGGAGCAGGAACCCGGATAGGGGGTCTCAAGCGGAGAACCCCTCTAAGGAAAGTCTTAGAGACCTCCAGCTGAGCAAACGTCCTGCCTGCAAAAAGGACATGGTAGGCCGAAATGACCGCCATGTGTACCTTCAAGGACAAGTGACTGAGACCCAGATCAAAGAGGTGGCGCAGGTAATCCAGCCACCGCCCAACAGAGCACAAGAAAGACTCAAAATCTTTTGAAGCAGCCCAGATTGTGAACATTTTCCATTTCATGGCATAGGTAGGCCTAGTGGAGGGTTTTCTAGCCTCCACCAAAATCTCAGCCACTCAGGGTGAAACCCCAAATCGGGCTTGAGCTATGTCTGCAGGAGCCATGCGTGCAGTTGAAGGGACTTGAGACCTGGATGGACCAGGTTCCCCTGATCCTAGGTCAGTAAAAGTCGCGACAGAGGAAGAGGAAGAGGAGGTTCCTCAGAGTATTGTTGCAGAAGAGAGAACCAAACTTGCCTGGGCCAGAAAAGAGTGATCAGTATCATTCGAGCTCCTTCTGAACAGAGTTTCTGTAAGACTCTCGGAAGCAAAGGGATCGGGGGGGAAGCATAGACGAATCTGTCCTTCCAATCTAGAGACAGAGCATCTCTCCAAAAAATGCTGTGCTCTGGAGCGAGCGAGAAGTCAGGAAGCTTTGCGTTTAAAGGTGAGGCGAACAGGTCCACCTGTGGTGTTCCCCAACGTAGGAAGATATCGTCTAAGACCCCTGATCCAGTTCCCACTCATGAGCTTGAGCAGACAAGCGACCGAGTTTATCTGCTAAAGTGTTCTCGATCTCCGAGACGTGAATTGCCGTGAGGTGGAGGTTGTGCTGTACTGCCCCAATCCTAAACTCGCATCGCTTCCCTGCAAAGAGGGTAGGAACGAGTCCCTCCCTGTTGATGTACCTACCATACCACACACACATTGTCAGTCAGTACGGCTAAGTGGCCAGGAAGGAGATGCAGAGCTTGAAGAGCATAAAGCACTGCCTGAAGCTCGAGCACATTGATATGAAGCGTTTGAGCTTAGACCAGGAGCCCTGGGTCCTGTGAGGTCCGAGATGGGCTCCCCAACCTTCGCCCGAGGCGTCCATGGTCAGAGTCTAGGAGAGGGGAGAAAGACTGAAGGGAACTCCCCAACAAAGGTTCTCCTGAACCATCCACCACTGCAAGTCCCGAACCACGGGGGAGGTGACTAGGACAAGCTGGTCCAGGTCATCCACCAACTGATCCCACCGAGACTGAAGCGTCCACTGAGAGATCCTCATGTGGAGCCGCGCGTGAGGGACTGTTGGGATTGCAGCCACCATAAGCCCGAGGAGGCGAAGGACTGACCTGGCACTTACCCGCCTGCAGCCGGACAACAGGCTGACCTGATCCTGGAGTGTGGCCGCCCTGTCTGGTGGCAGGAAGGCCCTGCCAGAGGTCGTGTCCAGGATTGCCCCAATAAACTGGAGCCTCTGGGACGGGATCAAGTGGGACTTGGAGTGGTTGATGGTGATGCCCAGGGAGAAAAACACCCCCTGGGTAAGGGAAAGGAAGCGCAGGAGATCCTCCCTAGATGGGGCAGCCAGGAGCCAATCGTCCAGGTACAGGAAAACCTGCACCCCCTGGGTACGCAGGTAGGCTGCTACCACCGAAAGGCATTTGGTGAACACACGGGGTGCCGAGGAAAGACCAAATGGGAGGGCCTTGAACTGGTAGTGGTCCCCCTGGAAAGCAAAATGGAGGTATTTGAGGTGAGAAGGGCGGACAGGGATGTGCAGGTAAGCATCCTGCATATCCAGTGTGCACAGCCACTGTTCCAGCCGAAGGAGGGGCTGGAGGCCCTGCAGGGAGAGCATCCTGAACCTCTTGTACTCCACGAATAAGTTCAGGGAACTGAGGTCGTGAATCGGCCTTACATCTCCTGTCTTCTTTGGGACCCGGAAGAAGTGGGAATAGTAACCCGTTCCCTGAAGAGAAAGGGGGACGGGCTCCATTGCCTCCTTTGGCAAAAGTGCTGAAATCTCTTCCTGGATCAGAAGAAGGCGTTCCCGAGAGTACGACGACCTTGGGGGAGGGCGACAAGGTGGTTTCTGGAGAAACTATTGAGTGTCCTTCTGCAATCAGCTGGAGCAACCAGGAATCTGAAGTTATCCTCTACCAACCCGGAAGGTGGAGGGAAAACCTCCCTCCTACCGGTTCCCCTGGAAGGCCCAGAGGCTGTGGGAAAGGAAAAGAGTCAGGTGGTGTGTGGCAGCACTGCGGCTGAAGCACCCGCTGCTTTTTTGGGTGGAGGGGGCTTGGCAGCAGGAAGGGCCCGGCGTTTAGTGGCCCGCTTTCCCTGGGGTTTAGCCTTTTGCCGATTCAGTCTGCGAAAGGGACAGCGCTGCATTTGATGGGGATGATACATGGAATCCACAGACTTCAGTGCAGTCCCCTTCTCCTGCAGATCGGTGATAATGTCCTTGACATCACCACCAAACAGCACCGAACCCCGGAAGGGTGCTTCCTTAATAGCGGACTGCACTTCCAGGACTAACCCTGACATACGGAGCCAGGCATGACGCTATAAGCCTACGGCAAAAGTGGAGCTCCTACCAGAAGTGTCCACTGCTTCGCAAATAGCACGAAGCATGTGCCGACTGGCCGAACGTGCAGAGCGGACGAGGTCAGCCACTTCCTGTTTGACTTGAGAGTCCAGAAGGGAGTCCAATTTGGATTCCACCTCACTAAGAATCACCTTCTGGTAATACCCCATGTGACCGACATAATTTAGGGCCCTAATACCCAGAGTGGAAGAAGCATAGATCTTCCCATACTGCTCCAGGAGACTGGATTCTTTGTCAGGTGGAGACGAGCTCAGATGTTTCGGGTTAGCTGTCCAGCCATGAGCGGCACTAATCACGACCAAATCTGCTTAAGGGTGAGAATCTAAGAAGTTAACACCCTTGGGAGCCAGATATAGCCTGTTCGACTTTCGAGGAAGTGGGGCTAAAGCCAACGGCTGTTTCCAAATAGTGGAAGCAAGATCGGCATGAGGCTCAATCCAGGGTGGCACCAAGGTGGGAGCTGTCACAGGCAGATCCAGATGCTTAGCGAGTTTTACGCTGGGGATCCGGCTCCAAGGAATGCCACTTATGAACCTCCTGGATTTTGCGCAACTCCGTAAAAGAAGTATCCTCCGGAGGAGTCCTTGGCCTGGGCTTAGACGGAGAGCGTGGCTCGTCGTCCGGCTCAGAACAACCGTTGGAGTCGTCCGAGGAGGAAGATGATGATGATGAGGAAGACTCCCTCTCCCGGCGTGGGGGAGGAACAGACCTCTTGGGAAGCCCTCGGGGAAGCGTGTCCTGCCCTGCCCTGGAACCAGAGGGTTCGGCCCTGGTGTCTGGAGGTAGGGAGGGAGTCTGTCGTCGCAGACGTACAGGAACCGGAACAGTCATCGGGAGATGACTCTCCACCTCTCTGGTGAGCTGAGCCCTGGCCTCAGCCCACCAGAAGGCCAGGGTCTCCTTCAAGTCCACCGGCGGCTGAGGGGGCGGTGGAGGTGGAGGAGGAGGGGGATACGGGTATGGATTATACCCATAAGGCGCGTATCCGTAACTTGATGGCGGGAAGCCCAGCGTCTGGTATTGAGGCACCGGGTACTGCGATATCAGATAGGCCGGCATCGCGTACTGGGGCAGATACTGCGGAGCCGGGTAAGACTGCGTCAGATACGACTGGGTCGGATACCCGGGAACAGAGAGGTCTGCTGGAGCAGGCGGCCCAGCCGGAGGACCCACGGGTGGGTCTGGAGCAGAAGGCCCAGTGGGCAGAGGGCCCGGCATTAGAGCGGCATCCGGGAGCGGGATATCACCTGGGGTTGGCAAGACCGGCGTCGGGCCGGGCCTGGGGAGCCGAGCCAGGTCGGTCAGCCCAGTGGGCAGACAGTCTGACGGGGTGCAGCAGGAAACCGCACGCCTGGGAAAGGAGGGGAAAACTTGGGTCAGGCTGAGGAGACCCAGGGTCCCCAGAGGGCAACGAGGGCTGCAGGGAGCCAGGAACAGCGGACATGGAGAGTCCGGAGTCGCTCAGCCGCGCGGCGGACATCGCCGCCGTTTATCGCCTGACCTATCAGCGGGTCCAGGCGGACACCAGGAGGAGCCGACGTCAAACTTGGCGGACCAGTCGCCCGAGACAGGTGCGCGAAGGAGGGCAGCCTGGTCTGGCGGATGAGACGTGCATGGCCCGGTCAGGCAACTTTCGACCATCTCCGTGCGGGGCGTCTGAGGGCAGGCGTCCGGCCTGGAGCCGCTTGAACCAGTAGGCCACACAGTGGCAGCTTTACCGGGAGCAGAGGCTCCAACAGCCCGGAGGTGCACGAAGGGCCTGAGCGCAAGCTAGAAGGGCGGGTTCACGCACCTGAAACCTCCAAGCAGCCATGGGATCAGTCCCGTGGGGGAGAACATTGCCTGAAGCACGGAGACTCAAGACGCTGTGGATGAGGAGCCCTTGTCCCGCAAGCCTTCCTCTGTCTTTTCTTGGTGGCCTTTGGGGAAGTGGACACCTGCCGGAGCTTTTTAACTCCTTTCCATGGAGAACATTTTCTTCTTTAAAATATGGGTCTCCGGGGACTGCTGCCGCCGTCTGCAGATGGCCGCGTTGAATTTAAGGCAGTGCTGGCACTTCTTCACCTGATCTGGGCCTAGGCAGAAGAGGCACTGGGAATGGCCGTCCTTAGGTGGGAGTTGGGCGCCGCACGAGTTGCACTTGTTCTTGTGCTCCGAGGGTATAGGGGACGACATACACCGATGAATACCTGACAAAATTCAAAAAATCGAAAATAACTCTGTAAAACTACCACTGACTGAGGCTGATTTAGCCTTAAACTTTATCATGGAAGCGCTGACGTGAGCTAAGCGGCGGAAAGAACTGAAGGCGGTGTGAGGAACCGCCTTTATACTGATGTCGCATGACGGTCACCTGAAGTGGGGCAGTTCCTCCGCCAGAGACTGCTAGCTAGAAATTCTTCATAGTCCTGATGCCTGCCGGCGTCAGTCCTATATGTAATTACCTACTGCAAGAGCCCTCTTAAAGTAAGATCATTCAAGTTATATATCTGATGACCTCAAAGTGGCAGGGCCTTGTGGCAAAGCAGTGGGCAGGGCTAGTGGTATGCACATCGTAGAGATGTCTGACAGGAGGAGGGAGGTGGTGCTGCCACTGTACTGCTCGCTGTTGAGACTCCAGCTGGAGTACAATCCCCAGAAGGACAGAGATGGTGTAGGCAGGCCAGAAGAGAGCAGCTAAAATGGTGCAGGGGTTGCATCAAAATCCCTACAAGGAGAGGCTGAGGAATCTCAACATGTACACCCTGGAAGAGAGGAAGGGACATGAGACCTAGAGTACCTCACGGGGGGTGAACAGGGTGCAGAATGGGAGTCTCTTGCAAAGGAGAAAGAGAACCAGGGCCACAAGGCATACACTGGAATTGGTGGTGGGGTGGGGGGCAGTTTCTGAATGAAGTCAGTGCCATTTTAACAATTAACATTTGTTGATTAAAATAACACTTCTCACATTAACTGATACAACCAGTTTCAAAATGTTCATAGTGCTTGAAGGTCATGCATTATCTCTGGCAGCATTTCAACTTACAGAAAGGGGGGGCTCAGTTCAAATTCACCCCACATTCTGCGGTATGGCATGGTTCAAATATCTGAAATTCAGATCTTGGCCTGCTTCAGGACGGCATCTGCATATTTAAAAAATCCCATGCCCCACGTTGGGTGCCATATCATGCAAGTATTATGATCCATTTTAGGTACCCAAACGCAAACTTGGGAGGCAACCTAATTTACTTTATACTAGGCCAAAAGCAAACCTTCATGCCAGTGTAGAGAACCTCAGATAAATCCCAGTGTTGTGCTTCAAAGGACAAACAGATAAGAAACCTGTAGTATACCAATCTATAGGTTTTATTTTAAGCAACAGACATGAAAAAGACTGAAGAAATTAGCAAAATAATTAAAGAGGGACTGAGGCCAAAATATTTAGCATCAATAAATTCAGAATTTGGATCAGCATGTCCTCATCTGCCACATGCCAAAACATCTGATCTGTAAAATGCTTTGTTTAAAAGTTACAAGTCATTTTGTAACCCTCAATTCACTGCCTGTTCAAAAAAAACAGTTTCAGAGAAGAGCTACTGATTATGTCATACCCTGAACTCACAACCTAGTCCTCCCTGCAAGCTACCTTACAGGACTTATTTCTCCTCTGTTACTTAAAACTGCAGTTATAGTAAAGATCTAAAAAAGGAAAACTGACAGTGGGTGGGTCAGCACATGCACTTCCCATAATGTGTAGATGCAAGGTACAGTACTTCAGAATGTGGCGGGGTGGGGGGTTGGATGCAGTAAACATGGCTTTAGAATTACAAAGTTGTGTGCAATTTTTAGAATATTGCAGGTATGAGGTTTCAAAATGTCACCAGGTTGCAATTTCCGAAGGCAGCAGTGACGCACAGGTTCAGAAGGCGGCAGTGACGCATGATTTAGAATGTGGCATTGAAACAACTTGGCAGGATATGCAATTTTGGAATTTGGTGGGGATGCGCCATTTCAGAATGAGACAGGGAAGTGCAATTTGGGAATGGGGAGGGATGTGCAATTTTAGAATATGGCTAGGACGAATAATGTTGGAATGTGGTGGGAATGTGATGCACAATTTTGAAATATGGTGGGTGCATACAATTCTGGAATGTGGCTGGGACAAGCAATTTCAGAATGATATGATGTGTCCTGTCACTTTCAAATAGCATGCATCCCATTGTATTCCAAAGTTGCTAGTCCCCACCAAATTCCTTGACGTGTGTCCCGGTCAAACTGCGAGACTGATTATCCCACCACATTCTGAGATGGCACATTCTGAGATTGCATATCCCTCCAACATTTTTAAAATTGTGCACCACCTTGACATTCTCTGCCTTGGTTCAGTGCTGCATTCCAAAACTGCCTCCTGATGTGTTCTAAAGTACAATGCCATGCATCTGAACATTCTGGAAATGCAAGCACTGCAACCAACCCTATGTAATTTTTTTTGTTAAAGGATTACTATAACTAGTTTCTTAAACTTTGGAGAAGCAGGTCCTACAAAGTTGCCAACAGGGAGAACTAGACTGGGGGTTCAGGACATGACATCATCAGTGGCTCTTCACTGAAACTGGCTTTTTTGAATAGTGAAATCAGGGTTACAAAATAGCTTATAACTTTACAAACAAAGCAACATAGAAGTCTATTTTTTGGTATGAGATTTATTGGGGGTATGCCGATTCCAATTCTGCAATGTAGCACTTTTGGCAAGAGTCCCGCCAAGTAACAGTCTTTCAAAAACATTTGTACCAGTGCACTCATTAGAACATAATGTTGCCAGTCTCCAGCTTCCCCCGGGAAAGGTGCGTGTTTGGTGTGGGGGGTGGGTGCTGGAAAGGCATGTTCTTTGAACAGTTCCTTTTTAGCAGATACCTGCAGTGCAATTTTCCACAATTTCAGTTTAGCATGTAACCAGTCCAGATGGTGACAGTTTATACAGTTCGTAGCAAAAACATGCACACTCACAGCCACTCGAACCTGTAGCCGCCCCAGGTATAATCTCATTCTAGTCCTTTTAGTCTCTTGTCAATTAGATGTTAGTTAGGGAGTTTATTTTGCAAGGGCTTACGGGCATTGACAAACACTCGTTTTACCTGGTCCATTTGGGGATTCCGACTGGCATTCTCTCCCTGATGGTCTGATCTGCTGCAGATGCCTGAAGCTGGTGGAAATCTTGTTCCTGAGTGACTTGTCACATCATGATTTTGAGGCATGGTAAATGGCGCAGGATTCTGCATTTTGTCAGTTTTCCCCGAGGTCCTGCAACTTTGAGTTGCAAGACTTGTTGCTGTAGTGGACATGATGATGGTATCAGATGCTGAGAATACCATCTTGATGGCATTAGATGTTAATACCACATCTTGATGGCATGTCAGATTTTTTGTTTTTGTTTTTCCCCCTCCCCCAATTGTTTAGCTAGGTGAGACGCACTAAGCTGAAAGCCTGTTTACAGGTGCAACCTGGGAGCACAGGGGAGTTAAGTGACTTGCTCAGGGTCACACATTATGTAAGTGGGGGCTGTGGGATTCAAACCTAGGTCTCCAGATTTGCAGCTCAGAGCCTTAAACCACTGCACTATACTGCCTCTCAATATACCTCCCAGTATACCATACTCTCGATAAAGTTGTTTTTATATAGTGCATTTTACATAGCAAACATTTTTCGTCTCATGTCAGCAAGACAGCTATGCTGAATTTTGCCTGTATTTTCAGCTAGGAACATTTGATGAGCATGTTTTTGCATATCCTTGAAGAGTCAGAAGCTTAGCAGAACTACAGTATGCAGTTATCTCAACCTTAAAATGACAGGCTAGCAATTTAGCAGAAATAGAACAAAGCTGAAATAATAAAATAGTGGACAAATGTGACTATATTGCAGACGGGGTAGGGGTGGGGGTTCAGGAAGGATGTTAACAAGTACCTGTACTGTAAAGTGTGGAGGATAGCTAGAGTAGACAGACAGCTGAAGTGGTGGAGGCGAAAACAGTAGGGGCCTTCAAGCATCTGTGGGACAGACATAGGGAATATTAGTAGACAGGAAGGAAGAAGGGTTGCCAGAGACCAATTCGGGTCTGCGGATATGGACTAGGCAGGGGTCATCCGGGGGGGGGGGCGGAGAGACTGGATGGGCCACACAATCCTCTTCTGCCTGCAAATTCTTTTTTTATTTCTACATTTCTATGACAGAATCTTTTTTTTCTTCTTTTCCTCCAAAACTGAGGGCAAATTAGGACGTTTTGTATATAAAGCTTGCTCAAAATTGCAGGGTTTGCACAGAAAGCTGGTGCAAAGTGGGGCCGTTTGCATGGTAACGTGGTACAAATAGTTTTCTTCACCCCTTTCCTTTACTCTTCTTGCTATATCTCTCTCTCTCTATAACTTCGTTTCACAGCTCTCACTCTTCTGTCCTGTGTCTTACTGTAGGTTTCTGAGCAACTGTGTTAATTTCATTCTAGTTTGTTTTCAAGGTCAGGTCATTTAGATCACCATTCTGTAGGAGTATACATGGAGGCTGATAAAGTGCAGTGTTCAAAAACTCATTAACATGTGACTGCATTGCACTACAAGGCATTGCCCTTTAAGAATGAAACATTAGAAACATAGATAATGATGGCAGAGAAGGACCAAAAATCCATCCCATCTGATAGAGTTCTCCATTTAGCCCTGGGGACTACCGTTCCTCCAAGGTCCTAGCCCTCCAACCCCCCAAAAGAAACAGACGACGGCAGAAAAAGACCAACAGTCCTACCAGGATGAGATAAAAGGGATGCAGCTTGATCCGCTATCTTGACAAACCGCATGGGCACATGTGTGGAATGTTTGTGGGTGGGAGGGGTGCTAACATGGTCCACTTTTGAAAAAGTATATTCTCAACTAATCTAATATGGTTGGTAAAAACAGGTTACTCATCTATAACAGTAGTTCTAGGAGTGGTATATGATGTTCATCCACACTTTCTGGAAGTGTCCTTTCCCCTTTAAGACGCGCCAGAATGTCTTCAAGCTGGCTCCTCCCACCCCGGGTGGCAACTCCCCTAGCTCTGCCCCGTGACGCCAGATCTTGCCCGCTGGAAGCAAAAGCAGTGTGCCACTTGCCAGGGGACATCGGGTGGGTTTGTGTGGATAAATATCATATACCACTCCTAGAATGTACAGTTACGTAAAAACTTACCATAACAGTAGATCTTTGAGGAGTGTCTCTTGCAGTAGATAATACTTTTGGGTATCTAGCAGAGGTCGCTGTGGTGCATGGCAGCTTTTCTAGTAGTTTTTCGCCAGGGACCACCCACATATGACATCAGCTTCCCATTTCCTATATAAGTAAGTGTGGGAGGACCCTGGTATCCTCAGTTCCCATGCCGGATTCGGCTTACAAAGCGAGGACCGAGGGGAAGCCTAGGTACCAAAGGAGTCCCAACCCTAGTCACTGGACCAGAACTTGCTCTCAGAGAAGAAGGGGGATAGAGGGCAGACACAAACCTACTGCAAGAGACACTCCTCAAAGATCTACTGTTATGGTAAGTTTTTACGTAACTGTACTATCTTCCACAGAGTGGTCTCTTGTAGTAGGTAATACTTTTGGGATGATTCCCAAGCAGTAAGGCCCATGTGGGAAGACAATTATGATAAGAGACCTTGTAGGACTGCACGGCCAAAGGCCATCCTACATTGTGAGGCAACATCCAGATTTTAGTGCCTTGTGAATGTACATATCGTGGACCACGTAGCTGCATTGCAGACATCTGAAATGGAAGCTCCCTTAAAGCAAGCCGCAGTGGTGGCCATAGCTCTAGTGGAGTGGGCTTGGACAGGTCCAGGTAAAGGCTTCTTGTATTTTTTGTAACATTAAATACAATGTGCCAACCAGGATGAAAGAGTACGTGTCACAACCAGGAGGCCCTCGCGACCCAGGGCAAAAGAGACAAACAGTTGAGACATCTTTCTAATCTTTTTTTTTCCCCCTCTTCTCCCCCAATTGTTTAACCAGGTGAGACACATTAAGCTGAAAGTTTGTTTACATGTGCAACCTGGGAGCACAGGGAAGTTAAGTGACTTGCTTAGGGTCACACAGCATACAAGTGGGGGCTGTGGGATTCAAACCCAGGTCTCCAGATTTGCAGCTCAGAGCTTTAAACCACTGCGCTATACTGCCTCTTGTGTCCAATTAGTATGACAGCGTAGTATATGGTGGACATCCAAAGTATGTAGTAGATGTTCACCCTGATTGGAGTAATCTGGAAGCTCCAAGGACTGATTTGAAGTATTTTCTGAGACTACTTTAGGAAGGAAGGAAGGGTTGGTACGAAGGACCACCCGGTCTTTGTGGAAAATCAAGTAAGGTTCCCTACACATGAGAGCATCGAGCTCAGAAATACATCGAGCGGAAGTGATAGCCACCAGAGATCGGATTTTCCATAAAAGAAAACAGAGTTCACATGTAGCAGCTGGCTCAAAAGGCTCAAGGGTCAATTTTTCTATCATAAAATTGAGATCCCACGGAGGAGTGGGTCTTCTAATAGGAGATTTAATATGCAACATTCCTTTCAAAAACATCTTAACTAGAAGATGTTGGTACAGTAACCTGCCATCCAGAAGCTCATGGAAAGCACAGATGGCAGCCAAGTGGATTTTAATGAAAGAATAACTTGGACCGGACTCAGATAGTGACGCCAGGTAGTCCATAACCTTCATCAGTGGACAAAAGTAAGGGTCCAAAGTTCGAGAGGCTGACCATATGGAAAAACGTTCCACTTGGAATTGTATGTTGCTCTTGTTGCTGCTTTATGGGAGGCCAAGAGAATATAGGCAACAGGAGAGGACACTTGTAAGCGAGTTATGAAAGCATCCTCAGGAGCCAAGCATGAAGATGTAAAGCCTTCAGGTTGGGATGTAGGAAAGATCCGTGACACTGAGTCAGGAGGTCTGGTCTGATTGGCAACGGGACGGGATCCTGTACTGACAGTTGCAGGACTGTACTGTATGGACAGTTGTGGGGGATAGGAAGAAATAGGCTGTTGGTTAACTAGGATCTGCGGCCTATCCTGTAGGTAGGGAAATGGGCAGACTAGATGGGCCAAGCAGTCCTTATCTGTCGTCAAAGTCTATGTTTCTAGTAGAGGAAACCACCTCTGATGAAGCTACACTGGGGCTATGAGCATCATCGTGGCCAGTTCTTTCAGTAGAGTCAGTTGCAGGAGAGGGACCCGAGGGGTGGGGGGAGGAGCATATAAGAAGAGACCTGTCCAGGGTTGGGACACGGCATCTATAGATTATCCCTTTCTGTTTGGGATAATGGAAAAATACCTGGGAAGTCTAATTCTCTGGGGAGGCAAACCGATCCATCTGTGGAGTGCCCCATAAGTTGAAGCTGAAGATTTCTTGGAGCACTTGCTCATGAAGTGTCTGTTCGTGAGTTGTGGACTGGCGACTCAGCCGGTTGGCTAACTGGCTGCAATGTCCCGGTAAATGAACAGCTATTAGCATCAATCGTTGCCGTATGGCTTCTTGCCAGACTGCAAGGGTCTCTCTGCATAGAGTGCGAGACTTCGTTGAGGTAGAAAACTACTGCAGTGTTGTCAGACTGGATCAGTAACTGTCCTAGCTTGAGGTAGTGCCAGAATGCCTGGAGGGCGAGAAGGATCGCTCTCATCTAAGAGATTGATATGACACACCTGGGGAGAAGCGGGCCATTGGCCTTAGGTCTTATAAGGACCGAAGTGCACTCCCAGCCCTGTAGGGAAGCATCCGTGGTCAACATTTGCATGGGGGGGCTGGAAAGGCATTCCTTGATTCAGATGGATTCCGATTGTCCACCATGTCAGGGAAGAAGAGAGAGAGAGACCGAGACCCTGATTTTGTCTTCGAACTGTCCTGCTTTTTTGGGACCACTGATTCTGAAGGGTCCACTGGACAGGTCTCATGTGGAGATGGGCGAATGCTACCATAGATATGGCAGTGGACATGTGACCCAGAAGGCACAGCATTTGTCTGGCTGTGACTATTTTCTGAGTCTGTATATCTAATGCCAGAGCTATAAAGCACGTCCTGCCGGGCAGGCGGGAGGTAAGCCCTGGCTGTAACTATCTAGAACAGCTCCAATGTATTGGAGAGACTGTCTGATTTGGACTGGACAGTGATTCCCAGATCTGTGAACAATTTCAAGGTAGCATCTAGAGAGGCGAGCAGAGCTACTTTGGAGTCTGCTTTTATTAGCCAATTGTCTAGATATGGAAAGATGAAGTGCCTTTCTCTTCGTAAGGCTGCTGCTACCACTGCTACGCACTTGGTGAACACTCTAGGGGCTGGTGAGAGGCCGAAAGGGAGTGTTTGAAACTGTTAATTTTGACCCAGTAGGTGGAAACGTAAAAATCTGCGGTGAGCAGGGAGGATGGGAATATGAACTTAGGCATCCTTCATGGCGCAAAGCCAATCGCCCTGTTTTAGGATCGGCATGATGGCAGGTAGGGTGATCATGCACAAATGCTTGCACTGAATGTAAAGCGTCAGTTGTCAGATCCAGAATTGGTCTGAGGTCTCCCATACGTTTGGGCACCAAAAAGAAGTGGGAATAAAATCACGTTTGATGTTCCAGAAGGGGCACTGGTAAGAACGGCCTGTTTGGTCAAGAGGGACATCAGTTCCTCCTGTAAGATGGGTATATGATCTGGAGGATAATGATTCTGCCATGGAGGGCAAGGGCAGGGGATGGAGAGAAGCTCCACAGTATGACCCTTCTGCATAATCTGAAGTACCCAATTGTCAGAAGTGATCATTTGCTAGGCCTCCAGATGGAGGGCAAAATGACCCCCCCACACCCTCCAAGGTTTGGTCTAGGAGGCGGGGGGAAACCCTAGTGGGTCACTGGGAGGCAGGCTGCGCAGCTCCACCTGAAGGGCAGGAGCAGGCACCCCGGGCGGTTCAGGTGTTGCCTCTAGTGGACTAAGCATGACCTCTGAAGCCACCTTTACTACCTCCTCTATATTTTCTACCTCTTTTGGAATAAGAGGAGTGTTGAGCACAGTAGATTGTAGCTGGGGTATGATACATGCCATGTACCGTATGGAGGGTTCTGCCAGATGCCTGTAAGTCATCCAGTAAGGTTTGAGTACCTGACCCAAACAGCTTGAACCCGTTAAAAAGGGGCATCAACTACTTTATGTTGTATATCCGGTGCAAATCCTGAAATGCGAAGCCAGGCATGGCAACAGAGTGATACCAGTGGCTGAAAGTTGGGCTGAGGTATCTACGGCATCATATCCCGACCCGAGAAGGTGACAGGAGATGGAATTACTAATTGTCACTGTAGCCAATACTTTATCCCCATCTTGTGAGGGAGGCAGTTTATCAATAAGCTCAATGGCAGAGGACCCCACAGTACATGGATATTTAATCTTATGACCCATATAGTTCAAGATTCTGATATTCATGGCACGTGAGGAAAATACCTTTTTCCCCCAGATAGTCAATTCTTCGGGATCCCTTATCAGGGGGTAAGGAGCTCATGTGTTTTTTTGTTTTTTTTAGTACAGTCATGAGTAGCAGTAATGACCACAGATTCTGTCTCTGGAATACTGGACAGAAATAAGTGATCCAGAGGAGCCTGATATAGACGATTTGCTTTGCGGGGAACAGCTGTAATAGCTGAAGGCTGATGCGAAGCAGCCAGATTGGCATTGTGGCAATTTGGAATTAGTGGGGGAACCAGTAAGACAGGCTTTTCAGGTAATTCAAGATATTCTACCGTATCCTTACGTTGTCATGTTCAGTAGTGAGGAATCCTATGACCTTTTGGAGTAGAGTAATCATCTCACTAAAGGTTGTGTCATCTGGGGAGAGGCTGCTGAACGGAGACGCAGATCCTCATCCAGGGAAGAGATTTCGGGGGGGGGGGGGGAGCTTAGGAAAATCCAAATCTGGAAACTCTTCATCCTCAAGATCACTGGCGAAATCAGGTGGTGAATGTTCGTCATCTGACAAACAGTCCTCTATCAATGGAGGAGGAGACCAGGATGGCATGGTATCCCGGTCACTATGAAATCTTTTAGGCGAAGGAGGGAGAGTACATCAGGTGGGATCACCCACCTCTTCAGAGGGCTGAGAATGCCGCATGGCATGCAAGACCTGTCGGACTACGTTGGTGAGGTCCCATTCCTGGGAAGGACGGGGGAGCGAGAGGGGGGACATGTTGAAAAGGGGGGGTAGACAGATGGAATGGGATGAATGGCATGAGCAGGTCCTGCCCCTGGGTGGTGAAGACCAGGGTCCCCATCTCTGTCTGCCTGACCCCTATAAGAAGCCACCCGAGTAGGCGGAGGGGCAGTCAGTAAGGCATAAGCCACAGGTTTCCCCTGAGGAATGCGGGGTCTCATCGACTGGCCCGTAGGGGAAAATTAGATATTTTCACTAAAAGTGTCAGACGTCAAATTGAAAAGGAGCCCCCAGTCGACAGAGCACCAGTATATTTAACTACATGCAAAGCACTGGAAAGCATAGTCGACAAGAGGGTATAAGCCTCCATCGATGGAGCAGTTACTATTTGAACTGCATTTAAAAGCGCCGTCAACAAGAGGATATGAGCCCTCGTCTACTAAGTGTTTGAATGACGCTCCATTGACGAAGAAGCACCAGAAACGGTTGGAATCGACGGGCGACGAGGCAGGGAGTGTGAGGAGGGTTTCTCCTTTTTTTGCCTGGAACAAGAACCAGAAGAGGGGGGGGCCCTTGGCATGAGCCCCCTGATTCACCAAGAGATAGTTTCTGCTCCATCAAAAGGTGTTGAATTTCAAGTAACCATCGTTGATAAGTTGCCTGATTAAAATCCTGACAAACTACAGAAACTGGTGTCATGTGTGGGTCCCAGACACAAAGTATGTGATTGTCAAAGTGGTATATCTTCTTACCACAATGGCAGGAATGAAATAAAGCTCATTTCTTTGAAGAATCAGTAGACATTAGTCTCTGTTCCAAATTTCTCATCAATGACTGCTATACAGTTGTACTAGCTGCTACGCGAGCTGAAGACGGCAGAAAAATAAACGGAGGATACCAGGGACCGCCCACACATACAGGAAACAGGAAGCTGATGTCATGTGTGGGCAGTTCCTGGTGAAAAACCACTAGAAGAGCAGCTGTGCATCACAGCAACCTCTGCTGGATACCCAAAAGTATTACCTATTGCAAGAGACCACTCCGTGGAAGATCTACTCTTACAGGTGAGTAATCGTTTTTTCTAGGGACGTACATAAGATGTTATGTCCACACTTTCTGGCAGACTCCTAGCAGTTCTCCCAGGAGGAGTGGGCAATGCACACGCCACCTACTTACGGAATAAAGATTGGAGAACTGAGGCCCCAAACAAGCATCCTGGCGTGACTCAAGGTAATAGAAATATAGAAAAACAGACTGACGGCAGATAAAGACTGCTTGGCCCAGTCTAGTCTGCCCATTTCCCTACCTACAGGATAAGCTGCAGATCCTAGTTAACCAACAGCCTATTTCTTCCAACCACCACCCCCCAACAAAAATTGCCTTATGTTTGTCCCATGCATTCTTGAATTCTCTCAGTTTTAGACCCCACAACCTCCTCAGGAAGGCTGTTCCATAAGTCAACCACCCTGTGAAAAAATGCTTCCTCATATTGCCCCTGAACCCCCCCCCCCCCATCTTCAAATTGTGTCCCCTTGTTCTTGCACATCTCTTTTTCTGAAAGATGCTACCCTCTTGGACTTTGTTGATTCCACCGAGGTACTTAAAGTTTTATCATGTCCCCTCTCCCTCCTTTCCTCAAGGGTATACATATTAAACTCCTTTAGTCTCTCCTCATATGGCTTCTCTTCCAGACCCTGCACCATTTTAGTTGTCCTCCTAAAATGGTGCAGAGTCTGCAAGAGAAGCCATATGAGGAGAGACTAAAGAAGCTTAATATGTATACATATGTAATGGGTAATGAAGGTGTGTGCTGACATCCAGGTAGCAGCCCGACAGATTTCCTGGATAGGGACATTCCTGAAAGCAGCCACCAAGGCAGCAGTATGACAGGTGGAATGAGCCCTTAGCCCTACGGAGGCTCCCTACCCACCAACCTATAGCAGAGATCGATGCAGGAGACTATCCACCAGTCAATCATGTGCTTAGTTGCCGGCCTGCCAAGTGCAGCTTCAGCGTAGGTGACAAACAGTTGGCGAACCACTCCCTGAACTCCAGCCATATGCTCCTTATAGCAGGCTAGCACTTGCCGCAGTTCCAATGTATGGGGCCTGTGCTCAGCCTCTGAGGTGTGGTTGGTGAAATACACCAGGAGATTAATCACATGGTTAAGCTGAAAATCTAACACAACCTTCGGGAGGAACTTAGTGTTGGGGCGAAGGACAACATTGTCCCTGTGGAAAAGCAGGTAAGGAGACTCCACCGAGCGCACCTGGAGCTCAATAATCCTTCTGGCCGACATGATAGCCACCAAGAAGGTGGTCTTCCATAACAGGTGTGACATCTCACACCTGTGCAGTGGTTTGAATGGCTTGCCCGTGAGCTCTGCCAATACCAGCAATGAGTCTCAAGCTGGTGGTGGTTCACGTACCGGAGTGGGAATGCGGTCAAGGTCTAAAAAAGCAACAGACCACCTTCTCCTGTACCACCAACTGCTGACCGGCCCACACCCAGTAGGCAGAGATAGCTGCCAGGTGCACTTTAAGGGTCGTCAACTGAAGGCCTAACTGGGAGACTGACCAAAAGGTAAATGAGAGTGCTAGTCACCGGACAAGATAAGGGGTTGAGCCCTTTGCCCTGGCACCAAATGGAGAACCTCTTCCATTTGAAGGAGTAGCATTTTCAGGTCGACTCCTTCCAAGATGACTCAACCACAGTGAGGACATCTTCGGAGAGGCCCAAAGCCTGGAACTCTAACCGCTCAGGAACCAGGCTGTCAGGTGCAAGGATATAAGGTCCAGATGGAGTACCTTCCCGACTGATTGAGAGCAGGTCCAGGCAGAGAGGAAGATTCCTCAAGAGCCCGCTGCTGAGACTGAGGATCTTGAGGTACCAGAACTGGCGTGGCCAGTCCAGAGCTACCAGGATCACCTTTGCCTTGTCCCTCCTTACCTTAAGCAACATCTTGTGGATCAAGAGAAATTGAGGGAAGGCACAGAGGAGGCCTCGGGTCCAGGGCCTTGAGAAAGCATCCCTCTGCAGCGTTCCCTGCTTCGGGGGGGGGGGCACAGTACAGCCTCAGCTGTGCATTCTCCCTGGAGACAAACGGGTCCACCAGAGGAGTGCCCCACTGGGAGAACAGGCATTGTACTACCTCTGGATGAAGGGACCGCTAGTTAGACACCTCGCCAGCCTGGCTGAGTGTGTCCGCCAGCTGGCTGGAGAAATCAGTCACATAGATGGCCAGGAGATTGGCCTCCAGGCTGTGCACGAGGGTCCAAATGTGGAGAACTTACCTGCACAGTGGAAGGGAGTGCATACCGCCCTGCTTGTTGCGGTATTACATGGTCGTGGTGTTGTCCGCCTAGACCAGAGTGACCTGACCCCTGAGAGGAGGAGCAAAGGCTGTCAGCACCAGCTGAACTGCCCTGAGCTCCAACAGGTTGATGTGGCATCAGGACTCCCGGGGGACCAGAGCCTGTGGACTCTTTGTGGTCCCCTGTGTTGGGCTCCCCAGCCCATGAGGGAGGCATCGGTCATCAGGATGACAGTCAGCTCTGGGCAGATAAATAGGATACCTTCCTGCAGATGTTCTGGGACTAACCACCACTGGAGTACGTCCCACATCCGCTTGGTCACAGTGGACCAGCTGCTCGAAGTGACCCCTACGTTGAGACCACTGACTGGTCAGTTCTCACTGCAGGGAGCGCATCCTCCAGCAGGCCCAATGGACAATGGTGGTGCAGGCCGCCATGTATCCCAACAGGTACAGGAAGTTCCAAGCAGAGCGCAACTGCCCAACCCAAAATGATCGGCAAAGAAGGAGAGAGCCTCCTCCCTGTCTGTCAGGAGCCGAGCCCTGGCTCTGCAAGAGTCTAGCTCTGCCCCAATGAAACTAACGCCTGCGAAGGTATGAGTTCCGATTTGGCCTGGTTGATCAAGAAGGGGAAAAAAAGGGGGGGGCAGACTAGATGGGCCAATATGGTCCTTTTCTCCCATCAAGCTTCTACAATTCTAGGAGTCCAGGAGATGTGCAAGCCTGGAGGGCCAGGTCCCTGGACCGCTCCACCTCCGCCTGGAGGGGCCCCGCTATGAGCCAGTCATCCAGGTAGGGGTATACCTGAACTCCCCAGCACCTCAGCTGGGGTGTCATCACTGCTACGCATCTGGTGACCCTGGGGGCCAAGGGCAGGCTAAATGGCATAGCCTGGAACTCTTAGAGGGCCACTTCTGCTCGAAAGCACAGGAACTGCCGGTGTGACAGACTGATTGGGACGTGAAAGAATGCATTCTGGAGATTCAGAGAGCAAAACCACATGATTTGCTCAAGATATGGTATGATCTGAGACAGAGTGAACATTATGAAGGCACGCGACAGATGGAATTCATTCAGGTCATGAATATGTAAGATGGGGTGCCAGCCTCCCATTCATTTAGGCACCAGAAATACCAGGAGACAAATCCTGGGTGAGGTGGAGGGTCTGGGACAGGAGCCACTACCTCCTTGCAGAAGAGGTGGGCAATGTCGTCCCAAAGGGCCAACCGAACATTGGACACCATGTCTTCCCATGGGTACAGGCTCCACAGGGTGGGTAGGCTTTGAACTACAGAGGCAGACCCTGGCAGACCACCTCGAGAACTCACCTGTCTGTAGTAACAGTGGGTCTTGCACTAGCCCGTTGATGCAGCGGCAAGCGTCGCTGCGATACCAACATCCGGGTTCACAGACTGACTCAGAGTTGAAGGTTCGGGCTTGGGGAGAGTGCCGGCGATTGCGGACCTCTGGCGGAGGCTGAGGGTAACACTGGTGCCATATCGCAAGGGGAAGGATGCTGGATGCCACTGCGTGTCCCCACCCACAGATTGCTGCAAGTCAACAGAAATTCTGATCCCCTAAGCATGGCACCCTGCTCCCCCACCTTCCCCACTGCCACCAGTGTCTGCAAGAGCATCCTACTCCCGTGGCCCCACCGTGGGGGGTAGGCCAGCCCGCGATACCACTTACCGTGGGGAGGGGGCACTTGTCCGTTGGCCCCGCTCAGGGGGGTAAGCCTGGGTATTGGGGGAGAGAGACAGTGTGTGGACATGGGCAGAGCTTCCTTTGGGGAGTGGGGGTGACCGGACCAAAAAAAAAAAACAGAGCTTGTTGTCCCTCCACAGGAGGACCCAGGAGAGTCAGGACGGGCATGAGGGAGGCACCCCCCATCCAGTCACCAGGCAGGCTTGGAAGCAGAGGAGGATCTGGTGGAGGGCCTCCAGGATCTCTACCTCCAGGCTTCGTGATGACACAGGCCACCGATTTAGGCTGGGGCCGCCAAGCCTGCTGCTGTCCAGCCTGGGGCTGGGCAGGTTTTGCCGCAAGGGAAGAGGTGGGCCTAAAGGGCTTCTCGTTTTGAGATTTAGAGCTCTTTGGGTCCTTCTGGGCATAAGTCGTTGAGTCCAAGGTGGAATAGGACTTCAGTTCAGGCGAGGTGCCCTTCCACTCTGGGTCCGAACAGGTCGGTGCCCAAGAAGGGAACATCTACCAACTTTTGCTGCACGTCAGCCATGAAGGTGGAGATGCGCAGCCATGCCCTGCGGTGCATGGCAACTGCCACAGTGACCTGGAGCTGCTGTTCTGCAATAGCTTGGCCTTGGTCCCCAACCTGAGTGACCGTAGTCTGCAGATCTGCGGGCAGGTGAGGAAGCACCTCGTCCAGGGAACCCAGAAAGGCATGGGAGAAATGGGCCATGAGAAGGGCAGAGCTTACTTGATTAAGGCTGAGAGAGGAGGCGGCATACACACTTTTTTGGCCATATTTGTCCAATTTCTTGGACTCCTTGTCGGGGGTGGGTTGTCAATATTCCCCACATTGCAGTGTGCTTAAACACCAAGTCAGCCACAAGACCCTCTGCCGAGGGGTGTTCCGTGAATCCCAGAGAGCCAATAGGGATTGCACACTTGCGGGCCATCGGCGCAGGGCAGGAGGCCAGGTGCTGCCACAATTCCAGGGCTGTACTGAGAATAGCGTCCTGGACCGGGAAGGCTTCAGTCACTCCAGTCGAGGATCTGTCAGCAGGTACCATTCCCACTTCTGAACGGGCTCCAGCTGGAGCCCTGTAGAGTCCGAGATGAAACAGAGAAGGCCCATGAAGGATGTGGGCCCCTGGTCAGACGAGTGGTCCCCTGTTGACTCCACATCTAGTGGTCGGGAGTGCAAGGAGGACCCTTCCGATTCAAAGAATCGTGGAAGAGCGGTCGACCACCCAATTCACCATTAACTCTACAAGGGCGGTCTGGGGTGACTGACAGACAGTCGATGGGGTAAACCCTTTCTCGGCCGAATGTCCTTGGTTGGAGCGCTGGTTGACCGTTTTTGTGGTGGCTGCACTGGAATCTATGGAGAGGCTGAAGGGGGCTGTGCTGGAACCGTACAAACTGGCTCCTGGCAGGGCAGGGTTTACTGCAGCTCTGGCAGTGGCACCCAAGGAAGGGCTGGGGTGGCCAGAATCTGCTTCACCCCATTCAGCCAGAGGTGCTGCCACACCTGACGCAACCTGCACCAGTGCCTCTCCTCAAACAAGGATGAGGAATAGTAGCGGTGCCACGTGCCCGAGAGCACAAGCATCGAGCTCTACGTGGGCTACCCAAGTCAGGCCTCTGAGAGTGGGACCTCAATCTCAGAGGGGTGCTAGAGAGTCACCTTTTCAGTCAGGCAGCACCTTTAATAGCACTCCACATTGGAGCACAGATTTACTTAACTCAAGCAGAGGCCTTCCAGTGGTACCACAGACCTGCTTGGTGGCAGAGTTCTGAGCTCTGTTCCCACCCAGTAGAAAACCTCCTGCTAAATTATCGGATTTCAATTAAATCACACATCTAACATTAGTAGAAGGTTCAACGTGTGATTGCAGCACCAAATCTAAAATGAAAAACAAAGTTTCCCAGCAAACTTCAATGAACGTAGTTCTTCCTCAATGGCTACGGAGCAAAGTTGTAGTCCCTCTCGAATGCCAGAACAAGGCCCTGCCTAGGACACAGAAGAGACTGAGCATCTTTCCAGAAATCACTTCGAAGTACTTCTAAAAGAGATTAGGGAGATGCGGGCTGAGAATAAATGGGAATTCCACCAGTTAAATAAACTGTCCCAGGTTGAATGCCAACTTCCAAGAGGCAGAGGACCATATAGCTGCTGAAGATACTACATTTCACCTCGGCCGCGCAATTCAGACAATTTACGACCATGCTGCGGCACCTGAAAGTAAATGCCTGGATCTTGAAAGTAGATCTACTGTAGATGGAAGAATTTAAGGATTTATGGTTTGGCTGAAGGTGATGAAACTGGAAACATGGCTGACTTTATTGCAGCTCTCCTCAAAGATGCCTTGGAATTATCAGCAGGTTACGACTTGGGTATTGAGCGTGCATGTAGGGCTCTACTACCAAAACTGAAGGATACAAAATCCCACCCGCGCTCAATAATCTTAAAGTTTAACAGCTTTTGAACCAAAGAGGATATTTTACATCAGGCATGGCAAAAAGATATCCAATATTTAAACTCACGCCCCCTGTTTGATCATGACTACCTTCCCGAAATTCAGCACCAACAAACTGCTTATGGCAACCTCCTCAGAGCTCTTTGGGTCAAATTCGTTTTCATACCCCCTCTCCAGCCAAGACGACGGGGGCATTTTGGTTCAAAGGCACAGAAACATATGACTTTCCTACAGCTGCAAGGGAGGCACTTGCAGAGAAAGGCATTGAGCTACCTACCTTGGCTTTCAAGTTTGCTTGAAAGGGGAAAGAATCCCTTACTGACTGGCAGCAGGTTAGTCCATGGAAAAACCAACCATCAGAACTGATTGCATCTTCTTCATCCATACAACTAGTTAGTAACTTATTGAAGTGGTTTCTGGGCACAGTAGAAGACGAGCCTCAAACTGAAGAGGGCTGAAAGTTGTACAGCTTGGAAACAGTTTTGTCCTCAGCTCCGATTTTGGAAAAAAGTATTTTATAATGTATGGCAGAACGTTGTTATAGGTAGAAATCTACCTTTTTATAACAATGTTTTACCATCGATGCGACGTCACGATGTTGTTAACCCATCGATGGTACATCACATCAATGGGTTAACAACCGGGAACATTCTGGGCATGCGCGCAACTGGATCGGACGGCCTTGAAACGGCCACACGGGCAGAGCAGCAGTGACATAAAAAGAAAAACTGCAGTAATGAACTTTCTCTTGTAAAAAACCTAAATGGTACCATACACTATAAAATATAATGTATGGTACGTCAATGGTTAACTGTTTTTTTAACCCGCCTCAAGGTTGCCATGGCAACGTAAACCTCTCAAGCTTTGCTCTCAAGGTTTACATGGTCGCCTGGCAACCTCTCTATGGTTAACAAACCAGTTAACCATACATTATCCTCTATGTTATCTAGTTTAGTGATTTGACCCCATGAGGTGACTTAATTTCCCCCATGGGGCGAGTAATGTCTTGTCTTAACTCTGTCTTGGGTCATCTGAATTTCTCACCCACATCACTCATTCCCTTTTTATTTTTGAATTTAAACACTGAAAATTGGGACTGGTGAAATATAATCTCAAAGAAGCCCCGTTCTTATTTACTTGTTCTAACCATCCAATGTTTATATTAGTTGATTTAATGCTAAGCGGTGCTCCTTTTACAAAGTGCATGTCTCTAGGAGGGGGTTTATGTTTGTACTGTACTCAAAGATTTCTACAGGTTTTCTTTCAGTCTGCTGACCCAAAGTGGTTTTGCTCATTATTTTCTACTATTTGAAATTACTTTTGTCAATGAAGAGCATTCGCTATCATTCTACTCTCTGGGATAGGACTGACAGGACTCATTTGAGCATTACAAAAAAAACTCTCTTTTCTAACGACAACCATGCCCCGATGTCTTTTGGATGGGATTATCGTAACAAACAAAAATGTTTTCTATTTGCTGCACTAAAATTAAAGTTGTTCATTTACTGGGTGGGAGGAGTAGTGTTACACTGATTTTTTTAGTTTATTGGCCACTTGGCCGTATTTTCTAGCTTGTGGGTCTAAGTCGACACCATTTTAACGTTATGGAGAGTCCACCTTCTCATTCTTAAACTCTGAAAGAGGACGTTCTTATAGGGTGCATGTACCCCTCTTTCGCCCCTTCCCTACAGATATTACACTTACAGTACTAATTTTAGGGAGAGACTTGAGAGGTCTGAAAGACTCTGACCTCCAACCTTGGAAGCCTGTTAATTGTAATAAAGTGCGTTTCACAGTTGTGCCGTTTTTGTATGTTACAGCTTGGATACTTGATACTGTCACCCTCCTGTTAGCGTGGCTCAGTTGGTAGCACATCCGCCTCTGGACCAGAAGGTCGTGGGTTCTCGTCCCACACCAGGATTGGACTTGCACCTAAAAATCGCTGGCATCCGAGTGTGGTATTCGGGGGTGCTGTATTGCTTGGGTGTGCCGTCCTTCGGATAAGACGTTAAACCGAGGTCCCTTCTGCTCCTCCTGGTGTTGTCCTGGTGGGTGTCCAGGCGGAAGTAAAAGAACCCAGGGCACTCTTCGTAAAGAGCAGGGAGCACTCCCGGTGTCCTGGCCAACATTCCCCTTCCCTTAAACCAGTTCATGCAATTTTCCAGGCTGTGTGTGGGTGATTATGTGCGATAGGGCCGCCACCACACATTCAGTCACTTCACTACCAGTCTAGCATTGCTTGTAAAGCACTTTGGGATACTGTGTATGAAAAGCGCTATATAAATGCTGATTATTATTCTTCTTTCAGTTGGAGTTTGCCTAATGCTACCTTGTGGCTTGGTGATAAAACATGGGTATTAGAGGGAATTCTTTTTTCCTTTTGTCAATACCCAATCATGGCTAATAAGTGTACTACTTTTGTTTCCTACAACGTACATGGCTTAACCAATCCAGTTAAGAGAAGTAAAATACTGACATTTAGAAAAAAAAAAATATCTGTGGGGGGGGATTTTGTTTTACTACAAGAAACTCACCTTTCAAAATTAGAACATGAGAAGCTTTTAAAATTTGGTTCTGATAAAATGGTAGCCTCAACTTACAAACAGGGACGTCTCCGTGGCACCAGTTAATTCTTATTCCAAATAGAGTTCCGTTTGAGGTTAAGGATTCCCTAGCGGACCCTAGAGAGATGCTATACACTTATAAATGGGGCCTTTATTACAGCTCTTTAATAACTATAGCTTCTATGTACGCTCCCCCTGGGTCGGATTTTGCCTTTTATTGTAAGCTTTTTCTTAAAATTATAGAATGGGTGGAAGGCACTTTAGTGATAAAGGGCGATTTAAATTTGGTGTTTAATCTGCACCTAGACACGACCTCTCAAATACCTAGGGCAGACTGCAAGGTTGCGCAAAAAGTGGGCAGACTCGTATCACAGAATCACAGAACTTGACGACAGAAAAGGACCCCATGGTCCATCCAGTATGCCCCTCGTTAATCTATCCACCTCCCTCCTTGAGTGCCCACCCCCTCCCCAGTAACCCTTTATGCCTGTCCCAAGCCTTCTTGAAACCAAACACTGTCTCTACCACCACAACCTCCTCCGGAAGCCCGTTCCAGGCATCCACCACACTCTCTAAAGAATTGCCCCCTCACATTACCTCTGAAGTGTCCCTTCTGTAGTCTCAGGCTGTGCCCCCTTATAATGGTATCCTTCATGTGGAATAAGCACCCCAGGTCTACTCTGTTTATCCCTTTGACGTATTTGGAGGTCTTTATCATGTCCTCACTCTCCCTTCTGGTCTCTAGTGTGTACAGCCCCAGCTCATTTCATCTCTTTTCATAAGGTTTGCCCTTCATCCATTGCACCATCTTGGTTGCTCTTCGCTGAACATTTTTCAAAACTGAATCTATGTCCTTGTGCAAATAAGGCCTCCAAAACTTGACTCCGTACTCAAGGTGCAGTCTCACTATCGCTTGGTACAGGGGCACCAGGACTTCTCTCCTCCTACTGGCAATTCCTCTGCCTACACTTGCCAGCATCCCATACGCCTTCCCCACTGCCCTTGTGCACCGTTTCCCCACCTTAAGGTCACTGGAGACTGCCATACCCAGTAGACTCCTTGTAGAATTGGGATGTATCAATTCCTGGAGGCATTACAGAGGTTCTAGTAAAGATTATGCATTTTATTCATCCGTTTATAAAAACTGTTCCAGGCTGCATCACTTGTTTATTCCCAAAGAGGTTGTGGGTCAACTGAGAAAAAGCGATAGGGGACTTGACCCTTTCCAACCATGCCATTACCCTCCACTTGGAATAAGAAAATTATCTTTTGGAGATTGTTGTATATCCTTGTCCTGTAATGGAGAAGTCAATCTATAAGCGATATCAAAGTTTGCCGTTGAGCACGACACCGTGGAAATTTCCCCTCCCATTTTGTGGAACACGGACAAGGCCTTGGTACCTGGAAAACTTTTAGCAGTCTCTGCTCAGAGAAAAAGGCAAAGGGTGGCATGAAGGGAACAACATTTGGGTCAGATTTCGGCACTTGAGGCCCAGTAAGAGAAAGAACAGTTACGTAAGAACTTACCGTAACAGCAGATCTTCCAGAGAGGCTCTTGCAGTAGGTAATCACATATAGGACTGACGCCGGCAGGTGGCAGGACCCCATGGAAAAATTTCTAGCTAGCAGTCCCTGGCGAGAGACCACCCCTACGTCAGGTGACTGGCATCAGGAGACATCGGTATAAAGAGGCGGTCCCTGACGTCCGCCTTCCAGTTCTTTCCCACCCCAGGCCAGAAAAGGCCGGACGAGAGAGAAGCCGATATTTCTATCACTGGAAAAGGAGCTGAAAAAGCCTAGGGGGATGGAGGGCAGGAAGGTATTACCTAATGCAAGAGCCTCTCTCGAAGATCTACTGTTACAGTAAGTTCTTACATAACTGTACTATCTTACTTCGAGAGGGCTCTTGCAGTAGGTAATTACATATAGGACTGAATCCCAAGCAGTACGGAACAAAGAGAGGCACCGGGAGGAGGAAAACTACTCCAAGAAGCAGTTCTAGCTGTGCAAGCTTCAAGATAAGAAGCCTTGCAAGACAGACAGCCCGAAGCCTGCTCTACAGCGAGAGGCAATATCCAAACTGTAATGTTTAGTAAAGGTATGGACGGAAGTCTAGGTGGTGGCAGCACAGATATCTACCGCTAACACATTTTTGAAACAAGCTGCTGAGGCAGCTACGCCTCTGGTGGAGTGGCCTCCTACTTGACCCGGGAGGGTCTTGTTGTATTTGTCATAACAGAAAGTGATGCAATGAGCCAACCACTTAGATAGGCATTGCTTAGAAACAGCATTGCCTTCCTGTTTATGAGCAAAAGAGAAACAACTGATCAGTCTTTCTGAGATCCTTTATCCTGCTGGCGTAGTATCTCAGAATCCGGTGAACATCCATAGTATGGAGTAAATACTCCCCTTGATTAGAGTACTGCGTGAAAAAGGTGGGTAACTATGGACTGATTTAGAGTAGACTCTGCTACTACTATAGGGAGAAATTTAGGGTTCGTGCGCAGAGCAACAGGTTCCTTGTGAAAAATCAAGTATGGAATTTTACACATCAGGGCCTGGAGTTCGGAAATTCTCCGAGCGGAAGTAATGGCCACCAGGAAGAGAGTCTTCCAGAAAAGGAACTTCAATTCCGTGGAAGCTGCCGGTTCAAAAGGAGGCAGAGTAAGTTTCTCGAGAACAAAGTTCAAGTCCCAAGGGGGAACAGGAATACGTATAGGGGGTCTCAGATGGAGAACCCCTCTGAGAAAGGTCTTAGAGACCTCCAACTGAGCAAACATCTCGTCTGCAAAGGTGACATGATAGGCTGAGATGGCCGCCATGTGTACCTTCAGAAAAGAATAGAAACACAGAAACATAGACTTTGACGGCAGATAAGGACCACTTGGCCCATCTAGTCTGCCCATTTCCCTATCTACAGGATAGGCCGCAGATCCTAGTTAACCAACAGCCTATTTCTTCCTACCCCCCACAAGATTTGCCTTATGTCTGTCCCATGCATTCTTGAATTCTCCCACAGTTTTAGACCCCACAACCTCCTCAGGAAGGCTGTTCCATGCATCCACCACCCTCTCTGTGAAATAATACTTCCTCACATTGGCCCTGAACCGCCCCCCTTCTATCTTTAAATTGTGTCCCCTTGTTCTTGAACGTCTCTTTCTGAAAGATGCTACCCTCTTGGACTTTGTTGATTCCACTGAGGTACTTAAAAGTTTCTATCATGTCCCCCCTCTCCCTTCTTTCCTCAAGGGTATACATATTAAGCTCCTTTAGTCTCTCCTCATACAGCTTCTCTTACAGACTCTGCACTATTTTAGTTGCCCTCCTCTGGACTGCCTCTATCCTGTCTATGTCCTTGCAGAGATGGGGTCTCCCCATCTGGAGTACTGCGTCCAGTTCTGGTCTCACCAACTGTCTGTACAGAGGGATAACAACTTCCTGTTTTCTGCTGCTGATGCCTCTCCCTATACATCCCAGTATCCCCCCAGCCCTCCCTACTGCCTTCTCACACTGCTTGCTAACCTTAAGGTCATCTGATATCATTACCCCCAGGTCCCTTTCCTTTTTTGGTTTTGTTACTACCTCCCCACCCATTGTGTATTCTTCCCCTGGGTTCTTGTTTCCCAGGTGCATTATTTTGCACTTATTTGCATTGAATCTAGCTGCCATACTTCTGACCATTTCTCCAACCTGCAAGTCCCTTTTCATCCTTTCCACGCCTCCTTGTGTATCAACCCTGTTGCAGATCTTTGTATCATCTGCAAAAGGCATACTTTTCCTTCCAGTCCTCTGCAATGTCACCGATGAAGACATTAAAAGGACTGGACCCAATACTGAACCCTCAGTACCCACTAGTAACCCTCTTTCTTCAGAGTGGACTCCATTTACAATTACCTTCTGTGTCCTGTTGTGCAGCCAATGTTTTACCAGACTACCACCCTGGGACCCACTCCCAGGCTGGTTAATTTGACTATTAATCTTTGTGTGGGACTGTGTCAAATGCCTTGCTAAAGTCTAGGTAGGCCATGTCCACAGCTCCTCCCTGGTCTACTACTTTGGTCACCCAGTCAAAGAAATCTATTAGATTTGTCTGACATGACCTTCCCGCCGTGAACCCATGCTGCCTTGGGTCCTGTGCCCCACTGGCCTCTAGGTACTCAACTATTCTTTCCTTCAGAAGTGACTCCATCACTTTCCCTACCACAGAGGTCAGACTGACAGGTCTGTAGTTTCCTGCCTCTGTCTTGGTCCCACTTTTGTGAAGGTGAATCACATCCACCTTCCTCAAGTCCTCGGGTACCACACCATCCTCCCATGATTTATTAAAAAGAGTAGCCAGTGGTTTCACTAGTTCCTCCCTTAATTCCTTTTAGAATTCAGAGTTGAATTCCATCAGGACCCACTGCTTTGTCCACCTTCAGTTTTAGGAGTTCTTGCAGAACCCTTTCTTCTGTGAAAGGACTGGGATCGACCCCACTATCAAGAGTGCTTCTGTTAACTGGATTAGGCACTTCCCCCTCCTCTTTTTTGAATACTGAGCAGAAATATTCATTCAGTATCCCTGTTTTTTCACTGTCCCCCTCTGCCCACCCACGTTCATTCTATTCAGCCTCACTATCCCTCCCTTTGTCTTTCTACACTCGCTGATGTACCTATAAAAGGTTTTATCCCCTTCTTAACTGAGTTGGCTATCTTTTCCTCAGTTTGGGCCTTTGCTATTCTGACTTCCTCCCTGCTTCCTTCTGCCTTAACTGGTACAGCTCTCTGTCCTGCTCCTTCTGTGTTTCCTTATACTTCCGAATGCTATCTTTTCTTCCTGACTTTCACAGCCACCTCTTTTGAGAACCATAGTGGCTTTTTCTTTCATTTTGATTTGTTTATTTGCTTCACACAAAGGCTTGTTGCCTCTATGATGGCAGTTTTGATGATTCCCCATTGTTGCTCCACACCTCCTCCTCCTAGCCTGTTTGCTAGTGCTTTTCTGAGGCACTCTCCCATCTTACCAAAGTCAGCCCTCCTAAAGTCCAGTACCCTCACTTTTGTATGGCTTGACTCTGTAGCCAAGTTTAACGTGAACCACACTTTTTGATGGTCACTTGTTCCCAGATGGCAACCCACTTCTAGATCCGAGATCCTCTCACTGCCCCCGTTTGAGAGTACGAGGTCTAAGATTGCTCCCTCATGAGTGGGTTCTGAAACTAGCTGTCTGAGGCCTGCCACCTGTAGGGCATCAAGAATGGCCCTGCTCTTGGATGTGGCTGCAGCAAATGTGCTCCAGTTAACATCTGGCATATTCAGGTCTCCCATCAACAGTATCTCCCCTTTCTCTGCCATTCTAAGAATGCCTTCCATCATATCCTTGTCCATTCCCTCCCCCTGACATGGGGGTCTGTACACAACCCCTGTGCGAATTGTGGTGCCTTTTGCAGTCTCCAAGGTGACCCACAGTGCCTCCTGTCCTCCCTGTTTGCTCTTTTGTTCAGTTGCTTTTATCCCTTCCTTTACACAGAGAGCTACTCCTCCCCATCTTCTCCCCTGCCTGTCTCTCCTATAGGTTATGTACCCTGGTATGTTAACATCCCAGTCATGGTTCTCTGTGTACCACGTTTCTGTGACTGCTACAATATCCAGGCATCCCTCTTCCATCAAGGCAACCAGCTCAGGGAGCTTGTTGCCCAGACTACGGGCACTGGTACTCATTACCCTCCATTTCCTGATGGCCTTACTCCCTTTTGCCCCATCCCTGTCCTTCTTGCCTTTGTCACTTCCTCCATTTACCCCTGCCCTTCTCCCTATTGACCAATATGTTGGTGTTTGCCGCATTTACTACCATGATTTTCTTGGGGGGCTAGGATTTCCCTGCTCCTTTCTAGTGCCTCCCCCCATGGCTAGTTTAAATGCTTGCCAATGAAGCATTTAAACCTATCACCTAGGATCCTGATTCCCCTCCCGGGCAGATGCAGCCCATCATGCCAGTATAGCCTTGCATCACTCCAGGTGGACCCCCAGTCCCCAATGAAGCCAAATCCCTGAGCTCCACACCAGTTTTTCAACCATTGATTGAATCCCACGGTGTGGAACACCCTAGCCTCTCCTATGCCATAGATGGGCAGCACCTCCGAGAAGGTTACCGTGCATGCTACTTGACTAAGGCCCCTCCCCAATTCCACAAACACTTCCTGCACTTCTCTAATCCCTTTCTTAGCCAGGTCATTTGTCCCTAAGTGGACAATGACATCCAGCTCCCTCCCCTGTGCAGCTGCTCCGGCAATCCTGAGGATTCGCTCCCTGTCCCTCCAAGCCATGGCGCCAGGCAGGCACCTTACCTCCCTCTCCCCTTCCTCCTCCAATTCTACCTTCCTAACAATGGAGTCCCCCACCAGGAGTTGTTTCCTTCCCCTGCAGGGTCCCCTGACACCCTCCTGTGGGTCTCCTTTGTGGAGGTTCCCAGCATCCTCCTTGGTCTCCACTGCGGGTGCCTCCATAGAGGAACCACACTTTGCCAGAATGGCATAGGAATTGTGGAGAAGTACAACTGGAGGGATGCGCCTCTGTTCCACCACCCTCACCCTCCCTGAGCCCACTGTGGTCCAACCACTCCTCTTTCTTGGCAACGGCAGTGGCACTGGTGGTCCCTGGATGGAAGAGGAGGTCCCACAAATCCTGGCCAACTCAGCCTAGAGATGAGCAACCTCCTCCCTCAGCCCAGAGAGGTGCCTGCAGATGGGACAACACCGCATCCTCCAGAATGTCTCCCGGAAAACTGCTGCCCACAGCCACTGCACTGCACTACCCAATGATGTCTTATTTCTGGCCCCTTAACTGTTTGCAATCCTTACTCTTTCCTCTGTTTTTTTTTTTTTCTCTCTGTCTCTCTCTCTCTCTCTCTCTCTCTCTCTCTCTCTCTCTCTCTCTCTCTCTCTCTCTCTCTCTCTCTCTCTCTCCTCCTTACTTTCTGCCTGTGTGCCCTTTAAGCTCCTGATTGTCCTGTTCTGAGACAAGAATATCCTGTATTTCTCAGTAGATCCCTTACTTGCTCAGAGGCAGACCTCCAGCAGCTAGAGGGGGCCGGAGAGCTACTCTTGCCCTTCTAGGATGGTGGGTCTTTGGTGGCTCTGTGATCACTCACTTCCTGCTCCCAAACAGGAAGTTCCTGTTGTCAGTCAAATCCTGTGCCTATAAAAGTATAACTAGCTTTGGAGGGGAGAGAAGGAGGGCTATATAGTCCCAGTAGAGAAGTCCAGTCACACAGCAGTCCTTTCTCCTGGTGTCTTCTGCCAAGCTATTAGCAGAATCTTTCTAAGCCAGTCTTTAAATGTAGCTTCCTTCTCGCTAAGCCACTTCCCCTAATTACTAGATCTTCTACAAGTAATTTAAACCTCACAGCTATTAAGTCCTTTCAATCACCTGAGATTTACACCTAGATAACTGTTCAGATAACCATTCAGTTCAGTTAACTCAGACAAACACACTTTTTGTTTGTTTGTTAGTTTTTTTTTACCCTAAATTAAAGGTCCAAGTACAAAAGTTCTTCTTCTTTAGTCCCAGCAGAGAAGTCCAATCACACAGCAGTCCTTTCTCCTGGTGTCTTCTGCCAAGCTATGACTGAGACCCAGGTCAAACAGATGACGTAGATACTCTAGCTAGCAGAAGCCCCGCTGAGCAGAAGGGTTCCACGTTCTTGGAAGCAGCCCAGATAGTGAATCTTTTCCACTTCATGGAATAGGTGGATCTAGTGGAGGGTTTCCTAGCCTCCACCAAAATCTCTGCCACTTGGGAAGACACTCCAAAACGGGATTGAGCTAAGTCTGCAGGAACCATGCGTGCAGCTGAAGAGATCTGAGGCCTGGATGGACCAGGGTCCCCTAATCCTGGGTCAATAAACCTAGAGATAGAGGAAGAGGATGATCCTCTGAGTATTGTTGTAGAAAAGAGAACCAAACTTGCCTGGGCCAGAAAGGAGCAATCAATCATTCATGCTCCTTCTGAAGCTAGTTTCTGCAAGACTCATGGGATAAGTGGAATTGGGGGAAAGGCATAGACGAATCTGTCCTTCCAGTCTAGAGACAGAGCGTCTCTCCAGAAAACGCCTCACTCTGGAACAAGCGAGCGGAAGACGGGAAGCTTTGTGTTTAGAGGGGATGCGAACAGGTCGACCTGTGGTGTTCCCCAAAGTCGGAAAATATTGTCTAGGACCCCTTGGTCCAGTTCCCACTCGTGAGTCAGAGCAGAAGAGCGACTTAGCTTGTCTGCCAGGGTGTTGTCGACTCCCGGAACATGAATTGCCGTGAGGTGAAGGTCGTGTTGTGTTGCCCAATCCCAAACCCTCACTGCTTCCCTGCAAAGAGGGTAGGACAGAGTCCCCCCGTTTGTTGATGTACCACACCACGCACATGTTGTCCATCTGGACAGCCAGGTGGCCAGGAAGGATGTATTGGTGAAGGGCTTGGAGAGCGCACAACACTGCCCAAAGCTCGAGCACACTGATGTGGAGAGTTTGTTCGAGCTTGGACCAGGAGCCCTGGGTCCGATGGGGACCTAGATGGGCTCCCCAACCTTCACCCGAGGAGTCTGTGGTTAGAGTCTGGGAGGTGGGAGGACGAAAGAAAGGAACTCCCAAAAACAGGTTCTCTCGAACCATCCACCACTGCAAGTCTCGAAGCATCGGTGAGGAGACTAGAACTGGGTGATCTAAGTCATCCACTAACTGATCCCACTGGGAGCGGAGAGTCCACTGAGAAACTCTCATGTGGAGTGTAGCGTGAGGAACTGTCGGGATAGCAGCTGCCATGAGCCCGAGAAGGTGAAGGACTGACCTTGCACAGACCCGCCCGCGGCCGGACAGCAGACTTATCAGAGTCTGGAGGGTGAACGCCCTGTCCAGTGGCAGGAAGGCCCTGCCCGTGGTCATGTCTAGAATCGCCCCAATAAACTGTATCCTCTGGGATGGGATCAGGTGAGACTTGGAATGGTTGATGGTAATATCCAGGCAGGCAAAAACCTGCTGGGTAAGGGTGAGGCAGCGCAGGAGTTCCTCCCTGGACGAGGCCACCAGGAGCCAATCGTCCAGGTATGGGAAAACCTGCACCCCCCTGGTACGCAGGTAGTCTGCCACCACTGCCAGGCATTTGGTAAACACTCGGGGGGCTGAGAATAGGCCAAATGGAAGTGCCTTGAATTGGTAGTGGCCCCCCTGGAACGCAAAACAAAGGTATTTGCGGTGAGACGGGCGTATGGGAATGTGCAGGTAAGCATCCTGCATATCCAGGGCACACAGCCATTGACCCGGCCAGAGGAGGGGCAGAAGGCTCTGCAACAAGAGCATCCTGAACCTTTTGTATTCCATAAAGAGATTCAGGGAACTGAGATCCAGAACTGGTCTGAGATCTCCTGTCTTTGGGACCAGGAAGAAATGGGAATAGTAGCCCGTCCCTTGCAGATGAAGGGGGACGAGTTCTATTGCTTGTTTCAGAAGTAGAGCTGAAATTTCCTCCTGGACCAAGAGAAGGTGTTCCCTTGAATATGACAACTTTAGAGGGGGGGTGGAGAGGTGGTTTCTGAAGAAACTATCGAGTGACCTTCTGCAATGAGCTGGAGCACCCAAGAATCTGAAGTTATCTTCTCCCAGCCTGGAAGGTGGAGGGAAACCTCCCTCCTACCACCTCCTCCGGGGAGTCCGGAGGCTGTGGGAGAGGGAAGGAGTCAGGTGGTGTGGGGCAGTGCCGCAGCTGTAGCCCCGCTACTTTTTTAGGCGGGGGGAGCTTAGCAGCTGTGGGAGCCCCATGTTTTGTGGCCCGCCTTCCCTGGCATTTCGCCTTGGGCCGATTCGGTCTGCGAAAGGGATGGCGCTGCTGCTGGTGGGGGGCGGTACATGGAGTCGACAGACTTCAGTGCCATCCCTTCTCCCTCAACCAGTGAGGATGTCCTTGACATCACCGCCAAAAAACACCGACCCCTGGAAGGGCACTTCCTGGATAGCGGATTGCACTTCCGGGATCAACCCTGACACGCGGAGCCAAGCATGATGACGTAAGCCTACACAAAAGCTGAGCTCCGTCCAGCAGTGTCCACTGCATCGTAGGTTGCATGAAGCATGTGTCGACTGGCCGAACGTGCAGAGCGGACAAGATCAGCCAACTCCTGCTTGACTTGGGAGTCTGGCAAGGAGTCCAGTTTGGCTTCCACCTGAGTCAGAAAGGCCTTCTGGTAGTCCCCATATGGCCGACCTAATTCAGGGACCTAGTCCCCAGTGTGGAGGAAGCAAAGATCTTCTTTTCATACTGGTCCAGAAGGCGGGATTCTTTGTCAGGTGGAGACGAGCAGAGATGTTTTGGGTTGGCTGACCGGCCATGAGCGGCACTAATCACGACCGAGTCGGCACGAGGGTGAGAATCTAGAAAATCAACGCCCTCGGGAGCCTGATATAGCCTACTCGACTTCCGCGGAAGTAGGGCTAGAGCCAACAGCTGTTTCCATATGATGGTGACAAGGTCGGCATGAGGCTCTATCCAGGGTGGCACCAAAGTAGGAGCTGTCACGGGCAGATCCAGATGCTCAGCGAGTTTCAGACGCTGAGGATCTGGTTCCAAAGAGTGCCACTGATGAACCTCCTAGGTTTTCCTTAGCAACTCCGTGAAAGGATCTTCCGGAGGAGACTTCGGAGGAGTCCTTGGCCTGGGCTTCGACGGACAGCGTGGCTTGTTGTCCCTTTCAGAGCAACCATCGGAGGAATCCAAGGGTGAAGAGGAGGAGGAAGAGCAAAAAGACTCCCTTTCCCGACCAGGGGGAGGAACGGACCCCTTGGAAAGCATGTTCTGCCCCTCTCTGGACCCAGACGGGAGAGCCCTGGAGTCCGGAGGTGGTGAGGGAGTGTGCTGCCTTGGACGTACGGGAACCTGAGACGGCACAGTTGTCGGTAGGTGGCTCTCGACCTCCCTGGTGAGCCAAGCCTTGGCCTCAGCCCACCAGGCGGCCAGAGTCTCCTGCAAGTCCACCGGCGGCTGTGGGGGCGGTGGAGGAGGAGGCGGCGACGGATAAGGACATGGGTTGTACCCATATGGACAGTATCCAAAACCTGGTTGCGGATAGCCTGGCGCCGGATACTGTGGTCCCAGGTACATCGGCGTCTGATAGAACAGAGGGTACCCGGGAGCCAGAGGAGCTGCCGGAGCAGACGGCCCAGCCAGCAGCCTCACGGGCAGATCCAAGTTGGAGGGCCTGGAGGGCCTGTCAGTGGGGCGACATCCGGAACTGCGATGTCGGTCGGAGTCTGTAGAACCAGCATCGGAGGTACTGGCGTCCGGGGAGCTGATGTCAGATCCGGCGCACCTACAAGAGGAAGGTCCAACAGAGGCAGATCCCCAGCGTCGCCCGGGGAAGGAGGGGAGAAATCCCCGGGGTCGGGCTCGGGGGACTCTGGGTCCCCGGATGGCTGCAGAGAACCGGGAACAGATGTCAGGAGGTCTGTTGTTGATTCAGTCGCCGACCGTGCGTCAGCGAACCGACGGCGCGGCTTTACAGCGAGCTCCTGGCAGACGCTGGAGGAGCCGGCGTCCAGCTTACGGGAGCCTTCACCGGAGGCAGACCAAGGAGAAGGATCGGCCTGGTCCGATGGGAGAGGGGCCGTGCGTCGCCCTGAAGAGTCGTATATATTACCGGCCTTCTCCGCGCGGATGTCGGAGGAGCCGACGTCCGGCTTACCGGAGTCGCCCATGCCAGTAGGCCGCGAGCCTGCAGCTGAACCAGGGGAGGAGGCCTCCAACTGCCCCGAGGTGCCCGAAAGGCCTGAGCGTGAGCCAGACAGGTGGGCTGATGCCCCCTCGGTAACCTCAGAGGCAGCCGTCGAGGAGCAGTCCCCTGAAGGGGACGTTACCTGGGACGCGGCGGCTCCCGAGGGAGAAGCAGTAGAGGAGCCCTTGTCCCGGTGCCTCTCCTTATCCTTCTTCCGATGGCCTTCGGGGGGAGGTGGATGCCTGCCTCAGTTTTTTGAGCTCCTTCTCCATCGAACTCATCTTTTTCTTTAAAATGTGGGCTTCCAGGGATTGCTGCCACCTTTTCCGGGTAGCCACGTTGAAGCCGAGGCAATGCTGGCACTTATCGACCAGGTGATCGGGGCCTAGGCACAACAGGCACAGGGAATGGCCGTCCTTGTATGGGAGTTGGGCGCCACTCGAGTCGCACTTATTTTTGTGCTCTGAGGGTGCAGGGGACGACATACACTGATGATTACCTGATGTTAATCGAAAAAATCAAAATACTTCAGTAAAAACCGATGAAGGGTAGGCAGACGAAGCAACGAACTTTTTCCGAGGATAGCGCAACGCAGCTAACGGCAGGAAAAAGAACTGGAAGGCGGGCGTCAGGGACCGCCCCTTTATATCGACATCTGTCACCTGACGTGGGGGCGGTCTCTCACCAGGGACTGCTAGCTAGAAATTTTTCCATGGGGTCCTGCCGCCTGCCGACGTCAGTCCTGTATGTAATTGCCTACTGTAAGAGCCCTCTCGAAGTAAGATTATTTGATACACAGTGAGCTACTTGAGCTAGCCCTCTTAAGAGAATTAAATTCTTTGCTGGACTACCAGATCGAGCAGAGGTTAATATATGTAAAAACAACGTTATTATGAAGGTGGACCTTGAGCCCTGAGACTTTAGCCCACAGGTTATGTCAACATAAAGCCACGGCATGATCAATCAATCAAATCTTTATTTATCCAGG
The DNA here is from genome assembly GCA_016271365.2 of Neoceratodus forsteri. Taxonomy (NCBI): domain Eukaryota; kingdom Metazoa; phylum Chordata; order Ceratodontiformes; family Ceratodontidae; genus Neoceratodus; species Neoceratodus forsteri. The sequence goes on along the minus strand of CM028131.1, from coordinate 263,308,731 downwards.
CGAACATCGTTGAGCAAAGCTCATTTGCAAGATAGACCTGGTAAGGTCAAGGTCCAATTTACATGAAATATAACATACAAAATATACACACTTTAAGGAGACAGATTGATACAATACATCAATTCCGTGTCACAGTGCATTGATATGCTACTAAACAAGAATATAATACATATATACATGATTCATAAAGTAGCCAGCTTGCTAAGTTGGTAATGGGAGACACTTTAAAAATACAGGTTACTCACCTGTAACAGAAGTTCTAGGAATGGTATATGTTGTTCATCCACACTTATTGGCAGGTCTCTTGCCGCTTTAAATCTTGCCGGAAGGTCTTCAAGCTGGCTCCTCCCACCCACCCGGGTGGTAAACTCGCCCGCCCCATGACGCCAGATCTAGCCCGCTGGAAGCCAGGTTGTGCGTCGGGCCGGGAGGTGTGTAGAGTAGGATGAACAACATATACCATTCCTAGAACTCCTGTTACAGGTGAGTAACCTGTATTTCTAAGGACATGGATATGTTGTTCATCCACACTTATTGGCAGACTCCCAGCAGTTCTCCGGGAGGAGGGAGGCAAGGCGACACCCCTCTTTAGGTAGAAAGACTGGAGAACAGAGGCCCCAACCCAGCACTTGGCGCCACCCAAGGTCGATGTGGAAGGGGAACGGTAAAGCCTGCTTCTGGGTGGAAGCCCCATGATATCCGGACTGGAGTATCCTCGAAGCAGCCACCGATGCAGCGGAGGACGGTAAAATGAGCACTTATCCTCTGGAAGGCTCCATGCCCGCCGCCTATAGTGGAGACCTATGCAGGGGTGACCCACCCGTTCCGCCATCCACTTGGCTGCAGGTCTGCCAGATGCTGCTACAGCGTGATGACAAACAGCTGGCGTAACCTCTCCTGAATCTCAGCTTTACGCCTCCTGGGTAGGTGAGCTGCAAACAGGTTCCTATGGAACTTATATACCACCTCCGAGGTGTGAATGGGATGAACCCCAGCAGAGGCAATACCCCCGAGGGGAAGACTCCACCATCGCTCTGGAAGGACTTCGGTGGGGCGAGGACAACCTAGTCCCTGTGGAAGACCAGATAGGGAGATTCAAAGGAGCGCCTGGAACTCTCCCCCCCTCCTGGATGGCCGAGAAGCCCCAAGAAGGTGTTCTTCCACCACAGGTGGGGGAAACTTGCACCTGTGCAAAGGTTCAGATGGCTTGCTCGTGAGCTAAGCCCATACCAGCAAGGATCCCACAGAATGGGGATACTCTCCCCCCAAAGGGGAGACGTGATCGAGGCTTAGAAGTGCCAGACCACCTATTCTGCGCCGCCGACTGCCTTCCGGCCCGCGCCCGGAAGACAGGAGTGACCACAGAAGCACCTAGAGGGTCGTCGGCCCAAGCCCTAATTCAAAGAAAACAGACGAGATGGTCCAAAACGCACGCTCAGGGACGGGAGAGGGCCAGGCCCTATCCCATCAACGAATGGAGAACTTTTCCAAGAGGATGAGAATTATTTCTGGCCGACTCCTAGCAGACCGCCTCGAAAGACGAGGATCCTGCCGAAGGACCCTAGGCCTGGCCCCTAGCCGCACAGGGACCAGGCCTACAGGTGTAAGGATTGAAGGTCCCGAAGGAAAAACCTTCCCCTAAAAGGAAAAATCAGGACTGGGCGGCCTAGAAGCAGCCACGGGAGCCTGCAGCCGAGGCTGAGGAGAGCTGGATACCAGAGCTGGCAATCCAGTCTGGGCCTACCAGTATCACCTGCGCCCAGTCCCTCCTTGCCTTGCCCGTAAGTCAAGGGAAATGGGGGAGAGGCGCGGAAGGGCCCGGGGTCCGTGGCCCTGACTGTATCCCCTACAGCAGACCTTGCTGAGGGGGCGGGCATAAGCAGCCTTGGCCTCGTATTCTCCCTGGAGGAAGGAGGGAGAAGATCCTGTGCTACCTCCGGCAGGAAAAAAACACACTCATGAGGCGCAGCCTATGTCCGGCTTAGGGCAGTAGCCGGAGAACTGGAGGCTCCCGCCATCAGAAGACTGGGAACCCGCCTCCGACTGCACAAAAAACCCAATGCGGAGAACCTTACGCCGAGGCAAGGGGTTCGACCGAACCTGGCGGGGCAGGTAGCACAAGGTTGTGGTGCTGCCCGGATGGACTAAAACCACTAGACCCCGCATAAACGGAGCGAGCAGTGCAAGCTAAGCGGACCGCCTGGAGCTCCAGCGGGTAGAGAGGACATCCGGACTCCCGAAGGACCAGAGGCGAAGCACTCTGTATTTCCCTGGATGGACACCCCCATCCATCTGAGAAGCATCGGTATGAGAAGACCGTCGACCCAGGGGGGACAAACAGGATGTTCTCCTGCAGGAGCTGGAACGGCCCGGAGGGGAGCTGCCCACTAACTCCTGGGCTGTAGTCACGGCCTGGTCCTGAGGGAACGCGAAAGCACTGTGACCACTGGCAGGCCCGTTCCACTAGAGGAACTCGGCCGCCAAGAGCCTGGGAGGTACAGGAGGTCCCGGAGGGCACAATTACCTGGCCAAACTGACTGAGTAAGGCAGGAAGAACCTCAGCCCTGTCCGCCCGGAGCCGAGCTCGGACTCAAGAGTCTAGCCTAGTCCCGGAGAAAACCTCACCCGCTAAGGCACGAGTTCCAACATGGTTCCGGTAAGGGAGACCAATGTAAGCCTGGAAGGTATTAATCAGGCCGCCATCCGGGTGGGGTTACACCCGGACCCTTCAAAGCCGCAGAAACTGCGGAGCAGAGAACGAAGGGCCTGGCCAGGAACTCGTAAGGAGACCCCTCGCCTGAGAAAGGGGTCTCAAGAACGGACGGAACGAGGAGGAAGTATGCCCTGGAGGCCCAGGAGGAAGCCATACGCCTCGAACTGAGGATGGGAGATTGGCAGAGGGACCATCCATCGTGCCGAAGGATAGGCGCAAGCCCCCCGTCCGTTTGAGGCCAGGAACACCTGGACTCGAACCCCGGGTCGGAAGGAGGCCCACCACCTTCCTGACCACCCCTAATTAGGGGGCCAGGCAAGTCGGCTCAGTGGTCCCACGAGGAGTCTGTGGACCCAAGGTCCCCGTGGGGTAACGGCTCAAGAGGAAACCTGTTCGCAACCTGCGACAGGGCTATCCTTAGCACCACCCAAGAGGAAGAGGTGCGGAGCCGTCCCCCCATGGGGAATGCCCAAGCAGGGACGACGGTGCTGTGGACAGCTCCCCTTTAGCCCGTCATTGAGCAGGCTCGACGGAGGAAGAGGCCGAGGGGGCTCTCGGACCCCTATTTCCTTGCTTCCTTTTGGAGGAAGACGCTGGTCTGGCAACAGGCCGACCAGCGCATGCCTGCTGGCCCTTGAGCTGGGCCGGTCGAGCCGCAGGGGTAGGGGGGCCAAGGGGCTTACACAAAGGCTGAGGGCTGCCCTTGTCCCTCCGGGTGGGATTGACCGAGTCCAGAGTGGCATCGGACTTCTCGGGCTCCTGGATATGTCCCTCCACGCCGGGGCCGAAGAGGTCAGCCCCCAAGAAAGGGGTGTCTGCCAACTCATGCTGGGTTTCCAAGGAAAGAGAGGATAACCTCAGCCACGCCCTGTGGTGCATGGCCACTGCGGCCGCCACCGATCTTGCACAGGAGTCGCCCAGATCCAGGGCTGATTGAAGCTGTTGTTTCGCCATCGCCTTACTTCCTGGTCCCGAACCCGCCAGACCGTGGTCCGCAGGTCGGGTTGAAAGATGAGAAGGACCTCTGGCCCAGGGAGCCCAAAAGGGCGTGGAACAGTGCGCCATCAGTGCCGCCGAGCTGGCCTGATGGAGGCCTAGGGAGGACACGGCGTAAACCTTGTGCCCGATGTAGTCCATCCTTCTGGACTCTGTCAGGGGGCCTATCCACGTCCCTAGTGTTTCCAAAACGTTGGAAAACATTGTCGGTAACTACCCCTTCAGCCGAGGGGTGCTCCGAGAAACCAGGCAGAGAACCGACAGGGACAGGGTACTTCCTAGCCAAAGGCACATGGCAGGAAGCAGGCCACCGCCAGAGCTCCAAGGCTGGGCCCACGATAGTCTCAGCCACCGGGAAGGCCTCCGAGGGAGAGCCCCTTCGGTCCAGAATCTCCTAAGTAAGGTGCCCGCTTGAAACGGGCTTGAGCTGCATTCCGTGAATTCGAGATGAGCGGAGCAGACCCACAGAGGACGGCGGGCTGTCGCCCACAGAATGTTCCGGAAGACCATGGGTCTTCCTGCAAGGAACATAACGGAGCCGACGCCAGGTTCTGAGTCTGCAAAAAGCTGCTGCAGGCCAGAGTCACTCTTCATCCGACGAGGGCGGGCGGCAGTGAGGGGACCGAGTGACCTGCGAAACAGGTCATGGTCCGGCCTGGGTTCCACCGATGGCGGAGGGGCAGCGAGGATCGGGCGAGCTACCGGCCCTGAAGAGGGCTCCTCGATTACCTCTAGTGACTGCGTCGGCCGACCGGGTGGCGGCTGCTTACTAGCTGGAGAATGAATCGGGGTCGATTGCCTTCCGGATAACAGCATCTGCCGCCACATAACTTCCTTGTAACGTCGACGCTAACGGCATCGAAGCCACTCCTCATCCGAGGAGGGGGACGAGGAGGAATGGCAAAGCCACTGACTCGGTGCCCCGACCGAGAACGCCGAGGTCGGCGTGAGCGGCTAGACCGAGAGGAGGACCGAGACAGAGACCCGAATCCTCGGGGAAACCGAGGGCGGGCTGGAGAGGGAGCAGAGCGAGCCCGCTCCTCCTTTGGTTCGGAGAATTTGGGCGAGGACTGTCGACCCAAGGGTACCAGCAGAACCTCAGCCTCCACCGGGGAAACCGGCGAAGGAAATGCGGCACTAGCAGGAGACGGCCCAGATGACGTGCCGAGGGCTCGGCCACGCCGACGGGGTCCTGGCCAGCTGACCTGACGGGGACACCGTGAGGCCAGAGGTCAAGCCGAGCGCCTGCCTACGGGGAAGGGAGTTTTCCTGCCCCCGCTGGGCCGGCGGACTCGCCTGTGGCCCCTTGGAATTGGGCCGAGGGGAAGGTCCCAGGGTCCTCTCCTTCAAGGAGAGAGACTGACGGCTCCTTGAATGAAGCTGAATGAGTACAACCCAAGGACAGCGGGAAAACCACTGCAACCGAGGAAGAGGGAGGTGGAGCCGCCCCCCGGCCGGCGGATTCGAGCTGCTCAGAAACAGCCAAAGCGGACGCCCGACGATCCGAGGGATTCTCCAGAGCAGGAAAAACTACCGGATGTCCGAGCCCCGAATGGGCCGCGCGGTACTCCTGAGAGCTGGCCGAAAGAGCACAACAAAATTCGCAAAGCTGAGGATCATGATCCAGATCAATGCAGTAAATGTACGTGGAGTGTGGGTCTCTCCTGGAGGAAAAAAACTGGCGCCTCCCGGGGTCGAGAAAGGATTGAGCCATCGCCACAGCGAGGAAGATGATATCAAAATTTCTCTTAAAAGATTTCAAAGACCGAAATTTCCAGGAACCAGTCCAACGCAGAGCGCTAAGGAGGGAACCTGAGCTTCCAAGCGGTAAGGAAGATCTGGAGTCATGGGGCGGAGCCGAGAGTTTTGCTACCCGGGTGGGTGGGAGGAGCCAGCTTGAAGACCTTCCGGCAAGATTTAAAGTGGCAAGGGACCTGCCAATAAGTGTGGATAAACAACATATCCATGTCCCTAGAACTAGCACTTTTTGAAAAAGTGTCAGAGATTTACTTAGATAATTTTAAACTCAGGTGATGTGCTGTATGGACGGCTGGAGGATATATCTACGAGGAGTGATTTGTAAATGGTAAGTACCGGAGGGGACAGTGACAAAGGGGATGGATAGGGTGAATACCGGATGTTGAGGCCAGGGGTGGGGAAAAGGGTGGTGGTGGGGGGGGGGGGAATGGGAAAAAAGCTGATGCTATAGAGGGATCAATAGTGGGTCTAGAGGGAAGGGAGGAGGCCAAGCTGGTGAAGTATAAAGCTGAGAGTGTAAAGGAGATTATGTACATTAATGAATAAGGAGAATGGACTGTGGTGATGGTTTATGAATTGTGAGGTAACTGCTCATAGGGTGCTGAAGAGCTACCTTATAATGGTCGGACAGCTAAGGAGAAAGATAGAATAATAATCTAATGTTGGCGGAAGCAGTTACATTTTTCTTTGAATATCCTGTTGTATAGATATTTGAAGGCTGTAATAGATAAAAGCTTGTTCACTTTCAGTGTCTTCTGCATTGTGTTCCATAAAGTAGATAACACATAGCTAACGGTGTATCTGCCATGTCGAGAGTGGAATTTAGGCACTTTAAGCATAATGAAGTTCAGACTTCTTAATGCATAATTACTTGATGTGGCTTGTAAGAAGCAGTCTGAAATATATTTTGGAAGCCGCTGTGATATTGCTCTGCAAGTCCATAGTATTGCATTCCTGTCTTCTAAATTGAAGCGAGGTCCATCCAACTTCAGAATATAGCAAGCAGTGGCGAGTGCTGTAGGGTAGATCAGTGATAAACCTCAAAGCTCTGTGGTACAGTGTGTCTAGTTTGTTCAAATATACAATGGGGCAGCGACTATATAAGAAGTCAGCGTAGTCTAGTACTGAGAGGAATGTGGCCTGGACCATCTTCTTTTTTGAATCACTTGTAAGGAAGTGCTTTATTTTATAGTAAAGCACAAGTCTGAGCTTTTTTAGCAATTCTTCCAGATGTTCTAGGTAGTCTAGTCTGCTGTCTAGCCATACCCCTAGGTATTTGAATTTTGTGACATATTCGAGATTTTCACCAAGGGCAGTGGATAATTTAGGGAGATCGACTGGGACAGAGTATCCTGCCTGTACTTGTGGGGAGAAAAACATTGCCTTAGTTTTTTTTGCATTTAATAGTTTTTTCCCCAGCAGCTGGTGTTGCAGAAGGTCGAATTCTGCTTGTAGGTCTTTGCAGGCTGTTACAGGAGAAGGGTGACTGACGTACAGTACTGTATCAGCAAACAGGTGTACAGTGGCTTTGGTAAGATTTATGTCAATGCTATTGATATATGGCAAAGAGGATAGGGCCAAGGATAGATCCTTGTGGTACTCCTCTTTGTAGTGGTTTGAGTGGGGATATATCTCCTTCGGCCTTTACCTGCTGGGTTCTTCCTGAAAGATAATTGTTAAACCATCCAATGGAGTTGGTGTCAAGTCCAATTGACCTCAGTGAGGAGAGGAGCAGGTCGTGGTCAACCGTATCAAAGGCCTTACTTAGGTCTAAGAAAACAGCACAGACAATTTTTTTTATCCAATTCAAGTTGCCAGTCATTGGTTACTTTTGCAAGAGCTGTAATGGTACTGTGTTTTGCTCTGAATCCAGATTGTGCTGGGTTTAGTAGATTAGCTTCTAGGTATTCTCTTAGTTGGGTGCTCACAATTTTTTCAAGTAATTTGGACAGCACAGGAAGAATGGAAATTGGTCTGTAGTTATTGAGGTCTGTGGGATCCCCGGCTTTCAGTAGTGGAATAACTTGAGCGGTTTTCCAGATTGATGGGATAGCTCCTGACTGTAGTGAGAGGTTAAACAGGTGTGTTACTGGTACTGCTAATACATATATGGCAATTTAAGAAGTAGGGGTCAAGGGAGTCTGCACCTCCACTTTTTTTTATATCCAACTGTGAGATTAGCTCTTCAACTTGCTTCAGCGTGGCTGGTGTGAAGGAGAAAGTAGAGTCAGTCGCCCTGCAGTCCAGTGTTCTTTATCCCTAGATGTGATCTCAATTGGTTGGCTGGAGAGGAGTCGAATGCTAGCCCAGCAGTTGTAAAGTGATTATTGAAGGCTTCCAGGACTTCTATTCTATCAATGATGGTTCTGTTTCCACTATGTAATTTTGCTGGGAGTCGGTTACTTGGGACATGGCCAGTTATATCTTTTATAGTGTTCCAAAACTTGGCAGGGTTGTGGTATGAGGAGTCTAGTTCAGCCATATAGTATGCAGCTTTTGTGTCTCGCACTTTCTTGGTGCAGAGATTCCTGGCTTTTTTGAACTGCTCCCAATCAGTGGCTAACTTAGTTTTTCGAGCCTTTTTCCAAAGCTTGTCCCTTTCAAGGAGGGTGGATTTAAGGTCTGAATTGAACCAGCGACAGGTTGTTTTTGATACGTAGTTTAGAGACTGGTGCATGGGTGTTTAGAACACCTGTAATAATGTCATTTAGAACACCATATGCAATCTCCATTGTGTTTGCTTGATAGAACTCTTGCCATCTTGTGGAGTGTTTAATGTCTTCCAGGTATGCATTGATGTTAAATTTCTTTTTTGATCTCCTCATCGTGAATTTTGTAGGGGATGAGAGCTTACATGCTGACCTAATTGCAGCAATAGTACAATGATCACTGATGTCGTTGAACAGTACTCTAGTGTGTGAGAAGAGGTGAGGTTTACTCACTAATAGTACATCCAATAGTGTGCTACTTTTAGGGTTCTTTTTGTTTATTCTAGTAGGTTCATTTATAAGCTGTGTAAGCCCATACATGTCACAGAATGATATTAGTGGTGTAGCTGCCTTAGAAAGCCAGTTTAGGTTTAAGTCGCCTATAATTATAGTTTCTTCATTCCCGTTTGATTAAGTCACCCAAGTGGGACAGAATCTTAAGGCCAGCTGAGGGAGGTCTATAACAGCCGATCAGCTGCAGTGAGGTATTGTTGGAGAGAGCTATTTTGAGGGATAAGCATTCGAATTCTTTTGCCATAGAGGAAGAATCGAGACAAATTGCAGATAGGTTGGCCTTTACATACATTACTACCCCCCCATCTCTAGTATGTCTATCAGCTCTGAATGTTTGATAGTTAAGTAAGTTTATGTCTCTGTCGGCTGTGTCAGGCCTAAGCCATGTTTCAGACACTACCAAAATATCAGGTAGTGTATGGTTAACCCAGGCTTGGAGCATCGTGATTTTTTTTAGAAGACTACATACATTAATATGTAGAAGGCTTAGCCCTTTAATCTTTGCTAGTTCTGATGGTGCAGTGATAGTCCCTGGTGGTCCAGGGTTAAGTTCCACATTTCCTGAGCATATTAATAGTAGCAGCAGTAATTTCATAATTGCCGTAAGAGATAGGGTATAGATTCTTATTGATGCCTTTTGTATTCTGTTGTAGTCTTATTTGCCATCCAGATTCGGTTCTTTGGCCTTTTGTAAGAGAGAAGATTATTACTTTAGCAGAGATGAGCGTGGAATATTTTTCTGTATGCAGTTGGAGACAGGCACCAAACAAATGCAAGGCCGACTGTGTCCCTCCATAGTAATTGTTAAGTGGGTAACGTCGTATCAGGGGCAGGTCATAGGTACAGATCCAGTCTCTTGGGATGTTGTGGAATTGCAGCAGGACGAGAACGGCATCAAGCCACTCTGTGTGGCATCCTGTGGATGTCTGCATCTTTTGCAGAATTCAGGTAACAGTACTAATACAAGAAGGCTCCAAAGAAAGCTCCCCATTATGAAGGTGACCAGAGGTTTTATAGGCAGTAGCTTATGAATTGCCCACAATGAATGCCTACTCCGTTGGTGGTGGGAGGGGTATACTTTGCCCACAATGAATGCCTACTCAGTTAGTAGTGGAAGGGGTCCAGTTTAGTAGTGAAATAAGAGATTTGAGGGAATCGACTGAAAGCGCAGTAGAGGATGTCTAGGGTAGGTATGCCTTTTCCTGATGCTAGGTGGTTACACAGTCTAGTTGTGTCAGCAACATAGACAGCGTGGAAAGTATTATGAGAGTCAACTGTCTGGCATCAACAAGGGATATGTGGCAGGCTATAGGTCAGTCGAGACGCAGCAGGCGTGGTTTTATAACGTTGGCGGGAAAATGTCTACTTAAGAAAGGGTAGAAGAGGGGGAAGGGCGTGTGGGCATAAAATTTGCGGCTTTGCCGTACCTCTCCTGGAGGGTCGCTCCGACTCTGTGGTTCTGGGCGCCGGCTGGAGGTGCCGCCCGCCCGCTGGTGGAGACTGGCCTCGGTGCTCAGTGAGGGGTGCTCAGCGAGGGTCCTCCTCTGGGGAGACAAGAGAGGGCAGCTTGAATTTAAATGCTTTTCAGCTCTGGCATAAGCAGAGCAGCAGGGGGGCCAAAAATTAGCACTAGAAAGGCCAGGGATAGGGGCTAAGGTGCCGAAGCATCTGGCTATGCAAACTTAGCATAGGAAGGCTGTAATCACTTATCTAACAAAGCAACACCTACCACAGTTTTCCCCACCCCACAATTAGTGTTCACAAAGATCACAAAGATTGTTCACCCATGTACCAAACAAATGCTTTCTTCCACCATCAGAGATGGTGAACACCCTTAGAGAATATTATTCTACATTATACAGAGTGGATACTGCTCCGGATCAAGGCCTGGTGTCAAATTTGTCTCTCTCAATTGGGCCTACCAAAGGTTTCTCAATCTGATAAATCAGATCTCGTCTGCCCCCATCACTGTCAATGAAATACATTCGTAGCTCAAGTGACTGAAATCTGGTAAATGCCCAGGGAGTGAGACTCTTAGGATGGTTTTACAGACTCTTCCGGGATTCTGTTACGCCTCTACTTTTATGTGCACACACCGTGGTCCTGGACCCGGGAGAGGCTATGGCACCTTCATGGACTCAGGCACTAGTCGCGGTGCTTCTCAAGCCAGCCAAGGATCTCACCAACTGCTCCTCTTACTGTCCAATTTCACTTTTAAATGTGAATTATAAAATCTTCATGGGAATCATTACTAGACTACTGGAACAAATATACCAAAATTAATACATACTGATCAAACAGGGTTTCTTCCAGGACAGCACGCGCAAGATAATATTCGTAGAGCAGTACATATTATAGACTCTTTCCAGAACAAAACAACCAGCTTTAAGAACGAGTCGTTATGCCGAGAAGGCATTCAATAAGGTGTCCTGGAGTTATCTGCAGGAGGCCTTGGCTGGCTTAGGGTTTTCTGACACATTTTTGGATCTCACTGCCAATATATATACACAGGGCTACCCTGGTTTTATAAAAATGAATGGACACAGCACTACTTCATTTCAATTGACAGGGGGCAGCAAAGGTGTCTGCTTCCCCCCTCCTATTCGCTTTAATATACATGTGTATATATCTGCAAAATTCACAGTGTATCAATGTGAGGGGTAGAATATAAACTTGGGCTTTACACAGACAATTTTTTTTTTTTTTTTTTTAAGTAACCCAGAAAGTACAGTTACGTAAGAACTTACCGTAACAGTAGATCTTCGAGAACAGCTCTTGCAGCAGGTTACACCATTAGGACTGAAGCCGGCAGGCGTCAGGACCCCACGGAAAAATTCTAGCTAGCCATCTTCAGCGGGGACCGCCCCCGACGCCGGTCCCGCCTCAGACGTCAGGCGTGGTACATAAGGGGGCGGTCCCGCCAGAATCCCCAGTTCTCCCGCCGGAGACTCCCGGCCGCAGGATGACATCAAAAAGGGAGACCGAGGATCCACCGTCAGAAGGCAACAAGGGAGAAAATCCCGACATAAGCATTTTCTTCTTTTTCTCCGTCTCTCTTCTTGTTTCTCTTTTTTTTTTTTTTTTGGCAGAGCCGTACCTCCTCTAAGGGGGAAGGTGGGCGGGAAGGTACCTGCTGCAAGAGCTGTTCTCGAAGATCTACTGTTACGGTAAGTTCTTACGTAACTGTACTATCTTACTTCGAGACACAGCTCTTGCAGCAGGTTACACCATTAGGACTGATTCCCAAGCAGTAACGCTACCAGAAGATCCAGGAGGAGGCAGAGAGACAAGAGAAAACATTCCAAGTCCTGACTCAGGACAGGAGACCCCGCAGCACCGCTAAGCCGAATCCGGCTCTTCGCCGAGAGGCGATGTCCAGACTGTAGTGCCTGATAAAGGTATGCACAGAGCTCCAAGTAGCTGCAGCGCAAATAGCTGAAATGGATACATTCCTGAGTGCTGCAAAAAGGAAGTGGCCACACCTGGTAGAATGACCCGGATAGAACCGGGAGGGGCTTTTGTTTAATCTCGTAACAGTGAAATACACTGGACAAGCCAGCGAGACAAAGTCTGTTTGGATACTGGTTGGCCTTTCATCCTCTGGGAGAAGGAGACAAAAAGCTGGTCAGAACCCGAAAGGGTTTAGATCTGTTAAGGTAATACCTCAGGCTCCGTGAACATCCAGGGTGTGGAGCAAAGCCTCTCCTCTATTAGAGTAACTCGGGAAATAGACCGGAAGGTCGATATCCTGATTCAAAGTGAGTGTCGAAACCACCTTAGGCAAAAACTTTGGGTTCGTCCTCAGGGATACTCTGTCCCGGTGAAAAACCAAATAGGGCTCTTTGCACATGAGAACGTGAAGCTCAGAAATCCTTCTGGCTGAAGTAACGGCAACCAAAAATAATGTCTTCCACGACAGAAAACGTAGCTCACAATCCGCGGCAGGCTCAAAGGGAGGGAGCGTAAGTTGTTCCAGGACAAAGAGTAGATCCCACGGAGGCACTGGGTCCCTGATGGGGCCTAAGGTGCAACACCTCCAAGAAATTCCGAGAGGCGCCTAATTGCGCACAGTACGCTGCCCCACCGTAAGAGGTAGGCAGAAATAGCGCAAAGGTGCACTTTGATAGAAGAGTAGGCTAGCCCTGAATGGAAGAGAGACAGGAGATAGTCTAAATTACTCCACAGGACAACCTAGGGAAAGGTCACGAGCCCGTGACCATCAAACAAAACGACGCCACTTCATGGCATACGTAGCATGCGTTGCCGGCTTTCTGGCTGCGGAGAGAACCTCTGCAACCTCTTGCGAGACCCCGTGGCGCAAGATGGCTATGTCTCTAGAAGCCAAGCATGCAGATTCAGAGAACGTAGATCCGGATGGAGCAATGAACCTTCCTCCTGAGACAGTAGGTGGGAGCTGAGCGGCAATGGGAGTGGGGGTTCCCGAGATAGCTGTGCCAGCAAGGGGAACCATATCTGTCTGGGCCAGAACGGGGCCACCAGAATCATTCGCGTGTGCTCCCTGCGCAGTTTGAGAAGAACTCTTTGGATCAACGGGAAGGGAGGGAAGGCATAGAGGAATCTGTTCACCCAGGAGAGGGACAACGCGTCTCGCCAGAAAACACCAGGCCCTGGACCTAGCGAGCAAAAATTGGGCAGTTTTGCGTTGGATGGGGATGCGAACAAATCCAGCTTTGGAACTCCCCATCGAAGAAACAGATCCTCTGCCACCTCCTGAAGAAGTTCCCACTCGTGGACTCTGGCCTGGGAACGGCTCAGGCCATCTGCGATCGTGTTGTCCACCCCGGGAACGTGAACCGCAAATCAGGTTTGCGCCGTGTCCGATTACCCAATCCCACACTCTCATGGCTTCCCTGCAGAGGGGGTAAGAGTGTGCGCCTCCTTGTTTGTTGAGGTAATACATTACTGCCGTGTTGTCCGTCTGAAGCAGGATAGTGCATGGTGGAATTATAGACTGGAAAGCCTGAAGCATAGAGAGACGCCCTCATCTCTAGGACATTGATATGGAGATGAGCCTCCAATGGGGTCCATGCCCCTGAGACTTCACCCGTCTAGGTGTGCTCCCACCCGGACCTGAGGCGTCCGTGGTGAGGGTTATCTCCGAGGACAGCGCTGTAAGCAGGACGCACTTGGAGGCGACCGAGGGCTATACCACTGCCAGTCGCGAATCACGGATTTCGTGATCCTGACTGGATGCTGCAAATGGTCTTGCCTCTGGTCCCACTCGCGCCTTGAGCATCACTGTGTTATTCGCATGTGGAGTGTGCGAGAGGGACTGTAGGAATGGCCGCAGCCATGTGTCCAAAGAGACGAAGGACCGACCTGGCCAAGCACGGTCTGGTTCGACGATAAAGTCCTATGAGGGTTTGATATGCCCGCCTCTGTCGGCCGGAAGAAAGCTCTTCCTGGACCGTGTCCAACACTGCACCTATAAACTGCAGTTTTTGCAACGGTACCAAGAGGGACTTCTCGTGATTTATAAGGATGCCCAGCGATCGAAATAAGTCCTGGGTGTCCTGGATCGCGAGCAGGAGCGCCTCTCTGGAGGCGGCTATGAGAAGCCAGTCGTCTAGGTACGGGAACACAGTGGCCCTTTCTCCTTAGAGATGCTGCCACGACTGCCATGCATTTGGTAAAAACCCTTGGTGCAGATGACAGTCCGAACGGGAGAGCCCGGAACTGAAGATGGTGGCCTAGAAACTCGAAGCGCAGGAACCTCTGATGCGCTTGAGCTATGGGGATATGCAGGTATGCAACCTGCATGTCTAGAGACGCTAAATAGGCGCCTTGTTTCAGCATGGGGATAAGACCCGGAAGGGTCACCATGGAATCTTCTTGTACGTGACCGACATATTGAGGTCGCTTAGGTCCAGAATCGGACGGAGGTCCCCTGTTTTCTTGGGAACCAGGAAGAAGTGAGAATAATATCCTTGTCCTCTCTGGTTCCCCGGGACGTACTCTATCGCCCCCTTTTCTAGGAGCGCGAGTACTTCTTGCCAAATTAAGGTTCCATGCTGACCCGGATACCGGGAGAGCAGAGGAGGCCTCGAGGGTGGCTTTTCTGCGAACTCTAAAAAGTGGCCAACGCTGACCAACTGCAGAACCCACCTGTTGGTGGTGATCGCCTGCCATCCCGGCAGGAAGTTCGCAATGCGACCCCCGACCATAGCTTCCCGTTGATCCTGAGGGGCGGGGGCCGGAAAGGAGTCATGCTGTGGCGGCAGATGGACCCGCTGGCTGGGTCGACCTAGGGGTGCGTTGACCTCTGCTAGTGGGCTGCTTACCCTGGGTTCTGCGGAAACCAGAGCCCCTCTGTTGTGTGGCGGAGCGGGGCTGTTGCCTCTGTGTCCGCCCACGAAAACGGCTTTGGTTCCTACGAAAGGAACCGAGCCTAGGACGGTACATGGCTTGTACCGACCTCACCGCCTTCCCGGCCTCTTGCAGTTTGGTAATAATCTTCTCCGAAGGATTACCAAATAACACATCTCCCTCGAAAGGGGCGTCCATAATGTTCTTCTGGACGTCCGGGGTGAAGCCGGAGTCACGCCAGGAGTGGTCTCCTCGAGGCAAACGCCGGAAGCTGCTGTCGGGCCGATGAGTCCCGCAGAATCGTATCGCTGTTTCTAAGCACTTGGGTCCCTTACTATCTGAACCCGTGGAGGAGCTGGAGCATCTCCTCCTTCTGCACACCTTCAGGTAGTTTCTCAGCTACCTCAGACCCTGTTCCCACAGAGCGTTCTGAAACTGAACCATGTGGGTTAAGTAATTTAAGGATCTGATGGCGCAGGTAGCGGAAGCGTACGTGCGCCTGCCCAGAGAGTCCAATTGCTTGGATTCTGGATCCGGTGGCAGGGTGCTCAAATGCTGCGGCCTCTGTGACCAGTCATGTGAGGCTGTTATGACCAGAGAATCGGCCTGAGGTTGTTGCGTCAAATACTGGTCCTCTTTAGGAGCCTTGTATAGACTGTCAGCTTTCTTCGGCACTGCCAGTAACGAATGTGGACGCTTCCACGCGGCCTTGGTGACGTCCACAAAGGTGTCCACCAAGGGTGGCACCACCACAGGCTTGGGGTCCTTCTGTCAAGATACTTAGCCAGGCGTAGCCTTCGGGTCTAACTCCTCAGCATCCCACCCCATGTTCTCCTGGATATGGCGCATGATATCCATGAACGAGGGGTCATCCGGAGGAGACCGTGGCGTCTCATGTGGGTCCGGAGAAGGGATGGAGATTGGAGATGGGGATCTAGAGGTGGAGTATACTGATCCCGTGTCCTCCGTCGACGGCGAACGTCGGCGTCTCCTGGATCTCTTGGGGCTGGGCAATCCAGAAGAAGATCTTGACGGAGGTCTCCTCTTTGATGGTCGAACCCCGGGAGGAGATCTGGACTCCCTTGGGAGAGTAGAGCGGCCAACCGACCCCACAGGCGAAGGGGGGGCCGGAGCCGGAGGAGGAAGAGCGGTGGGCGCCACATCCTTCTTGATGGTGTCCCATCAGTATGTAAAGAGATCCTTCACATCCGCAATAGATAATCCCGACAACGGCCCAGACACCGGGGGGGCGGTTGTCGGGTCCCGGCGACGGCTCCACAGAGACCTCGGGCAGCAGCGAGGAAGCCCTGGGAGACTGCACGAGGCCGGGATCGCCCGTCTGGTCCTCGGGCTGCGCCAGATCTTCCTCCGTTAGCGACTCCTGCCCGGCGGCGGTCGGAGCACAGGAGTCCTCTTCTCAGGCGTTGCGGGCGCGGTCCCCAACCGGCGTCCGATGGGAAGACTTAGCAGGCGACGGTCTGACAGCGGACGACGGCCAAGGAGGAGTGACGGACGGTCGACGGAGGTCGAGCCGCCGCCGGGTTCTACCGCCTCTTCAGAGGAGTATGTTTCTAGGTTTTCCGGGCGGCACTGAAGAGGACCGGACGCTGGTGCCGCGTGGCGGGAGCCCGACTTATGGTGGTGGTGATGACGCCTCGGACTTCGCCGAGGCCTTAGGCGCGGAGGACGCACACCGCCTGGTGGTAGGGGCCTGAGAAGATCGAGAAACAAATACCCAGCCGGGGGAGGGAAGAGGCCCTGGATGGAGACCGGTCTGACTTAGACCCGGAGCTATGGACTGGAGGCCAGAGTTGGAGACCTGAAGGGTCCTTCTCCTTTCTTCCTTTCGGCGTGCTTGTGGGATTTTGAAGATTCCCCCTTAGAGGACATGGCTCTAAATTTTTCTTCAAGAAGGAACGCCTGAAGAGCCTTCTGTCACCGGATCCTCGTGCGGCTATTAAACCCTTGACAGAGGGAGCAGGCCTGGGTATCGTGCTCTGGGCCCAGGCACCGGACGCTGGCCATGTGAGGGTCCTTAAAGGGGATCTGCTTCCCGCAAGCATACTTAGACGTATGCCTGGAGGTCGGAGAGGACATCAGCGAAAAAATCCTTCGAAGTAGAGTAAATTCCCGTAGGAAAGTTCAGAAACCACGCGTCGTGCACTAGACTGAGACCAGAGGGTCTAGGCATGCAAGTTGACGGCGGGAAAGAACTGGGGATTCTGGCGGGACCGCCCCCTTATGTACCACGCCAGACGTCGGAGGCGGGACCGTCGTCGGGGGTGGTCCCCGCTGAAGATAGCTAGCTAGAATTTTTCCGTGGGGTCCTGACGCCTGCCGGCTTCAGTCCTAATGGTGTAACCTGCTGCAAGAGCTGTGTCTCGAAGTAAGATCAATCGTTCCCACAGTTTTTTACCCAGATTCAGTCATTTTCATCCCTTTCAGGATACACTTTGAACACTAACAAAATCAAAGTGCTGGCTGGCCTTTTCCTACTCAGTTCCCCAGGGTCCTTCAAGAGAGATATCCCATGCGTTGGGACCTTACCAAAATAACGTACTTGGGTATTTATTTAGGGCTATCCCAAGCAACTCTCATGATAATTATTCGCCCCTTCCTGTGTCCTTGAGAAATGATTATAAAAAAAAAAAAGATGGGCCCTCCTTCCATTACCATTGTATTCCTGTATTCAGACAGTTAAAATGAATATCTTACCAAGATATTTATATTTATTTCAGAGAGTCCCTTGTGTGGTTCCCCATATGAATCTTAAATTGGCAGAAGCAGCTGCTGACTTTCATTTGGGCTTCCACGAGGCAGAGGTGGGGACAACAGGTCCTGTCCCTCCCAAAGCATTGTGGAGGTTTGGCTCTCCCTTACCTGCCAGGCTATTGGGTCTGAGCCCAAATTAAATTGATATTGCCGTGGTATAATCCACAATAAGTTTCTCACTGGAACAGTATGCAGCTAGAGAAGAACACTGATTCGACATTACAAGTGTTACCCTTTTACCCAAACAGGAAGTGTAAATTGGGTCTATCTATACCAACTGGAGTCTCTGCCACCCTTTGAGGGGTGGAGGCATAGGATAATTAAGGAATCTACAGCCTCTTCCTTGTGGCATTATTGCTAGTGGGCATGGGACCCTCAATTTGCTCTGGCTACCCTAGACCCTTGGTTTAAACGCCAGGATAATCGTGGTTTTCATTCCCCTTGGCAAATGTTACACATGGGAATGATCTTACCATCTGAAATGGTTTCACAGAGATACAACCTTCAACCTAAAAATACCTATCAGATCCAGAATTATATATGTTCCCACCTCACTAAACCCTCTACTATACAGAATCCTGCTGTCCCTCCATTTGAAAAGATATGGACAACACCTGATGAAATGGGGCAATTCCATTGCTGTACGTCTACTTCCTTGAGGGCCAGAGGACGACTACGATTAAAGTTAAGGACAAGTGGCAGGGAGAATTAGGTATACAAATAGAAAAAAGACAGAGGATGTGGTTACAAACACAGCATACGAAGTCCTCTCCTGGCTGGCAAGAATGTGCCTGAAAAATTTCGGATTCAATATTTTTGGTTCAGATTCACCAGGCTAAATGGGACTCTAGAGCCACAACTCAGTGTTGGAGATGTTGTGATAAGTCGTTGACTACACAGTCTCATATCTTTTGGCACTGTCCAGTGCTCAATACTTATTAGACTGTACTAATGACTCACCCGTTAAGAGATTTTTTTGATGCAGGAACTTTTAGATTCAAAGAACATACTATTAGGCCTGATCCCCTCAACACTACAGGGGAAAAGAAGCCACATATCTTTGGGCTGTTTTGATAATAGCAGCTCGGAAGGTGATCACAAAATGTTGGCTCCAACCACACCCTCCAGTTATAGGGGATTGGTCCTTCAGATACAGAAAATGGAACGCCTCTTTCTCCATACAGCATTGTCAAAACGCATATGTAATCAGATGGAAGAGACGAGACCCATGTTACCCAAAAATGGTTCCCTTATCATCTAATCCCCTTCTACTCTTCTTCACCCCTTCTCTTTTTGTATGGGATACAGAATTCCCAATATAACTACCATTTTGGTTGTAGGTTTCACTGTCCTTAGCTACATTTTTTTTTTTTTTTCTAAACACACTAGTTTGTAAGTGAAATTAGTTCTGTGTGTTAAAAATTATTACCTTGAATTAGAACTGTTACTTGGGCTGTGATAGTGTAACTTTGGAGATCGTTGTTTGGCAGGGATAATTAGAGGGAAATTTAAATGTGTTTGCCTGGTGCTGGGGGAAGGGACATTAGCTGCAATTACCTTGTCTTTAAACAGGAATTACCTTGGCTTTCATTGTTCACTTGGGAGCTTAAACAGCAAGCTGGTAGGAAAGGGGGCTGCAGTTATATTCTGTTTTAACTGAAATATGTGAATAGTTTGTAAGTGAAATTAGTTCTGTGTGTTAAAAATTATTACCTTGAATTAGAACAGTCACTTGGGCTGTGATAGTGTAACTTTGGAGATAGTTGTTTGGCAGGGATAATTAGAGGGAAATTTAAATGTGTTAGCCCTTCAATCCCAAGCCCCAGTGGCTTTTCAGGCAGAGTATTTCTGTTTGGGACTGAAATTTGAAGTAACAGGAGCTGGTGGGCCTGTGACATCATACGGTACCTGATGTCTGCTTACACACACTGTTAGTGGGACCGAACACACACTGGACTGTATGTGTTTGTGAGACTTGGGAACTTTATTGGTGGGGTTGAAATTGGGTTTGTAAATAACTACAGTCAATATAGAGAGAAACTGTACTCCAGGTGAAAGGGACTGAGAAAAGGGGTTGTGCTATTATAAACAGAGGGGGTTAATCAGGGTGGCCATATTCCACCATGGCTGGCATCTTCAGAAGGGTTGTAGGCTGCTCAGGCTGTGGAATGGCAATAATTCTAAATTGGGCCTGGAGAGAGGGAGGCTGCCCACTCTGTAGACAGCTATCTTGTATCAGGAGTGAGGTATATTGGTTAAGGAGTAGCTGTGGGGGCTGGGGGGTGTCCAAGGATAAGGTGTGGATATGGGCAGCAGAAGGGTGGGGGCTGAGGAGAGGCAGGGCACAGCCTGAAATTACAGGACGTTATGTTACAGCAAGCAGGAGGGGCGATATTAGGGACAGAGGACCCTTAGATAGGAAGTTGATGCTAAGGGAAAGCACACGGGTGAACATTCTGAATACAAAGAGACTAGAGGGGAAGAGTCAGGAGGGCTAGCAGCGGAAGCCTAAATCAGCAGACTGTGGGAAGGGAGATCCTAAGGTGAACAGTGCAAGAGAAGAAGAAGAGGGTCAGTTTAGAGATGCAGTCAGGGGAAACTCAGGTTACTTGATGGAGGCTGACAGAGTGTCACAATAAATTTGAGCTACTAAGCAACCTAGAGGGGGAGGAAGGGGTTGGTGGAAATGAGGAAACTTATACAGAGGCCGGGGGGAGGGAGTCTGATACCCATAGGGCATCACAGACCAGCTGTGGAAAGGATAGACATAGTCCCAGAGGGAGAAGGGGAAACATATATGTTAAGCAAATGGGGGAGATGCAACATATTCCAGACATGAGGGAGGAGAGCATGACTGGAGAGAAACTGTAAGACAAGGAGGTGGGAGAGGAGCCCCCCTTCAGCAGGGAGGTCAGTACCAAGGATGGGGCCATAGCTAAAGGGGAACCACAGAGAGCCTCTGGAGGCAGGGGTACTATTACAAGGGGGGAGGATGGTAGTGTGGGGAAGGGAAACCATCAGGGCCAGGATTAATGGTAAAGATAAGAGAGGTTAAAGGGGACACCCTATTCAGAGGGGTTTGAGTTAGGGGCAAAGAAAAGCAAGGGAGGCAGAAAGGGGAGGGTGACAAGGGGTCTCTAATAAGGCAGGAAGACTCCACGAAATTGAGATCATGAATAAAGGGGGAAGGGGTCTGAGAGGGCATAGTGGAGGTAACCATAAGGATGATGGCAGTGTTAAGGTTCTGTTACTGGGAGACTCGATGATTAGGGTATCCATTGGGAGGGACAGGGGTGGATGCCATAGCCAGGTGAAGGTAGTGAGTATCTCTGGGCTGACAGTGCACAGAGCAAAGTTCATGGTATGAAATGGTTAGGATTGTGAGGAAACCGGATTTCTGGTGCATTTGGGAACTAATGATCTAGAGGGAAATAGCGTTTGGAAATCCAGCAAGGTTCCAAGAACTTGCCAGAGTCTGTCGGGATAATGGATGCAACATTTCCTTTTCGGAGATATTGCCAGTACCAAAGGCCTCAGTGGAGAAAAAATGAAGACTCACAGAGGTTAATGACTGGCTCAGAAGTGGGGTGAAGAGAATGGGTTGGGGTATTAGGGAACTGGAATGGAGTTTGGGAGGATAAGGGACTATGCCAAGGACAGGTTTCATCTTGCCCCATTAGGAAGGAAGTCCTTAAACAGGGATGGCTGACTACATACAAGGAAGGTGGGGTTTAAACTTGTAAGGGGAAGGGATAAGGGAGGGGCTGATCAGAAGCCCTCCTCCAGATGAGGGAGTAGCCTCAAGCCCAAGGGGGAGGGGGAAACCGACTGGAGGTGGAGGTTTCAGGAGGAGCAGGGGAGGATGGAAGTATAAGGAATCTGGGTGGGTTCGACAAAGAGGATCAGGGATAAGGGGGGTGGTGTTGTTAGTAAATGCCAGGAGCTTGGGAAACAAGTTGCCAGAGTTCCAGGCCATGCTGTTCGAGGGGTGGTGGATGTGGCAGCAGTCACGGAGACGGCAACCAAAAACCATGACTGTGACCTAAATGTACAGGGGTACACTATGCTTAGGAAGGATAGAAAGGAGGGCAGAGGGGGTGGAGTGGCTATGTTCATTAGAGATGACATAGAAATTGCTATGGTAGAAGTGGCAGAGGGAAACGTGGAGGCCTTATGGGTCACCTTACGATCCCCAGCAGGAGATAAGGTCAAGCTGGGAGTAGCATATAGGCCCCCCGGGATGAGTGATGTTCTAGAGGATGGTTTGCTGGACAACATCATTGCCCAGTGTGGTCCAAAAGGGGAAGGAGTAGTGTTAATGGGGGACCTTAATATGCCAGGTACAAACTGGGGAACCATGTCCTCTAAGGTGGCCAAGGAACAGAGGCTGCTGGATGGCTTCCAGGATGTGTTCTTAACACAGCATGTGATGGAGCCCACAAGGGAGGACCATGTCCTGGATGTGGTTCTGGCAGATGGGGATCTGGTAATGGACATGGTTGTACAGGACCCCCTGACTGAGAGTGACCACAATACTGTCTGGTTTCAAATAAGCATGGGGGGAGTGAGGGTGAGATCTAGGACACTGGCAGTGGACTTCGGGGGGGCAGACTTTATGGGCATGGGAAATATTCTCAAGGATCACTTGAAGGGGATTACCTCAATGACAAATGTGGAAAGGAGATGGGAGGTCATAAAACGGGGACTTCATGAGGCAGTCAGGATCTGCGCTAAGTTGAAACGTAAGGGAGCAAGGTCACATAAACCATGCTGGTGGTCCAGTGAGGAACAGGTAGCAGTCAGAGAAAAGAAGGCGGCCTACAAAAAATACAAAACAACAAGAGGGGAGAGGGATAAGGAAATGTACCAGCTTGCATCTAGAAAAGACACCCGTATGGTGAGGGGAGCAAAGTCCAGTAAAGAGCAGCGGCTGGCACAGGGGATACATGGAGGGGAAAAGGGGTTCTTCCGGTACATTGGGGAGCGGAGAAAAACTAAGGGCCACCTCAGCAGATTGAGATCAGAGAAGGAGGGTGGAAGAGGGAGGGACCAGGCAGAGGTATTTAACGAGTACTTGCCTCTGTGTTCACTAGGGAGGGGATGGGATATCTACAAAACAAGGCATGAAGGGGATAGAAGTGGCAGGGAGGGATCAGGGGAGACAGAAATGGAGCAAGAGGAAGGGAAAGGTACCCCAGGGGTGTCACATCTGGATAAGGATAAAAAGACCAGTAAGGTGGAGGGGACTGATGATGCTATCTCCACCAAAAGGGTGTGGTTAGCCCTCAAGGCCCTAAAGAAAGACAAATCTCCTGGGCCGGATGGCATTCATCCAAGAGTGCTATGGGAACTGGTGGACATACTGGCTGCACCCCTGGCAGAGCTTTTCAGCAGGTCACTTGAGACAGGGAGGGTACCTAGGGATTGGCGAGAGGCACATGTGGTACCAATCCATAAAGGGGGGTCGAGGGAAGTACCAGGGAACTATAGACCCATCAGTTTGACCTCGGTGGTGGGAAAATTAATGGAGAGTGTACTAAAGGAACGATTGGGGGTGTACTTGGAGGAGGTAGGAGGTCTGGACAGTCGGCAACATGGGTTTGTGCCAGGTAGATCATGTCAAACCAACCTTGTGGAGTTCTATGAATGGGTAACATCAGAACTGGACAGGGGTAAGCCTGTGGATGTATTATTCTTGGACTTCAGCAAGGCGTTTGACTCTGTCCCCCACAATGGTCTGGTGGAGAAACTGATGGGGTTAGGAGTAGGCCCTTTGATGGTCAGATGGATTGAAAACTGGCTAGCTGGACGCACTCAGAGTAGTGGTCTGTGGGGAGCTCTGGAACCCTAGAGAGGTAGGTAGTGGGGTACCACAGGGCTCGGTCCTGGGTCCGATCCTGTTTAATGCATACATATCGGACATCAGGGAGGGTATAGGGTGTGAAATGAGTCTATTCGCAGATGACTCCAAGATGGGAGCAGTAGTTGAGGGAGAAGAAGGGAGGTTGGCCCTGCAAGGGGACCTGGACACCCTGGAAAGCTGGGCTCACACATGGAAATTAAATTTCAATATCACCAAGTGCAAGGTGTTGCATCTTGGTCGGGGAAACCCTAAACACAGGTACACCCTGGGAGGGGAGGCGCTGGAGGCCTCAATAGGGGAAAAAGACCTAGGGGTCATGGTGGATACATGTATGAATAACTCTGAGCAGTGCAGAAGAGCAGCTAGCAAGGCAAACAGGATGTTGGGATGCATCGTAAGAGGGATCACCTCTAGGAGCAAGGAAGTGATTCTGCCGCTGTACAATGGACTGGTTAGACCACACCTTGAGTACTGTGTACAGTACTGGAGACCACACTTGAACAGGGACATACAGCTCCTCGGAGAGGGTACAGAGGAGGGCAACAAAGATGATACTGAGGGCTAGGGGATTTGACTTGTGAGGACAGACTTGAGGAGCTCTGCCTGTTTTCATTGGGAGAGGAGAGATGGGGGAGACATGATTGGGGTCTTCAAATTACCTCAAGGGAATAAATAGAGGTAAACATGGAGGGATCTTTAGACTAAAGCAGGGAGGTATCACCAGAGGGCATGGTTGGAAGTTGAAGGAGGAAGGGTGAGGGGAAAGAGGAAGAGGTTTTTCACTGAGAGGGTGGTGGACCCTTGGAATGCACCGCCTGGTGAGCTGGTTCGGAGATCCACAGTGGAGGGCTTCAAGAGAGGGTGGGACAGACACAGAAAGTGGATGTATCAGATGATGGCCTGTCCCAGGGGGGTGGGGATGGATGATAGGAGTTTCTGGAGTACAAGGGATGGGAGGGTCTCGGCACCCAACTAAGGATCTAGGTTCGAGCAGACTCGATAGACCGTAAGGCCTAATCTGCTGGCAAATAGTATGTTAGTATGTTAGTACATCACAATGACAGAACTTCCTCTTCCCATGTAGATCTATTTAACTACCTAGATCCTAAGTTATTTAGGATATGCCTTTGGTAGATTAGCTAAGGTTGTGATTGGCACAGAGATATTGTTTAATAAATTAGGGTTTAAATGAGGGTAATAGCCAACAATGTTATTTACTTTTCTTTTTTACTAATTTAAGAAAAATGATGGATTTATTTGGAGTATTTTATGGATACTTCGTATATCATTTTGAAATTTTATTGCCCATACCAAGTATAATTTGACTGCATATATAGAAACATAGAAGTCGGCGGCAGATAAGGACCGCAAGGCCCATCCAGTCTGCCCATTTCTTTTTCTATCTTATGAATGTGCAATTGGCCTTTGCTTGGTCAATGGCCTATATATTCATACTCATCTGTATTGCTCCCTTATGCATAAGTGATATTGCAGAGAGGACACAAAGATCTGCAACAGGGTTGATAGACAAGGAGGTGTAGAAAGGATGAGAAGGGACTTGGAAAGGTCAGAGGAATGGTCAGAAGTATGGCAGCTTGGATTCAATGCAAAGAAGTGCAAAATAATGCACCTGGAAACAAAACCCAGGGGAAGATTACACAATGGGTTTGGGGGTAGTAACAACAACAAAAATGGAAAGGGACCTGGGTAATCATATCAGATGACCTTAAGGTCAGCAAGCAATGTGAGAGGGCAGTAGGGAGGGCTGGGGGATACTGGGATATATAGGGAGAGAACACCAGCAGAAACCAGGAAGTTGTTATCCCTCTGTACAGACAGTTGGTGAGACCCCTCCTGGAATACTGTGTCCAGTTCTGGAGACCCCATCTCTGCAAGGACATAGACAGGATAGAGGCAGTACAGAGGAGGGCAACTAAAATGACGCAGGGTCTGCAAAAGAAGCCATACGAGGAGAGACTAAAGGAGCTTAATATGTATACCCTTGAGGAAAGGAGGGAGGGGGGGGGACATGACAGAAACTTTTAAGTACCTTAGTGGAATCAACAAAATCCAAGAAGGTAGCATTTTTCAGAAAATGTGCAAGAACAAGGGGACACAATCTGAAGTTGGGGAGGCGGTTCAGGTGCAATGTGAGGAAGTATTTTTTCACAGTGAGGGTGGTGGACAGCCTTCCTGAGGAGGTTGTGGGGTCTAAAACTGTGGGAGAATTCAAGAATGCACGGGACAGACATAAGGCAATTTCTGTGGTGGGTAAAGAAATAGCCTGTTGGTTAACTAGGATCTGCAGCTTACCTTGTAGGTAGGGACATGGGCAGACTAGGTGGGCCAAGCGGTCCTTATCTGCTGTCAAAGTCTGTTTGTACGTTTCTATATCCCATGCCCATTTGAAGCCCTGCACTGTATTCATATCTGCCACTTCTTGAAGTAGGCTGTTCTATGCATCCACCACCCTTTGTGAAAAAGTACTTCCACACATTACCCCTTAATCGGCCTCCCTCTAATCTCATGCTGTGTCCTCTTGTCCTACTACTTTTCTTATATTGAAACATGTTAGACTCTCACCTTGTTAATGCCCTTAAAGAGTTTGAATGTTTCGATCATATCACCTCTCTCTCCCTCCTTTGCTCTAGGGCATACACATTGAGCTCCGTTAAGCTGTCCTAATGTTTTCCGATGCAGTCCCTGCACCATTTTGGTTGCCATTCCCTGGACTGCCTCAATTTGGTTGATGTCCTTGTGAAGGTGCGACCTCCAGTACTGCATGGTACTTACTCCAGATGGGGCTTAAACAGCGTCTTGTAAAGAGGGATGATTACCTCCCTCTTCTATCTTGTGTTACCCCTACTAATACACCCCAACATCCCTCTAGCCTTACCTACTGCTTTAGTGGTCTGCTTGGATGATTTCAGGTCATCTGTGATGATGCCCAAGTTTCTTTCTTCCCTTGTGACTGCCAGCAATTCCCCTCCCAGCCTATAGGTGGCTTCAGGGTTTCTCTTCTCTATATGCATGATCTTGCACTTTGTGTTAAACCCCAGTTGCCAGTATTGACCATTTTGCTAGTTTATCCAGATCTCTTCTCATTCTGCCCACCACATCTGGATCATCTACTCTGTTGCAGATCTTGGCGTCATCTGCAAACAGACAAACCTTATCCTCCAGTCCATCTGCAATGTCACTGATGAAGATATTGAAGAGGACTGGCCCCAGAACTGATCCCTGAGGTACCCTACTTGTGACTTGCATCTCTTCTGACTGTATACCGTTTACCGCCACTCTGTTTTCTGCCCATCAACCAGTTTGCCACCCAGCTGACCAACTTCTGACCCACCCAGAGCCTACCCAGCTCATTAATCAATCTTCTATGTGGAACAGTATCGAAAGCTTTGTTGAAGTCAAGGCAGGCGACATCAACTGCTCCCCCTTGGTCCACCACTCTGGTTACCCAGTCAAAGAAATCTATGAGATTAGTTTGACAGGACCTTCCTTTTGTAAACCCATGCTGTCTTGGATCCTGTGCTCCTATGGATTCCAGGTGTTGCACTATCCTTTCCTTAAGGAGTGCCTCCATAATCTTGCCCACTACTGAGGTAAGAATGACTGGTCTGTATTTCCCTGCCTCCTCCCTGCTACCACTCTTCTGGAGAAGGGCTTGTGTGATCCTGCTCCACTCTTCTGGGACCTCTCCTGTACTCAGAGACCAACTAAATAGTTCTGATAATGGCTCTGCTAGTTCCACCCTTAGCTCCTTTAGTATCCTGGGATTTATGCCATCCGGTCCCATTGCCTTGTCCATCCTGAGCTTATCGAGCTCTTGTAGGACCCTTTCTATTGTGAAGGGACTAGTGCACACCTCCCTTCCCCGTGTCCAGGGTGTTGAGCTGTGGCCCTGCCCTACCTTCTCTTCAGTAAATACTGAGCAGAAGTATCTATTTAGGATAGATGCTTTTACATGGTCCTCCTCTTCACATGCCCCCTTATCCCCTTTGATCTTAGCAAACCCTCTCTGGACTTTCTCCTTTCACTAATGTATCTACAGAAAGTCTTGTCACCTTCTTTTACTGTTTGTGCTACTGTTTCCTCAGTTTGGGCCTTTGCCTGCCTTACTGATTTCCCTGCTTCCCTTAGGGAAGTTTGGTATGCCTCCCAATCTTCATCCTGCTGCGTTCCCTTACATTTCCTTAAGGCCAGTCTTATGACTGACTTTTTCTGCTACTGTTTTTGACAGCTGTAGTGGTTTCCTGCTTTTGCACTTCCTTTTCTCTCTAACACAATGTGATGTTGCTTCAAGTATGGCATCCTTAATGCTTGCCCACTTTGCCTGTACCCCTTCACCTGTATTTCTTTTTGCCAGGGCTAGCTTAACTCTGTTGGCCATCTTCTCAAAGTCAGCTCCTCTGAAGTCCCATATTTTAGCCTTGGAATGGGATGATTTAGTTCTAGTGGCCAAATTGAACCATACCATGTGATGGTCACTGGCCCCTAGGTGACCTACCTGGAGAGCTGTGATCCTTTCCCGGTTAGTCAGTACTAGATCTAGGATAGCCCTGTCTCTTGTGGGTTGTTGTACTAGTTTGAGGCCCTCCCCTGCAGGGAATCCACCACGTGTCTAGTTCTGGCAGATGTTCCTGCTGATATTGACCAATCTGTATCTGGCATGTTGAAGTCTCCCATTATCAGAACCTCCCCTTCAGCTGTCATGTTTTGTATATCTTCTAACAGTAATGTGTCTATGTCCTCCCCCTGGTCTGGAGGCCTGTACACAACCCAGTTCATATGGCTGTCCCATTTCCTGTTTCAGGGTGACCCACAGTTCTTCTGGCTCCTTATGTGTATTCTGAATTTCTGTAGCTTTGATATTTTCACTGACATTCAAGGCCTCCCCCGTCCCTTTTGCAACTTAGTATCTTCTGAACGGTACATAGCCAGGTGCTAAGGTTGTTGGGATGGTCTGGCATTCTCCTGTGTATTGTAGAGGAGCTGGACCCTTTTCCTTACCTGGTGATACAAATTCACTACAAACATGCTAAACTCCTGTTTGACCACTAGCTGAGGGGGGAGGGGTGTTCTTCCCATTCGACATACGAGGTGCTGCACCCCTCTCCCCATTTGCTAATTTAAATATTCTGCAAAGACATCAAGCTTCTGCCCCAATGCACAGACTCCCTCATTAGTCAGAAGTAGTCCATCAAATTTAAAGAACTTTCACTCCCAAAACTGCTGCCAGTTCCCTACAAGTGTGTCTTTTCCTGGCACCAGCCCTTGAGCCACATGTTTAGCTCCCCTTCTCTGACCTTCCGTCCATCTGCCCCCCTCTCCCAGACTGACAGGATCTCAGACAAGGAGATGCCAGATGAAATGGATGATAGTTTGTCACCCAGCCTGGTCAGGTGTTCCTTGGTCTCCACAATTGACCGGTTGGTCAGATAGTTAGTCCCTATGTGTACCAGGACGTCAATGTTTTCTCCCACTTCCTGAACAATTTTAGCAATGCAGACAGTGTCTCTCCACGCTGATGTACCTGGGAGACAACTGATCATTACCCCTGGCTGGAGATGGGCATCAACTCCCCGAATCATGGAGTCTCCTATGATCAGACGTTTTTTTGATTTCCTTTTTGCTTTTTTTGTTTTGGTTCCTGTTTTGAGCGAGTTTTGTTGTGCTAGCTCCTGTGCTGCAGTGTCCTCTGCCCCTTTGTTTGATTTCAGAGATAGAGGCAGATACCTGTCATGTCTCATATTGTTATTGGGATGGAGAAATCTGAATCGGTTTGTTCCGGCTTTATTTCTAACATACTAATTTCAATAAAGTACAAAAACAAATAGCACAAGCAAATCTAACTTCGAAAACTCTACAGTGGCATAATTGTACTCTGTGTAGTACTCTGAGCAGATCGATACCTGTATAAAGATGGACGTCAAAAAAAAAAAAAAAAATCAACCGCCAGGACCATCGAAACAGCCAGAGCAGAATCCTATGAAGGTCGTAGATGCGGCGAGAAGCTCTGGAACCGGCACTTCTACTGCGACAGTGGAGCTGCCATGGCAAGCCATGCTTGAAACCATGTGGACTATGGAAAACAGAAAAGACACTGCAAAAACTGGTCTCACATGATGCAGCGATTCAGCAGGTCACAGGAGCAGTGGCTCAATCCAAAAAACACTTGAGAGCATTAACTGCAGTCAATTTGCTCATAAAGGAAAATCAGCAGCTGAGAGGGAGAATGGAGGCACTAGAAAATGAAATCCAAGCAGGGAATGTCCAACTAGGAGAAGGAGCAGAGGGCACTACAATCTAGGAAGTTCTAAACCAGTGGCTAACAGACTGTTGCGGTACCGGAGCATTTTGACTGGGGAGCACTGAAGAAAGCATACCAGGCAAATCCACGCATTAGACCCTCCTTACCTTCATAGCCTCGAACCATCCTGCTCAAAAACAGTAGGGTCTGATGTACATGGCATTTTAATACAGGCAGTAAGGGCAGCTTATCCCATCAATGTTAATGGGGAAGACCTTAAGTTATACCCAGACCTATCCTACCAGACCACAGCCCGTCGCAAGCAGTTTGATGCCACGAGGCAGTGTCTCAGAGCATTGGGAGTTATCCACTCATTCCTGTTGCTGGCTAGACTAAGAATAGTTTACGGAGGCAAAACCTGACAATTTACTGATCCTAAAGACGCCGGTCACTGGCTGGAAAATTCAGAGACTGAATTCGGGCAAAAGAATATAAAAAGGGTAGAATAGCATTATTCTGAATTGGAGTGACTGATGGACTTGTAAGAAAGTTGGCTGTCATATCATACAAGATGTAGAGAATCCATGACTTTTGTTCCTTTCAGTACATTAATGTTGCTTAATAGAGGACCAACTTTATTATAGGCTGGAAGGGGTGCTATAAGTGGGTGAATGGCTTACTATTTCATGTAATTGTGTTAGTTTATTGTTATGGACCATGTGGTCCAAGTGGGTAAAACCACCATCTTGGATAGTCATTCATGCTAGGCTTAACCCCTCCCCCTGCTAGCAATATCGGACAGGAAAAGTACAGAAATGAAATTCTGGAAGGATCACTAGTTTAAAGTTAATATGCTGCCAGAGTTGTACTGTTTTACAAGTGTTAAGGATACTAGAGTGCACTGTGGAGGGGGCTTACTGAGGTTTTAATTCTAAAATTTTCTCCCTTATTTTGATACTAGGTTTAAATAGCAATCCACTGAGACTGCGTTAAATATACCGGTTTATTCTTCCTATGGTAACACCTAAAGCCATTCAAGAGGCTGACAATTTTAATAACTACATTAAGGGGTTTATAAGTTTTGAATTCCCCCAACTCCAATTCTAAAAGACTACAGGGAGACCAAATATGTTCATCTGTTGTGGCGAAGATTATGCTAATGTATGCATCATTTTTTATGCAATTCTAATATCCTGTAAGAGTTTATGGCTATTGACTGCCATTTTATCAGAAATTAACAAACATTAAAAAAACAAAAAAAAGAGAAGGCTGGCGAAAGCTGAGCCCTCTCCTGGCCCAGGTGCTCAGGGTCGAGAGGGGGCGGAACACTGTCCTGATCTGTCCCTCCCTGTGAAAGTGTAAGGACTGGAGTCCTAGAAATGGAGGTATCTACCTCCTTGGCAGAAAGGGGAGACCGTGGAGTCAGCTGCCGAAGCAATGACCATAGTCGGCAACTCCGGCGACATGCAGGAATCGGAGGCCTGAGAGCACACCAGATCCCATGACAGACGAAAAGACCGCATTTTGGTTTCTTTCCTTTAGATTTTTTGGATTTTGTGCCAGATGGACCTTGCCCATGGGTGGGAAGGGCCTGGCATAGTTATTTAAATGCCCCAATAAAGGAGACAGGCAAAAGGCTGAAGCCAAGGAGATCTGCGTGTAGCGTGAGTCATGGCCTCTCCGGAGTACATAGAAGTAGTTCGGCAGGCCCCGCAGCACAGAGACCACCCAACGGGCATTCTTAGATTTCACGGGCCTGTCCCAATTGTCCGGATGTCCAAGGAGAAGGCAAGTTAGCTAACCAATTCTCCAAAGTGGAGGGAT
Source organism: Neoceratodus forsteri (assembly GCA_016271365.2). NCBI lineage: Eukaryota > Metazoa > Chordata > Ceratodontiformes > Ceratodontidae > Neoceratodus > Neoceratodus forsteri. The sequence goes on along the minus strand of CM028131.1, from coordinate 263,277,217 downwards.
GGAAGGTGTGGCAAAGACCACAAGCTTGGGTATCGTGCTAATGGCCCAGGCAGTATATGCACGATGTGTGTGGATCAGTTAGGGCTATCTTCTGCCCACAACTGCATTTCCAGAACCCTGGAGTGGACTCTGCATCATCTGTGTAGACTACGAGAAGTAAAAGCCTGAAGACAAATTATTAAAGTGTGAAGGACAAATCGCAAAGGACCTCTTCAGTGCAAGAACGGTAAAGGAAAGGGGAAATTGTTTAACTAGGAAAGGCACACTAAGTGGGAGCCCGTTTTCAGGTACAACCTGGGAGGACAAGGAAGTTAAGTGACTTGCTGAGGATCACACAGTACGCAAGTGGGGGCTGATGGGATTCAAATCCAGGTCTCCAGGTTTGCAGCCAAGTGCCCTTAACCACTACGCTATACTGTCTCCTAAGTGGTAGGGAGGGAACCTTCTTCCAGCCGAAAGGAAGGTCTGACGTCACAGGGAAGAGCTAGGGGAGTTACCACCTGGATGGGTGGGAGGAGCCAGCTTGAAGATATTCCAACACATCTTAAAGGGAAAGACTGCCAGAAAGTATGGCTAGATCATATCCAAATCTCTAGAACTGTGGTTTTGGGGGCCTTAACTCAGTTTTTCCCAGTACTCTGGTTGACTTTCAAATGCTTGGAGGTTGGCATTACATGAGCCTGCAGCCACCTCCCCTGTTTGTATGCCAAGAGTTGGCTTAACAGTTCCAAATTATTTTTTTTCTTCTCCATTTCCCTTGGAAATAAATCTCTGGCCCTACCTTACTTCGTTTTGTCGCTGGTTTCCATTGATTGTGTTTATGAATTTCTCATGTTCATCTTTTTTCAATTCCTCATTCACAGGACACTGCATGTTTGCCATAATGATCTGATGTCCCATTTTTGCTTAAGTGGTGCATTCTTTATTGGTTTACATGGAATCAAATTTTTCTGATGTCTGTATTTTTTCAGTCTTTGTCCCATGGAAAGTTGTGCTGGAGAGCAAGTGTCCTCCACTGTTTTCTGATACTCAGGTAAAATTATGTGTGTGGCTCACATGCTTTGTCCAGCATTTTCCATACCACTTGACTGTCGATAGTGTGGGCTTAAAGTAGACTGAATCCAAAATGATCAGCGACCTAACAGATTTCCATGTTGGTGTACTGTGGTCCATATTACTGATGACAATATAGCAATAATACATGACAAGGTGTGCAATATCATTGATAGCATCCCACCTCAGAAGTGCTGTGAGGCACAAGGCCATAGGCCAAGTGACTTCCACCACCTGAGAAAGGGATATCCCGAGATACTGCACACCTTGAAGTGTGATTACTGCAATTATAAAATGTAGCCACTCTGATAACATAACCTACATTCACACTGGGATTATGTATCAAGCTATCCTGGCTGAATGTGGTCTCAGCTAATGAGATTAGAGGATTTTGATAATTGATTTCATAATGTTATGTATTCCATGAACCAAAAAAAAAAATATATATATATATATATATATATATATATATATATATATATATATATATATATATATATATATATATATATATATATATATATATATATATATATATGACTACGTTTCTAGGGACATGGATATGTTGTTCATCCACACTGTCTGGCAGGTTCTTTGCCGCTTAAATCTTGCCAGAAGGTCTTCAAGCTGGCTCCTCCCACCCAACCGGGTGATAAAACTCTCAGCTCCGCCCCATGATGTCAGATCTTCCTTACCGCTTGGAAGCTCAGGTTCCCTCCTTCCTTAGCGCTCTGCATCTAGATTGGATCCAAACTCTTCGGTTCACCCGAAAATAATTTTAAAGCTTTCTAGACTTCGGTCTACTTCTTCCTTCGCAGCTGCGATGGACACATAGGCTCCCGGTTTTTGGTGGTGCCCATGCGGGCAGAAGATGTCCAGGACCGATCCGCACTCCACACGAGTCTACTGCCTTGGGCTTGACCACGACCCACAGGCCTGCGAGTTGTGCAGGTCTTTTTCCGCTAACGTTCTTGAAGACCGTGCTGCCCAGCTCCAACTTGGGCACCCCGAGAAACGTTATCCGCCAGTGAAGTCCAAGGAGGCCCGTTGGGTGGTTTCCGTGGCAGCTGGCTCGGCTGAGCAACTGCAGCAGATGATCGCCCTCGAGGAGGAGGCAGCCCAGGCCGCATCTTCATCTTCCCTCGGTCGCAGCATTTATCCCACTCTTTGGGATCCTCCTACACAGCTTCTTTTATGGAGCTTTGCAAGTCCCTCTCCACAAAGGGTGAGGGGCCATCGGGACACACTTCTCGGTCAAAAAAAGAAGGACTCTAAGGGTTAGTCCCACCATCTACATTCGTGGGAGCGGGAGAGGTCCCCTTCCCCAGACAGTCGGCACTCTACTTCTGCCGAGGTTGCAGCTAAGGCCGCTGGCTTCACGGTGTCCCCGTCAGGTCAGCCGGCAGATACACCCATCGATGCGGTCGAGATTTTTCTCAACCCGGACGGGCTGTCGACTGGTGAAGCCAACAACCCTTCATCACTGGTTCCCCCGGTGGAAACCGAGGACTTGCCTGTGCCTCCTGTGCCAGAGTCCTCAGTCAAGGCTCCCGAGCTGAGGGAGGAGCAGGTTTCCCCTGCTCCCTCCCAGACCCACCCTCGGAAATATCGAGGGTCTGTCTCGGACCTCGTCTCGGTCCAGCCGATCCTGTCGACACCGGCGGTCTCTATCTCTGCACCGAGGAAAGCAGCGGTGCTGCTCGTCCTAGTCTTCCTCCTCGGAAGAGGAGAGACTTTGACGCAAACTGCGTCGATGCTACGAGGACTTAATGTGGCAGCAGCTCCTTTTGTCTGGGAAGAAGCTGACGCAGTCGCCTTCCCCGGCCATTAAGTGACCGTCACCCAAAAGGCCGAAACAACCCCTCGTGGTGGTCGAGGTGCCCAAGCCTGGGCTGGTTGTTCGCCAAAACCAGCTGCCCCACCGACTGTGGTGGAACCTCCGCCTCCACAACCGAAATCAGGGGCTCCAACCACGGATTCTCGGTCGGGTCGGGGACTGCCCCACTGGTTGTCGGCCACCCTCACTCCCAACTGTCCTCAGCAGGTGGAGGGTGGCTCAAGCCCTAGGCAGCTCTTTGCAGACTCCTCGGGAGTCAGGCAGCGACTCTACCTGTTTCCAGGCCCCTTGACCTGGAGTCCTCCGGGGCAGTCAATGGACGAGAGCCCATCATCGTTCATGGGGCTGCTTCGGCTCATCTCGGAGTCCACCGGGAGGATTCTCCCACACTGGCCTTTCTGGTGGCTGAAGCCATTGTTGGCCCGGCCTTGGTAGCTATGGCAGTGGCCGGCTTCCTGTCCTGCACCTTCAGCCAAGAAGTATGCGGTCCCTACCGGCTCTTTGTCCAGTTTCTTGGAACACCCCTCTACGGAGGAGTTGGTCACAGACAGTTTTCCGGCATTCCGGGAACGCTAGTGATGAGGACAAGCACCCCCGACAAAGAGTCCAAAAAGCTGGACTATGCCGGGCGCAAAGTATATGCTGCGTCCTCCCTCGGCCTCCATCAGGTTAGTTCAGCCGTACTGACGGCGCACTTCTCCCTGCCCTCATGGGCTCCCTGGATGAGGGTGAACCCTCATCTCCCAGCTGATCTGCAGACTACGGTCAAGCAGGTGCAGGATCTGGGAAGGGCAGTGGCAAAACAGCAGCTACAAACGGCTTTTGATATCGGAGACTCCTGTGCCCGGTCAGTAGCGGCCGCAGTGGCCATGCAACGCAGAGCCTGGCTGAGGATGTCCACCTTTATGGCAGATACCCAGCATAAGTTGGCAGACGTCCCCTTCCTGGGGACCGATCTGTTCGGCCCTGGAGTGGAAGGCCACCTCCAGAGAATTGAAAAGTCCAATGCCACCTTGGACTCTCAAGTCTGCTCAGAAGGACAAAGGCCACCGACAGCAACATAAGTCCTTTCGCCCTTCTGCAACTGCGGCACGTCCGGCCCAGCAACACCAGCATCAGGGCCAGCACGCTCGCACTTGGCACCCCAAAGCCAAGCCTGCAGCTTCCTCCAACAGGAAGCCGGGAGGAAAAGGCCCATGAGGTCCCTCGGCCAGTCCTTCCTCCAAGCCTGCCCAGTGATGGGTTGAGGGGCGTCACCCCCAACCTCATTGCTTCCCCCTGGGTTCCCCCCATGGGGGGACGGCTCCGCCATTTCCTTTCCGCCTGGTCCGCTATCACCATGGACCATTGGGTGTTGGAGGTGGTAGGAAAGGGTCTGCCTCTGGAGTTCGAGCAGGTCCCACCCTTCCGAGCAGTCACTCCACGGGGGGGTTACGGGGTCCGCAGCCTCTGTCAGCCCGTTGAGCCGACATTGCCCTGCTCCTCAAAAAGGAGGTGATCAGGAAGGTGGCGGATCCTCCACCAGACCCAGGGTTTGTGTCCAGGTACTTCCTGGTCCCAAAACGGACGGGGGCTGGCGCCCCATTCTAGACCTGCACGACCTGAACAGGTTCCTAAGGTCTTAAACCTTCAGGATGGTCACTCTGGCTCAGATCATTCCATGCTTGGAACATCCTAATCCGTCCATCCCACCAGCGATTCCTCCACTTTAGAGCAGAGGGGTCCCTCTACGAGTTCCGGGCCATGCCCTTTGGCCTTTCTCTAGCTCCCAAGGTCTTCACCAAATGCATGGCAGTGGTCACAGCATTCCTGTGGTGCCGAAGGGTCCGGGTGTACCCCCTACCTGGACGACTGGCTGATTGCGGCCTCCTCCAGAATGGAGGTGGAGCGGTTCAGGGATCTGGCCCTCCAGGTTTGCTCTCAAGTTAGCCTCCTTATCAGCGAGGCCAAGTTGGAACTCATGCCAAAGCAGGTGATCCAATTCATTGGGGCAGACTAGACTCTCTGAGAGCAGAGCACAGCTCCGGCGGACAGAGCCGAGTTCTTTCCTCCTTTGCCCAATCATTTCAGGTTGGGCAGCTGCGACCTGCCCGGGACTTCCTGCGCCTTCTGGGCCTCATGGCAGCCTGCACCAGCGTGGTCCATTGGGCCCGTTGGCACATTCGTCCCCTACAATGGGGACTGGCCAACCAATGGTCACAGCCCTCCGGTCCTTTGGATCAGCCAATGACAGTGACCCAGGAGATGTGGAACGCTCTCCAATGGTGGATTGTTCCAGCCCATCTGCAGAAGGGCATCCCATTTGTCCGCCCCGAGCCGACGGTCTCTCTAATCAACAGACGCCTCTCTGATGGGTTGGGGTGCCCATCTGGGGGAGCACAGAGCACACGGCCTCTGGTCCCCTCGGGAGTCCCGATGCCACATCAACCTGCTGAAGCTTTGAGCTGTTAGTCTAGCCCTCACCGCCTTCACTCCGTTTGTATGGGGTCAAGTGGTCCAGGTCCAGACGGACAATACCACAACCATGTACTAACTAAACTGCCAGGGCGGGAAGCGCTCCATGCCCCTGTGCAGGGAAGCTCTCCGCATTTGATCCCTCGTGCGCAGCCTGGAGGTGGATCTCCTTGCCATCCATGTGGCAGGAGCCTCCAACATTCTGGCCGATGCCCTAAACCAGATAGAAGCTGCGTCCCACGAGTGGTCTCTCCTGCCGGAGGCAGTACAAGATCTGTTCTCCCACTGGGGCATGCCTCAGGTGGACCCATTTGCCTCCAGGGAGGATGCAAAGCTAAGGCGGTTTCCTGCCCGCCCCCCTCAGCGGGGCTCGCTGCAGGGGGATGCCTTCTCGAGGCCGTGGACCCCGGGCCTCTTCTACGCCTTTCCCCCCCATTTCCCTTGATCCACAAGGTGCTTCTCAAGGCGAGGAGGGACAAGGCGCAGGTGATTCTGGTAGTCCCAGACTGGCCCCGCCAGTTCTGGTATCCAGATCTCCTCAGTCTCCGCTCCAGGCTCCCGAGGCAGCTTCCAGCCCGCCCGGACCTGATCTCAGTTAATCAGGGGAAGGTATTCCATCCGAACCTTCAATCCCTGCACCTGACGGCCTGGTTCCTGAGCGGCTAGAGTTCCAGGCCTTGGGTCTTTCCAAAGAGGTCCTCAACGTTGTTGAGGCTTCCCGTAAGGAGTTGACCAGAAAATACTACGCCTTTAAATGGAAGAGATTCTCCATTTGGTGTCAGGGCAAGGGCCTGGACCCTTCCTCCTGCTCCCTGGCAAGCATTCTGGACTACCTGTGGTCCCTTTCTCAGCTTGGGCTTCGGTCGACGATCCTTAAGGTGCACCTGGCAGCCATCTCTGCTTACCGGGCGCAGGTCAGGAAGCAATCTGTGGCGCAGGAGAAGGTGGTCGGGCGCTTTTTCCAAGGCCTTGATCACATATCCCCTCCAGTGCGAGAACCTCCACCTCCATGGGATCTACTGCTGGTACTGGCTAATCTCAAGGGCAAGCCATTTGAACTGATGCACAGGTGCGACATTCTCTCACCTGTCGTGGAAGACTGCCTTCTTGGTGGCGGTCACATCAGCCAGAAGGATGGGAGAGCTCCAGGCGTTTTCCATAGAGTCTCCTCATCTGGTCTTCCACAGGGACAAGGCTGTCCTGCGCCCCCACCCGAAATTCCTTCCGAAAGTGGTGTCGGAGTTTCACCTTAATCAGGTGTTGACTCTGCCGATGTTCTACCCCAATCACACCTCGGAGGCTGAATATAGGCTCCATACTTTGTACCCTAGAAGACTGCTCGCTTATAAGGAGCGGACGGCTGAAGTTCGGGGAGAGGTTCGCCAGCTGTTTGTCACCTATGCTGAAGCTGCACCTGGCAGACCTGCAGCCAAGCGGACGATAGGCATGTGGATCACCTCCTGCATAGGTCTCTGCTCTAGGTTGGTGGGCATGGAGCCTCCCAGAGGGAAAAGAGCTAATTCTACCTGCCATATCGCTGCATCGGTGGCTGCTTCCCGGGACGTCCCTATCCAGGAAATCTGCAGGGCTGCTACATGGAAGTCAGCACATACCCTCATTACCCATTACCACATCGGCCTTGAGTCAAGCCGGGATGCTGGTTTTGGGGCCTCGGTTCTCCAGTCATTATTCCCTAAGTAGGGGGTGTGCGCCTTTCCTCCCTCCTCCCGGAGAACTGTTAGGAGTCTGCCAGACAGTGTGGATGAACATATCCATGTCCTAGAAATACAGGTTACTCACCTGTAACAGGAGTTCTAGGAATGGTATATGTTGTTCATCCACACGACCCACCCAACCTCCCGGCTTGACGCTGTCCTGGCTTCCAGCAGGCTAGATCTGGCATCAGCGAGAAGGAGCTGACAGTTTTACCACCCGGGTGGGTGAGAGGAGCCAGCTTGAAGACCTGCTGGCAAGATTTAAAGCGGCAAGGAACCTGCCAGATAGTGTAGATGAACAACATATACCATTCCTAGAACTCCTGTTACAGGTGAGTAACCTGTATTTATTCACCACTGTAATACTCTTGGTGTCTCAGCTATTGTACCTCTGGCTACTTAGAGCAGTATCAAAAGTTACTAGGTGGGGGGGGCGTGGGCTGGCCCGATTCAGCATGGACGCCTAAAGCGCTAGCTCCTGGAACACGGGGAATTATTAATAATCCATTACTTGGACCCTCTATTTCTGCCCAATTCTGAGACATAGAGAGGAACCCCCTGGGCACAATTCTTTGCCGTTACACTGCAAGGGCTACACTCGGAGACCCGCCGCCTCACTATTTCTGTGGCGGAACATCAGCGTGGCTCTCACCATGCAGGCCTTGGAGGACATGTCTAGAACACAGCTGATGTTCAGTCAGCTTATGACCCAAATAGCACAGCTAGCTACTGCAGTCAATGCCACAACACAGACCCTACAAGGGATCAAGGCCAGGATCTTTTTACAACAAACTGCAAGTTTCCTCCCACGGCGTGGCCCTTCAAGAAATAACGGCCACGATGAAGGAACAGAATAAAATAATCCACATATTACAAGGCAAAGTTGACGACCTCGAAAACCGCAGTTGTCGCAATAATCTGCGTTTTGTGGGTTTTCCGTAAGACTCAGAACAGAAATCTGCCAATGAGTTCTTACAAAAAACCCTCCCAAAGCTGCTTAACTTACCAGCAGATCTTCCTCTTCAGATAGAGCGGGTCCATCGTTCTCTTGCTCCAGTGCCAAGTCCGGCAGAACGTCCTCGTCCCCTTCTAGCGAGATTCCTGGATTTTAGGCAAAAAAAAAACTATTGCTGCAGCAGCCAGATCTGCAGGGAGGATTGTCTGGCAAGGACATCAAGTGCAGATATACCAGGATTATTCTAAAGAACTTTCGGATCGCTGAAAGGCCTACGCCCCAGCACGGAGACTGCTGCAAAAGTTGAACTATTTTTATTCCTTGTGCTACCCAGCGGCCATGCGGGTTGTGTACAATGGCTCCCCTCTCTTGTTTGAAACACCGGAGAGCTTGACAAACTTTGTGGTCCAGACATCTGGCCAAACTGCAGGGGTCAGATTTCCAAGGTGAGCCAGTGCATCGCTCAACCTCCCCAGCAACAACAGACATATTACCGGCCCCCAAGCAAGCCATAATAGATCCTGAAGTGCGGGTCTTTGAGGCATCCCTACTCCCTAGGTCCAGAAAAAGGCAACCCTCCCATCGACATGCCAGCAGACAACATCCCGTTGACCGAGCCGGATCCCCGAAGCCACAGGTGGCAGAATACCCAGACCGACCTCTGGATCAACAAGACTCCTTAGACTTGCAAACTTTCTTCACTCCCAATCCATATGAGATTTTACAGCCTGAACTGCAAGATCCACCTATCATACAAGATGCATCGGATGGTTCAAAGACAGAATCTGCAGCAGTGGAGGCCTCAAGGCAGGTGCCCGCCACGGCCCAGAATAAATCCTGGGCTCACATTGTTGCCAATAGTCCGTGTTCTGAGACTAGCCCACCTATTGCAGACTCACAAGATGACAATGTGGACACCATAATAAACCTTCCTAGACCCAGGTTAGAACCCCCGGACTGATAAGATAGCTGGGTCTAATCAACCGGTTAGTATATCAGGTTGTAACACCTACAAGGTGTAAGACGGTAGAGACTCTCTCTCCCGCTCTTTCGTATTACCTACTCCCCACACACTGATCATAAGCCCGGCTGAGGTTATTACTCACATTCTTTTTTCTGCCCCTCGCCTAACTTTTTAAATGAGATATGGTAGGGGACGCCCCACCACTTATATCTCAGAGCTCTACAACTTTAGGGGTCACCTCATTATATGGATTAAAAAGGGGTCTCAGCTTTATTTGCTCCCCGCTAGCACAGGCAGGATGTTCAGATACTGTCTACCTTGATCCCAGGCCATGGATACCAGAGGATGTCTTGTGACTGTGGATGCTGACGTAATACCTCTGGGACTCCCAACGGCTGCAGAATGGCCAGCTTGTGTATATAGTTGTGTCAATGTTACTACAATCTTTTATTGCCTGAAACTAGTTGTAATAATTTATTGTTACGTCCAGGACACGATCACTGAGATCAAAGTGGGGGGGTTACCTATTTACAGGGGACGCTTTGTTGGTAGTGCTCTCTTTAAATATTGCAGAGCTTCCAAATAGGAAGAAACGGGGCTGCCTGTCATTCTTAGAACTTGCTATTGTACACAGCTTGTTTCTTTACAGACCACAACCACTACTGCTTGACCATGGCTGAAACTCGCTGCGTCACCTGGAACGTGCAGGGTCTTAACACCCCTATGAAACGCTCCCAGGTATTGTACCATCTCCAAAGATTGAGAACGAAGGTAGCCCTGCTTCAAGAAACTAAGCTGACAAAGACAGATCATGACCACTTGAAAAGCGCTTGGGTGGGTCAGGTTATTTCAGCCTCAGCTCCCACCCGTAAACAGGGGTAGCTATTCTACTCCATAAATCCCTCCAGTTGCCGCAACTAAAAGTGCAACGAGATGGGGACGGCAGATGGGTGGCAGCCCTCCTAGATACTTAGTCAGGCCCCCCGTGGTAGTCAATGTATATGGCCCTAATGAAGATCAACCAAAGGTTTTTCACTCACTGGCATAAGCTCCAAGTTCCCTAGCCTCCCCACATGTCCCCATAATAATGGGGGGAGATTTTAATCTCCCCCTAGACCCCATATGAGATCACACTTCTCTCAGCCCAGACCAACATCAGAAGACTTGCCTCTCTCTCTCTCTGACAGTTGATTTCAGATATGGGGCTACAGGACCCATGGTGTACTCTCCACCCACGGGATAGAGACTGCACTTTCTTTTCCACGGTACACAATTCTTATAGCTGGTTAGATTATTGGCTAGTATCCCATACAGTTATGAACGGCATCAATGACACTGTAATCCACCCTGTCCTTATAAACGGACCATGCCCCAGTTCAACTTCACCTATTATATAGTCCCCCAGCCCCTCACTCTCAGAAGTGGCGAGTAAGTTTCCCTCAGTGGCTTCGGTCTCAGGTCGCTAACTTCCTTCAAGACCATATCAATACCTCGGCTCCTTCGACACTGGTATGGGAGGTGCTGAAAGCCACTATAAGAGAAGCTATTATGGGATATTCCGCCCATCGCAGGCGGCAGAGAGAGCACCAGCTCAAATCCTTAGAATCATATCTCAGAGCTTGAGGGTGAATTTAAGAGTACACCCCATATTACCCTTCATTCCCCGACTGGCAGGAGATCACCCACCTACGTAATCAAATTCAGGACTTGCTTGCCAGGAAATCTGAACTGGCCCTTCTTAGACTAAGGCATAAATACTGGGGGTGGGGGGGGCGGAGTGCTACCATTACAGTCTTTCCCAAAAAAGGGAAAGATGCTACTCTTCCATCCAGCCACCGTCCTATTTCACTTACTAACTCAGATAGTAAAATCTTTGCAAAAATTTTGACCACCAGGTTAAACCCCTTACTTCCCGGTCTCATTCACCCATCTCGGGTTGGTTTTGTCCCCAGTCAGCTTAGTAGGGATCATATCCGCTCATTGATAAACATCTATACGGCTAGCAAATATCCTGCATCCTCTGCTGCGGTAGCTATCGATTTCGAGAAGGCATCTGACTCTCTCGAATGGCAGTATCTGCATCAGGTGCTGGAAGCCATGGGTATAGGCCACAATTTTAGACGCTGGTCAGCAGCTTTATATTTTTGCCCTATGGCTTTTTTTTTGTATTATGGTATTCATCGCCCCCTTCGCACCTGACCAGACTTCCCTCCAGGATCCCACATGGATTGCCCCATCTCGGTGCACCCAACCCCACCACTCCACATCGCAGCCAGCCCAGGTATCCCAGACATATCCCTTCGTTGGGAGGGTCCCTTACCTTCCTAGGGGATGAGCCTGTTTGGCTGTATGCAATGACCCTGGGCGCTGCTGAGGCGGCTGATGGAGGTCTGGGAGCCCAGGAGTGAGGATCCGGGGAGGCAGTCATCTGACCGGCCAGGGCGCCATTTTATTTTCCTCTCTCCGAGGAGAGACTTGCCATGACATCTAGGCTTACGCCGATGTCCATCTCTCCCCAAGCATTGTGGGTCGGATGTCGTGCTGAACCCCCAGCCTCCGACAGGGGTCAGCAGACACCAAACCACACCCTCCCCCTCCCCTGGAAGGCGGCTGTCAGTAGCGCTCCCTCCTTCCCCGGCCATCCTCCAGCGACCAGAGTCCATTCCTGAACCCGGTTTGCCGGCATCACAGACGGAAATCCAACCGCAGCACCGACGGGCCAGCTATGGCTCGGGTTTTAACTAACTCCATCTTGCCTGCACCTTTTCCTCTGGGACGGGGTGCAAGGCAAGGTTGCCCCCTCTCTCCCATACTGTTCATACTTGCAGTGGAATCTCTTGCAATGGCCATACGCCTCTCTCCTGAGATTGCTGGATTCCCTATTGGTGATAGCACCTTTTCCACGTTTATGTATTGTGATGACCCGCTAGTTCCACTAGTAGATGTCCCCACTTCCCTCCCAGCTTTGCTCTCCCTCCTTAAAACGTTCACGAGTTACTCCGGCCTGAAAATTAACAGGTCTAAAACCGAAGTACTGCCCCTTAATAGTCTAGGTACTCCTGACCAGATAACCCACCTTGATCTTCAATGGGCTTCTCATTCCCTTGTGTATCTAGGGATTCATTTAGCCATAGATCTTACCAAAATCTGGGATTTGAACCTCAAACCTTTCCTCGAAGAAATTAAAATGGAATTTGCACGCTGGCTTGGTCTTCACCTTACGCTGGCAGGCAAAGTATCAGCGATTAAAATGGTGGTAGCCCCTAAATTACTATACATTATCTCACATCTTCCTCTTGCACTGCTGGCTTCATGGGTTAAAACTAGAGATCAGGCCTTCTCCAATTTTATCTGGGAAGGCACTAAACCTCGATACAGTAGGAATAAACTAAGGTCACACTGGTCATAGGGAGGCCGGGGCCTCCCATGGCTGGAGGGATACAAGTTGGCCTTTGCTGCTGCCCAAACCCTAAATTGGTTTCTTCCACAGATACCTGAGAGGCCGCAGTGGGTGCATATGGAGGCATCTATGGCACAGACCCAATCATTGGCGGTCCTACTTTATAACTCTCTTCCCCAACAGCTGCACCCTTGCCCCACAATAGTACACTTCGTTTACATTTGGCACCTGGTGCAAAAGAGACTGGAGGCTGATCTCGGTCCTCTATTGGCCACTCCTATATGGGGGAACACATCCTTAAAGGTGGATGGCAGACCTCTGCACTGGTCCTTATGACAGAATAAAGGTATCCTTGCACTCAAAGATTTAATGGCGGAAGACTGCTTCAGCATAAAATCCTTTCTAAATCTAGATCAGGAATTCCAACTGGGCAAGCAGGCCTTCTGGCAATACCTGCAGCTTAGGAGCTCGGTACTGACTTACATTAAACATTATCATTTGGTGGATAAGGCAAGGCCTTCACCTCTGGCTAAATGGCTGACTCGTAAGGGTGGCAAAGCTAGCCTTATTTATGCCAATCTTAGGAATCACCTTCCCTCACTCATCAAGCCAAAGGCAAGTGGGAGCAAGCTCTTCAACAACCCCTCTGAAACTCAGTGGAAGCTCCGCTGGAAATATGCCCACTATATGTACCCAGATCCGAGAAGTAGGCTCATACAAAACAAGATCTTATCACACTGGTACCGCATCACTGTGGTCCTCCATAAAATGCACCTGATGGATGACAGCCGATGCTGGCGATGCTTGTCCGGGGTGGGAGACCTCATGCACATACTCTGGCTCTGTCCACTTCTCTCCCCTTTCTGGATGGACGTCTTCGGTCTGGCTCAACAGGTCTTAGGTCCCGGTCTCACTCTTGACCCTCTGGTCTGGATATTAGGCCTCCATCCCATGCTCAGGCCCCTCATCTGCCAGCAGCACAGATGACTGGCACTACTTGGTCTTCAGGCTAAGAGACTCATCCTTTACTGGTGGAGAACCACAGTGATTCCCACTATTTCAGAACTATGCAATGCCCTGTCTAAGGTGGCAGTGTTAGATCGCCTAACCCACTTGGCTTCCAACACACTTACAATACTACCTCACCTGGGCCCCTTATCTGGCCTATCTCTCCACGAGCGGGGACTGGCTGAATCCCCCCGAACAGAGTGATCTGGATTGTTATAAGATGGTTACCTGTATACAAAGGTTAAAACCCTGGCTCTACCCCTCAGAAAGGAATTCTCTATTTTTTCCTTGACCCTTTTTCTCTTTAAGATGTGATCAATGATCTGGACTGTAGTGTTTGTTATTGTGTTGGTTATTTCTTATTCTTTCCCTTAGGCCTTACCAGGTACCAGGATGCTCATTGGCTATCCTAACTGCACCGACCTTTTTAGTTAATCCTAACAAGGTTGATCCTTATGGTCTGTATGATACACTGCATAGTGCTTTAAAGCGTCTAATTACTCAGCAATTTGTTCTCTTTCCTTTATCTACTGGACATGGCTTACTGTATAACTGTATTGCAGGTAATTTGTGGATCCATTTTGTTACATACATACATAAATACAATGTATGTATGTACCTGGTTTGTCGGATGTAAATCCTAAAAAACTCTTAATAAAAATTAAGAGAATAAAAAAAAGTTAGTAGGGAGCTTTTACCCTGATGTTCAAACAAATCAGCTGCTACCTTCTCCCAAGCTCTCAATGGAGTCTCATGGCTGCAGAGGTGCTCTTTGGTTCTTCCTATTACGTTAGACATTCTGAACATCTCCATCATTTCAGCTATCTGTGCGTTCATACACGGCCAAACAAAGACATCTTGGTCTCTTACCTTTGTCTTTTGAATTCCAAAATGATTCTCGGGAGGTGGTTTCAAAATCAAGGGTCTACTGTTTTCTGGTTATGATTAGTCTGCTTTAAAACAACAGTCCATCTGCATGATGCATCTCCTCTGTGAATGTCCTGCACGATGCATCTCCTCTGTGAATGTCCTGCACGATGCATCTCCTCTGTGAATGTCCTGCACGATGCATCTCCTCTGTGAATGTCCTGCACGATACATCTCCTCTGTGAATGTCCTGCACGATGCATTTCCTCTGTGAATGTCCAGTATGCTCAACACTCTGCTATTGTACATGATCTGGATGCAGGCCATCCCATTTGCATTAACCATTTTAAACTTTTGTAATTTAGTGTCCGATTTCCTGCTGAAATTCGTTCAGTCTTACATCCATAACGGGCAGATTTCTAGGGGTTGATGTACCTGAGCATTCATGTTAGCTTCCAGCTCTTTGTCTTGTCAAGTTTCAGTTGGGCTCATGAGAGTGCATCAGCAAGATGCAGTTCTTCACCAGAACTGTGCTTCATCTTCATCGGATATCTTCACACACCAGTAAGACACTGCACTCTCTCGGTGGTGCCTCACATACTGGTTATTACTGCCTCTAGTGCCTTATGATCCATTTCCATTAATGCTTCTTTGCCATACAAATACAGATGAAAATGTTTTGAGACAAATAAAACTGCTAGTAACTCAATTTCAGCATATCATTCAAGTTTGTTAAAGCTTTTGATGCATATCACATTACAGCTCCTCCTGAGCAATCTCTCCTGGCAGTACTCCAGCAGATTTCTGTTCTCGTCCCTCTCGGGATATTCCCATAATACCTCCAAGACAGATTCTCAGCTTCTACTATATTGCCCCCTCTATTTTGAGGAACCCGTTCCCAATGGAACAGGACCTTCCCTCCAAATAGTTGGGGATACATTATAACTGTTCAAGCGTCCCAGCTTTATCAACTGAATTACATGCCCTGATTAACCAGCGGAAAATAGATATGCAGAGATGGTCTTTCCTCCCCCTATCAAGGGTGCAAAAGCTGGAAATGAATGCTCTACCGAGACTTCTCTTTATTTCAATGTGTCCCTTGCATAGTACCTCAGATTTACAAACATGGCAAACTGTTTTTATGACCTTTATATGGAATAGCAAAAAAACCTAGAATTCGTAGGCACATATTTCTTCCTAAATCCCCAGGCTAAGCAACCCAGCATTCGATTTGCTTTGGTTGCTGCTCTCCTGCAGTGTGTCGAGTGATTCAGGTCACTCATGACGATTACTTCCAGGTCCCCTTTCTCTGACCTGGTTACCTGTACACTACCCAACCAGTATTTGATTCCAGGTGTTGCACTATCCTTTCCTTAAGAAGTGCCTCCATAATCTTGCCCACTACTGAGGTAAGACTGACCGGTCTGTAGTTCCCCGCCTCCTCCCTGCTACCACTCTTGTGGAGCGGGATCACATGTCTTCTGGGACCTCTCCTGTGCTCAGAGACTCACTAAACAATTCTGCTAATGGCTCTGCTAGTTCCTCCTTTAGCTCCTTAAGTACCCTGGGATGTATGCCATCAGGTCCCATTGCCTTATCCACCCTGAGCTTAGCAAGCTCTTGTAGGACCCTTTCTTTTGTGAAGGGAGTAGTGCTCACCTCCCTCCCCCCTGTGTCCATGATGCTGAGCTGTGGGCCCTGCCTACCTTCTCTTCAGTAAATACTGAGCAAAGTATCTATTTAGGATAAATGCCTTTACAGGGTCCTCCTCCTCACATGCTCCTTTTCTCCATTAAGCTTAGTAATACCCTCTGGACTTTCTCCTTTCACTAATGTATCTATAGAAAGTCTTGTCACCTTCTTTACTGTTGTTCTAGTGTTTCCTCAGTTTGGGACTTTGCCTGCCTTACTGCCTTACCTGCTTCCTTAGGGCAGTTTGGTATGCCTCCCTATCTTCATCCCGCTGTGTTCCCTTATATTTCCTGAAGGCCAGCCTTTTGGCTCTGACCTTTTCTGCTACTGTAGTTGAGAACCAAAGTGGTTTCCTTCTTCTTTTGCACTTCCTTTTCTGTCTAACACAATGGGATGTTGCTTCAAGTACTGCATCCTTAATGCTTTCCCACTTTGCCTGTACCCCCTCACCTGTGTTTCTTTTTGCCACGGCTAGCTTAACTCTGTTGGCCATCTTATCAAAGTCAGCTCCTCTGAAGTTCCATATTTTTGCCTTGGAATATAGAAGGTTTTAAACCACCCTCAACTTTTTGTCCCCCTTATAACCATAGTGTGGAAATCTTTGAAAGAGTGTGTGAAGAAGAATTTCAAGAACTGTTTAGGGAACAAAAAGTATTCTTTGACAATCTAAATAAAGCTGAAAGAGAGGCTTTGAAAGGGTTACAAGAAAGACATGATATTGTTGTTATCAAGAGAACTGACAAGGGGGGAAGCAATGGTAATTACTAACTCAGATTCATATATTAAGGAATGCTTGAGACAACTGAATGACACTACCTTCTACAGAGCTTTAAAGAGGGATCCACTTTTAGAGTTTAAATGCAAAGTGGATGAGATTATAAAGGATGCCTTGAACAATAGCCTCATTACTAGCAATGTGTTTGAATATTTGAGTGTGGAGAAACCTGTCGGGGTTTGTTTCTATATTCTGCCGAAAGTGCACAAAAGTCTGGCCGACCCCCCAGGTAGACCCATAGTATCAAGAATAGTTAGTTTATTAGAACCCCTGTCCCAATATGTGGATGTATACATTAAAGAACTGGTGAGTCAGTTACCATCCTATTTGAAAGACACTACACAGTTGTTAGGGATTTGGGATGATTTGGAACTAGAACAGGGCTGGCTATTGGTTTCTTTAGATGTAAAAGCCCTGTATACCAACATCCCTCATCAGGAAGGTTTAGATACTTTAAGATTTTGGTTAGAAAATGGAACAGACTCCCCCCCCCAACACCACCACTCCGATCTTACAGATTTTCTGTGTGAATGTGCCACTTTGATTCTCCAATTTAACACCTTTATCTTCCAGGAGACTACTTATTTGCAAATCAAAGATACAGCAATGGGGGCCACATTTGCCCCCCAATTATGCAAATTTGTACCTGGGATTTGGGGAAAAGGATATGTCAGAAGTCCAGAGAACAATCCTTTTTACCACAGGTTGGATCTCTGGAGATGATCTGATGACGGCATTTTTCTGGTGTGGAAAGGGGATGAGATAGAGTTGAATGAATTCATTGATTGGCTAGAATGCACAAATAAAAATTTACGATTTACAGCAAACGTGAGCAGAGAGAGGGTTAATTGCCTAGCTTTACAGTTTAAACAAAAAGATGGTACAATTAGAACAACTCTCTATAGGAAACCGATGGATCAGAATACCCTCCTCTACGCCACGAGCCGTCACCCCAAACACACCATTAATAATATCCCAAAATCCCAATATATGAGACTCAAAAGGAATTGCAGTAGTGAGGAAGATTGAGAAAAACAGAACTGAGAGAAAGATTTCGGAACAGGGGCTACACAAATGTTTGGATCAAGCAGAGGAGTCAGTTAATCAATTAAATAGAGTAGAATTATTAAAGACCAAAAATGATAGGGAAAACAGCAATATGAATAAAAATATAATAAAAACAAACATGATAATACAGAACAACAAATTAATTTTGTTACCATGTATAGTAAGAAATCAACAGCAGTAAAAAAACATAGTAGTGAAACACTGGAAAATAACGACATCAGATCCACACCTTAAAATTGCTGAACAAAATCTAGCACTACCGAGGTTTAGCTACAAAAGAGGGAAAAACCTAGCAGGTTATCTAACACATAGTTACCAGCCACCAATTGTTAAGCTTAGGACATGGCTACCACAGCTGCCAGCAGGGAATCACAAGTGTGGGCATTGTAAATATTGTCCAATTATGGAAAAAACAAAGACTTTTACAAGTCATAATGCGAATAAAATATTTGATATACATCAGTTTATTTCGTGTCATTCCACAAATGTGATCCATTTAGCTACCTGTAGCTGTGGCAGCTTTTATATTGGCAAAACAACCAGACAAGCGAGAGTTGGAGAACACAAACGAGCCATAAAAAAAAAACAGAGATCCATTAAATGCATTAGCAGAACATATAATGTTGACCCAAGATCAAGGCCCCCATTCTTTTATATTCAGAGGAATAGAAAAGGTACATCTAAATTCAGATGGAGGAAATATTGATTCTCTGCTATTAGAAAAAGAGGCTATGTGGATCTTCCTACTAGGTGGTTACTACCCACCAGGCCTGAATGATAGAGTACATATTATGCCCTTCATAAAGAGAAGGAAACCATAATGTACATATTGTTGGGACTTGGGTCCCGGAGTCAGACTATCATTGACTTTTTAAAAATTGGTTAAAAATGTTTTGGAAAATGTTTCTGATGTGGATATACATGTTGGGACATATAAAGCTACATGAGAAAGTGATGGGTCAGAGTCCTAGATATGTGTATATGTATTTGTAACATGGCAAAAACCAAAAGATGAGAAATCAGAAAGACAACTGATTGAATTCCGCCAGCTGGTACAAGAGCAACACGGCACTATGGCATGATAATGCCATGTTGCTTGTGTAATGGAGAAACTAGCCACAGGGTAGAAAAGAGCAGTATACAGAAACAGAACAGGTAAGAGGGCAGCGATCAAATTTTGTCACAGCAAGTAGGTAGATAGGACGGGGAGTAGGAAAAGTGTAAGAGACTGAGAAACTTTTTGTTTTTGCTATGTTACAGGAACGAGATAGGGGCAGAGAAACTGCAGAGCAGTGTGCCACAGGACGATCGTAGCCAAGGAGAAACAGCAGCAAAGTGTGCGAGACTGCAAAATGGAGAAGCCGAAACTACAGACAGCAGAACAGCAGAGAGATCGAGATGAGGAACCTGTGGAAGGAGAAAGCAGTGACACACGGGAGCATGGAATCTGGCATAGAGCAGCACCGAACCAGAAGTATATATATATTATTTTAAATCGTTTACGGTACATGGGACGGTAAATTTTAACTATCCTGCAGTATCGATGGACAGTGAGAGCAAGAAATAACTGACGAGAATCACACGGCTCTAATAGAAGGAGGACTCAATAACATCGTGCGAGATAAGGATCATAATATCATACCAGTAAACGGGGGACGAGGTATGCAAATTAGCAGAGCACAGTGAAGCAGACTAAATAGAAGTCGGAAATCGCAGTCCTCCTCCGCAGAATATTAGATTTACAGCCGAGCAAAAGATCTAAAAAAATGACACTAATCGTTTACCCATGTACTAGTGTATTGTACTGCAAAAGTATAAAAATGGGACATTTGTATGTAAGAGTGTCAGTTTAACCTCTCAACTGAACAGTAAACTTAACTTTGTAACTGTAATAGTGTCATGGTGTCATTTATCATAACAGCACACTGTCATCTGGAGACCATGTTACGAGCGCATTAATCCACTCCGAAGGTGGCATCTAATGGGGAATTAATGCATGGTTGGTCCGTTGTAGGCACTCTGACTGCGGCCTCGTGCCACAGCAGTCCCAACCATGCATTAATTCCCCATTAGATGCCACCTTCGTTGTGGATTAATGCTTACTTGTATGTGCAGGTGTGTGTGTGTATATATGTGTGTGTGTGTGTGCATATAGCAAAAGTTATTCTATATTACTGTCCTTAGTTAAGTATTAAACGAGTATTAAAATCACTTTCTTAATTATGAAATTATACTAAAGATACTAATTTATAATATATTTATATTTGTATTTTTTCCTAATTACTGTAGTGAGATTTATCAGTAGGAACTAAGTGAACCTATTCAGTTATCTGGATAAGCTTTTTATGTTATTACAATATTGGTATAAGTTATAAGGCACTTTAGTATACATAGACTATATATACACAGACAAGTGATGTCACTTAAAAAAAAAAAAAAAGTTTTCTATGTGGTGATTGGTTCAAGTCATGTATAAAAGCTCGACTCCTCTAAGAGACCAGTATCCCTTGAGAAAGCCAATTTTGAGCGAAACCTGGTCGGGAGTTTTTAGAAATGTTTGTATGCACTTTTTTTATGTACCGAGTTACAAGAATTAAAAGATTTTTGCAGCCGATTACCTGGTGCCGGTTCATTTCTGCTTAAACCCAACTTGCATTATTTATTTATTTATTTATTTATTTAAATATAATCAGGAATGTTTTCATGTTGCAGGATAGGTTCTTTGCTTATTATGACACCTCTTGCACTGCACACCTCGCAACCCAAAATAAATTAGACTGTCTCAGTAAGAATTAAAGCGATAATACATGACGGAGTGTGCATGAAAGCATCTGTGAAGCATATCCAAGTGGTTTTGTGACGCACGAGGCCAAAGGAAAAATGTCTTCAAACCCTTGGAAGAGAGTCACAAAAACATGTTAATGCACACTCTGAAGTGTATTACTGCGCTTATAAAATGGGTCTGGTGTGAAACCAAGTTTCTGTGGGACACAATTTTAATGCTCGGTCAGATCTGCTTTAACCAAAGAAGCTTCTAGATTTTCTTGCCAATTTATAAACCCATATCTCGCAATACATCATACTTGTAATCACCAATGTAGTAACAGGCAATCAGTAAAAAATTAAGATTAGTAATCACCCATGCAACTGTCCACTAATCAAAATAAGAACTGCATCAGACATTTTTTGCCTTGATCAAAAGTCTTGGATATTCAAGGGTCTTGCAACCTTTAACCTGTGGTTAGCCAACATGCAAACTTTACACAGGAGTTGAATACAAGTGTGCTACTTAGTCAGTAGGAGTTTGTAAGTACCTCACATACTAAAAAGAGTGTTCATACCTGGGACCCCAAATATTCAGCTATTCATTAATTGTCTAAACCAAAGTAAACGAAACCCCACTGGTATTACTCAAGTAGTCCAAACTATCCCCCAAAGGCCAGCCCCTCCCCCAACCCCAGTCATCCTCTACCCTTCAATCATCATTCCATACACAGACGTAGGTAACTGGAAGGAAAAAGAAGCTAACATCTTGGTTTCCCCTCCCTAGCTTGACCCCTCTGGCCCCAAAATTTATAGTAGCCCCCCATTCATGATCTGGAGACGGTAGAATATAAGGCACTACTAGTCAGTCACCCTAGTATCAATGATATGGGATGGCTCCTCCCCCAGTATACTGCAGCTGTCAGCCATCTGTGTAAACTGCTGCGAGTCAGGGAGTAGGACTATTAGCCTCAAACTATTATTGTCTACCCCACCAAAATCATGGATTGGTGTCAAAAGGGGGGCACTATTTTAAAGGATTTTGAGACATCTAGTAGAGCCTTTCCCTATAACCCCCAATTACCTACATCAGTGTAAGAAGGTGGGCATGGGATTACGTCCTGACCACCTGGGGGAGGCTCAGAGGGTCTAGAACAATTTTCCTTTTAATTGTTTATTTCCTCAATTAAGAGTACCATAAATAATGAGAAACTGTTGGGAATCCACCATTATTCACAATATTTGGGAATTTATTTGTCAACTCATACACCCCTACAAGCCAGTGCTCAAGGTGATTTGCAATCTGGTTTGCCAAGGCTTTCCCTCTAATGTTATGCTCTGCCCCTCTGTATCAGAAAAAACACACCACTGTGTATGTGTTGATCTGCGTTTGAAGTCACATATCACTGACAATGCATCTCTGAATGGAGGGTGCCTGTATGAGTGGGCAAAACCAGCTCAAAATCCTATTATGTGCATAGCTTATCTTGGAGCTATGCTACTAGCTGAGCTCCTGCACACACATCTCTAGTGGAAAGGCACAGAGAAGTTTCAGTCCACACCAAGCACTCCAGGTAAAAACAAAATCAACTCATTTCTTAATGGGCTAGAGTCTGATAAGGATAGACTTGGGGCAGCACTTCAGACCACATCTGCATAACACCTGTATGAGCATCTTGAGCATGACCTCACGGCGACCTAGGAGTGGAAGGCTGGATTTGCTGCGGTATGGTGTGCCAAGCTTAAGGCAGAGTGTTCTATGCATGGTGTCTATTGGGTGGTGAAACTGAGGTTTTGGTCCGCCACAGACTGAAATACTTGAAGCAGGTACCACTTCAGTGGGTCACCATCTCATCAATAAAACTAAGAAATGTTTGAGCCTTGCTACTTTCTGCCTAGTGCCAAGAGTCATGGAGACAGCCTTTTTAGCATTAAGCAAGAGCTAGTGTGAGCAGAGCCAGCGCTGGATGTTATCAAAGTCCTGCTGAAGCAACGATCCAGTCTCAGGCACCAAAGCTATGGAGGCATAGTACGGTATAATCTGTAGACATGTGGATATGTGAAGAGACATAGACAGAGGTCATTTAAGAATGTGGAGAAAAAAATGTAGTCAAGAATTCAGTCCTGAGGGACAACCAGACCTGATGAGCAAGGGGTAGACAGAGCGTCACCAACCTCAAAGAACTGGTGTTCAAAGAGACTGAAGTGGAACTACCAGTTCAGACAGTCCCCTCGCCCCAATTTATTCAAAAGGAAGGGGTGAGACACCATAAGCTAAGGCCTTCAGCCAAGTGAATGAAAATGGGAGCAATGTTTTGTCCCTGGTCCATGATTTTCAGCAGGGAATCAGTGACCTGGAGGAGGGAGGAGATGGTTGAATGATGTTTGCAAAAGCCATACTGGAAGGGAGATATGATGGAGGAGAGCTGAGAAAGTAGGAGTCTTTCCAGCACCTTAGCTAACAAAGGGTGGTGGGAGATGGAACAGTAATTTCCTGGGGAGAAGGCATCACCCCTCCTTTGTACAGGGATAGGACATAAGCCTACTTCCATGTCTGGTCACAAGTTTAAAGGAAAGACTTAAAAGGGAAGCAAATGGGTCAGTGATGACCAGAGCAGAGAGAAGGGTCCAACAGGGTTTTGCCTCTTAAATAGCCGTAGAGATTGCAAATTGAAGGTGACCAACGATGGGAGATAAGGGGGGGGAGAGATGGAGGCAAGAAGCAACAGAGGGAAACGCGTAGGGAGAAAACGTGGGAGGCAAAGAATCTATGAAAAGAATTTAGGCTGCTCTGGCACGCTGGCGACCAAGGTTTGTGCTCTAAGCCCAAGACAAAAAGGTCCACTCCCAGGAAGGGAGTGGTATGCTGCATCACCCTGAGACTCCTGGAAGTGACATGGTGGCATCTCTATTGGAAGTACAACTAACCACATGTTGCTGGGAGCCCCACCCCCAAGGTCTTCAAAGAATATGCACAATAGGGAAGTGGAAAGTTAGACCAGGGAAAATTGTCCAGTGGTATATCAGATGACTGTCTTCAGGAATCTTCACACACCATAGGCAATCATGCACAATGGCTCCACCCTTCTCGGCTGCTGCCTCCTGATGAACGGAAGACTTCTTGGTCCACTCTATGAAGACCCCAGACTTATGCTGGATTCATAGGGACTGGGTGGAGGACCAGAGGAGGCCGGTACAGGAAAGTGTTAGCCAGCAGGATTTGGCCCATAAAAGGCCCAAACCAGTGGGAGCAACATTAGGGCAGTAGGAGTACTCAAAAGATTAAACACCACCCACCACTCCCACAACACATTTGTGACCCCAGACGGGTCAGAGATAAGAGTTCTAAAATGGTGGTCGATGGCTGGGTAGTGCGATTAAAAACAGAATGCATCATCTTCTAGAACTTCTAGAAACTGAACAGTCTACTTGGTTTTGGTGCGACACTGGAAATGCGAGTAACCAAACCAGAGCCAATAACAGCTTCATACTTTGATAAAACCTATGAACTTTCGAGCAGCTGATCCCAGTCTCTGTCGTCAGCCTTGGGAGGTTCTGGGATGCACCCCGAGCAACATTTCTCACAAAATGATGGCAGGAGGGACAGCAGGATCAATCAGATAAACTTAAAATACTAAAAACATGCCAGAAAGTACCAGTTTTATTTTGGCAGAAAGCCTAATTGGTGGCTGCCCCACACTATGGTGTGCGGTGTTTGCGAATGGAAGTTTCCCTGTACTATCCCTATCCTGCTGCTTGCCAGGTCATTTATTCCCAGGTGGACAATGACATCTAGCTCCCACCCATCTCCTGCTGCCCTAGTGATTCTCTGGATATGCTCTCAGTCCCTCTAAGACAAGCACTAGGGAGGCACTTGACCTCCCTCTCCTTGCCTCCCCATGCTCAAGTCATCCCTTTAACAGTCCCCTACCAGCAGCTGCTTTCTCCTCAGAGGAAGGCATTTTTCTCCCCCTTTGGGGCCTCCACTTCCATGGACCACCACCCATTTCCTCTCTTCCCACTGTAGCTGGTGCCTGCTCTCGGCTGCCCTGTCCCTCCAGTATGGCAGAGGAATTCTGCAGTGGTATAGGCTGAGGAACATGCACCCTTTCTACCCCCCACCCTCCCAGAGCCCACAAAAGGTCCATCCACTCTGCCTCTGTCTAGGCATTCTTTGGGGGAGAGGTGGTAGATCTGCTGGCCCCTGGATGGGGCAGAAGGTCCTCTGTACCTTTGCCAGTTCAGCATGGAATCCAACAACCTCTGCCCACAACTCCGAGGCAAGTACAAATGGGGCAGCATTTTAGTCTCCAGGAGTCCTAAAAGACTGCAGCTTCACACCTGTTGCACTGTCCCACTCCCATAATCTTTCCTTCCTTTGCCTAGTGTCTGCTGAAAACGGCTGTCCAACCAGAAAACCGGCAGTATGAGGATGGGCACATAGCCGGGTGTTTGAGCCCTGGTAAGTGCATACTGCTTAAAGTACAGCCAGAGAGGATAGAAAATCATTAGCAAGTTGGGCAGAAACACATTCAGTATTATAGGACTCTACTTGGCAGTTAAGAAGGATCTGCAAGCTGCCCAGTGACCCAGTGGCAAATTGCTGTGCTGCTGTGCCGATGACCCAGTTTTGTGAGCAGACTCGGGAAGATGCAGAGTTGCAGGCTATGCTGGGGCACCTGCTGCTTCAATGTACCTTAGCTGGTGAGAGCAGGTCGAGGAACTCCAGCACCACAGTACCCCTGTGGATGGGCCAGGAAGCTCTCTCTCTCTGCAAGGGCAAGCTATACATGGGCAAAGGGAGACAGGCTGTGCTCACACCACCAGGAGGGGAGAGAAGAACCAAAGAAGAAAACTGGGGGGGGGGAAGGGGGAGAACCAGTGCTGCAGTGATGACAGCCAGCAGAACTCTGGCTTGGCCCCATGTCTACTGCTGTGAGCAGTGGGGCTGCCAGAGGTAGAGGCGGAGAGTGCCACTGCAGTGCTACTGTACATACCCACGCCTGACAAGGTGGGCAGCATCAGAGGAGAAAAAGCTATACAAAAGAGAAAAAAAATAAAGGAACTACACCATTTTAGGTGGATCTGATCAGGTTTTAAGAATCTCAGCATGACACAGCAATCGAATACCAACATGCTGACCACTGTTAAACAAAAAACAAAAGATCCACAATTTTGATATCATCTTCCACACAGTGTAGCACAACTGTTGGGAGCACAGATCTGAGACGCAAACAATCCAGGTTCACATTCCACCAGAGACATTCAACTGTATCCTTGTGCAACTAGCCCTTGTGTATCCTACCACACTGAGCTACAAGCTTTTGGTACCTTGCTGTACACCAAGGTATCCCACCTCCTCAAAAAAACACCTCACAGTATATCTTGGGCAACTCAATATCCTGAGTGATCCACCTAGCTATAAAATTAGGGAGCAGGATCCAACAAAAATAGATGCTACTGCTCAAGTGGGCTATCCTGTGTAGAAAGTGCAGTTTGTCTTCAAAAAACAAGGAAAGTTGTTACTTCTCAGTAACAGCATACCTTCGGAAAAATCTCATAACAGCCACACCTTTTGGAACAAAGTCACCGGCATCAGTTCTATTCCATAGTTTGCAACTCTATATCGTAGGTGGCCCCACACCTCATTAGTTTTCCCACTGGAGACAAGCTTGGAGTTGTGCCATACCAACAGGGGAATAGGAGACCAGAGCCCCAACCAGGCTACCAGAAGAGGCGAACACTCCAGAAGGAAAAAGCCTATGAGACAAGTGCAGGAAAGGAGAAGTCCAAGCACACAGAAATGGGCATGACTCCCAGAGAGTATTACCTGATAACACAGAAGGGGCACGCGGGAGGGTGAGCTATGGTTCTATGGTGGAAACCCTCTTGAAGAGCTACTGTTACGTGTTGGTAAACTATTTTCAAGGATCATCTCGCTCCATATAACCACACCTTTGGAATGTAATCCCAAGCAGTACAGCACAAGACTAGAAAGCAGGAGGAAGGCCAGAAAGGAGGGACACGGACCCCCCCACCCCCATCACAGGCCTTTAAGGACGTCAAGGCCAAACCTAGGCCAGCCATGGGACACCAAACCCAAATTGCTGTATTTAGCAACAGGATGGTATGAAGTGCACCAGTGGCAGACTAGAAAGTAGCTGTTAAAATGGAGTATGAAAAGAAGTCAGAGTCCAAACCACAGTTGGCAAACCCACAGGCAGGACCAGGTAGCACATGGTCAGAAATCCAGAAACAAAATGACATGCAAGATGTCAACCAATCTGGTAGGAAATAGAAATAGGGTCACCCAACACTGAACAAAAAAGACAGTTGGTCTGCGGTAGTCAGACATGGAAACCAAAGAGAAACGCAAGGCCCCAAGGGTATCCAGAAAATACAGGATAATCATGCCACACAATGCAGCAGGCAGGTATGGAAATGTCTATCATAAGTGGCAGCTGGACCCGCTGAAACCTGTATAAGACTCTAAAGCTATGTAGGAACCAGTGGGACATACCAACCAAACAAACCACAGCCGTGCACATAGAGAGGGAAGAAAAGATGGTTCAGGCCACAAAGCAGAGCTACACCAAGGAGCACTCAAAGGCAGAGTATGACAGGGACAATGGAGATCGAGCACAAACTACTGGAATGTGGAAGGGCCCAGAGAGCAAGA
The DNA here is from genome assembly GCA_016271365.2 of Neoceratodus forsteri. Taxonomy (NCBI): domain Eukaryota; kingdom Metazoa; phylum Chordata; order Ceratodontiformes; family Ceratodontidae; genus Neoceratodus; species Neoceratodus forsteri. The sequence goes on along the minus strand of CM028131.1, from coordinate 263,249,987 downwards.
CACAAACATTAAATGTAGCCATAACAGCTGGCCTAGTGGCATGGAGGACTAAGGCATCATGCCTTACCTCCTGCCACGCCAGCGACCCATGTTCATGATTTGAGCGGATTGCCGGGGGTCGGCTGGGGAAGGAGAGGATCGAGTGTCCATAGGACAGCTCTCCTCTCCTGGGGAGGGGTGGGAAAGGGGTCCGCCGCCTGCCTGACCCCTAGAAGTGGCTGGGGGTTGGCACAGTAGGTCCACACAGGGGCAGATGCGGAGCAGACACCCGGTATGCCGCGTACGGAAGCGTGCGTGGCTCTGCCATTGGCATCACTGCATGCCACCACGCTCGGGGAACGGGGGAAAAATGAAGAGAATAACGTTGGTCAGCAGGATGAAGCCCAGCACCTTGCAGGCTCCGGACCAGGCTAGCTGGCACCTCGCTAGTACAAGAGAGGTAAGTCCAGTGGATGCCAGGGTGATGGGGCTGGGGGGGCAGCCGAAGGAGCAGAAATAAAGAAAGAGAAAAAATGTAGCCATAACAGCAGACAGGTGCAGAGGAGACAGCCAAGCCCCTAGGAGGATTCAAGCCAGTAGGGGAAACCCCAAGCTGGACAGAGGCATGATGGGAGGAGCAAGGCATGAGAGGAGTGATTTAAGGTACCAAGAGCCAAAAGAATACAGTGGCAGAGAACAAAACCGCATCCAAGGGGGAAGAGAGAGAGAAGGAGGCCTGATTGGAAGGGAACACAACCATAATAAAACCAGAAGGGAGTCACTACAGCAAGGTGGCTGGTGCCACAAGCAGAGGCAACAAACACCCTACTGTGGGAGCAGGGGTCAAAGGACCCAGTCAGGAGAGTGACAAGAAGTCCACTAGTCTGAAAAAGCACAGGCCTGGGAGCAAGACAGGAAAAGTGTGGACCAGGACAGAGTTGGGCATGGGACAGAGACCAGAATGGGGACCATGAAGACCCCCCTTCCCAAAAAGGTGAACATCAGGAGAAAACAGTGGACAACACCTGTGCAGAGGAAGGCCCAATAAAAGGAAACCCACAACAGAGGTAGTCCAGGCCACAGGAAAGTAGTACGCAGAGCCAACAGTAGCAGCAGAATGTGCAAAACCTATCACAACCACTGAGCAGGGAAAGGAGCGATCATCCACAACTGGGTAGGGGAACTCTAACAGCCATATACCAAGCCCAAAAAGGCACAGATAGAGCCCCAGGACCACCAAGCTGCAAGAGGACCTGGAAAAGAATCCTCCAGGCCACACCCAAGGAGGGACCATCACGGTGCACCGACAGCCTGGTAGTACAATAGCACAGGTGCAAGGGACCCACAGGGTAATAAACTGAAAGTGTGGAATGGGCAGGGAGGACATGAGATCAAGAAAAATGCAACCACAGGCCACAATCCGTAGCCGGGAAAAGCGATGTAGCAGTGAAAGCCACACATGGTAATAAAACCAGGGTGAGGCAGCCCAGAGCATGAGCTTACAAATTTAGAAACCATGTGGAGAGCATAAAGCAAGTAACGAAGGAAGGAGTCGGCAGCATGGGCTGTAGTGTGCACCAATCGCCAAGCCATGGGTAATCATATCAAGGGCAAGGCAAGTGGCATAAAGAAGTCATCAGGTAGACTGACCACCAAATGAGTTGGAGACCGAAATTGCCAGAGGCAACCACGAAAGACTGGATCAGAAGCCTTGAGAACACACAGAAGTCAATGGCAAAAAAAAGGGAGTCTGCCAAAATGAAGGCACCAAATGGTAGCAAGGCAACAGGGCCTGGCACATAAACGCAGCGTATAGGTATAATAAGGCAGCCATGACAGCCACCAGGCCAGTATTAGGAAAGGCAGCAGAGGAAGGCAGCACACTGAACAGCCAGCCCAGGGACAGCTGACAAGAAGTTAAGGCCTTGCCAAGTGGTCTGGGCAACCAACAATGAATGCTGGTACCCGACAGCCATCTTGCCCTCCCTGATCATCAAAATGTGTTATTTTTGAAAACTGGGGGAATTTGGGGCATGGGTGTAGGCAGGCATACTCCAAGTACTCCATGGTGTGCAATTTTATTTAAGGGGGTAGCAAAAACTGCTTCCTTTTTCCATGAAAACTAAAAGAAAATGCTGAACCTTTCTGTAATTGTATTCATAGGAGTTAAAACTAGAAGGACTGGTGACTAATACTGTCTTTGCATCCCAAGGACAATACAACTTTACAGGCTCTGGGCTGGTATGTGGGTGTCTTAGAGACAAATGCCATGCATTGTTATTTACCCATGCATGGCACTAACCATTGTCATGAGATACAAAAAGTTGTATTTATTGTGCCATATGAGGCAACAAACATGGTCCTGGTGTACATTTGTATATTGTCTGGCTACACCCGGCGGGGGGCTCACCCTAACAAGTGGAGTAGGGGTAGCAGTGAGTCCACTTGGTGTGCAGATCTGAAATCCCTGGCTACACCTCTGATTTGGGGGGGGGGGAAATCAGTGGATCCTCCAACTCCCGGTGGACCTTAATTGTTTTTCTACTAAATTGAGGTTTCCCTACCCATAGAAAGTCCTTTTATAAAGGTGTTTTTTTTTTTTGTAAACACATCACATCTGTCTGTAGAGGCTGTTTGCATAGTATGATAGCTAGGACACAGACCATTTTCAGAACTTTCATTCCCCACCCCATTCCAACTGGAGTTTTTTCCACCCTTCAGGCAAGTTGGAGCACTCAAGAGTGGGGTCTAATGCAATAACCAGAGCGGTGACATGTTTGCCACTAGTTTAATTCCCCAAGTAAGTTATAACCTTGGGGGCTACTTCAGCTTATAGCTGGCAGTGCTCATTCAAGAGAGGAACCTCAGCACTGTAGCAATCTTGAATCCAAACAGTGAAGTGAACTTCATAGGTTTGATATGAGCTAGTAAACATTTTGTCCATTATGCTCGAAATACTTTAAAGGCATATCCTTGGATGTTATTTTCAATACAATTATCCAGTTTTAGACTCATTTAAAGTACTACTTATAATATCACATAGCAGCCTATTCCATACTGTCACAACCACCTCTGAAAACCAGGACGCCCCTCTTATTTGTTTGACTCGCACTACCTTTCCAACTGGCGGTCAAGCGATCTCGGAATGATTTCCCAGTTTCAAGGTTAACTGGGAGAAAATGGGCTACAGAGGTGGAGGGGGTGTCTGTAAAAGAACAGGCAGTGCTCCAGATAAGGATGGCATTCAAGGATAATGTACTCACCATTTTTGACATAAAGCAAGCAAAATATAGTTCTGTGCAAAAGTGCTTTAAACTTAGAAAAACAGCTCCTTTTGGAGTATCTGGGAAAGGTTTCCAAGGGTTGGGTTAAGTATGGGTAGTCATCAAAAAGATAGAAAATGTCTATTGAACAACATAGGCAACCTCTCACCTTATCTGGAGTAGAGCCAACAGGAAAGGTAAAAATTCTGTGGCACAGGTAAACTTAATTTCCTACATATCCCTTGGACAGGCATCCCTCCCAAATTTCTTTTTAGCCCTGCATCTCTCAAAATGCTTTACAGTGACTAGACAAACATGCACTTGCAATCGTTACTGAAAACATTAAGGCAAAACGTTACAGAGGAAGGAGCAGTGATCATCCATCAATCAGTGTTAGTGGGTCAGCAGGTAGCACAGTCGCTGCTGCAGCTGGAAGATCAGAAAGTAACCAGGTACTTGGGGCAATACCCCCAACTCAAAAGGTAGTGCAGCACAAGGGGTACAGTACTGTTAAGGTGCAGACTTCCAGGTGCAATATTATACAAAAAGTGCCTTCTTCTCCATCACTGGTCATTGTCCAGATGGAAGCTACATGCCGTGGCACTTGTTAAAGAGTAGCGGCACAGGTCCATGTAAATATATGTAAGCTTAGTGGGCCAAGACTTCACCACCAGATTACAGGAAAGTTCACAGACCACATGCTTTGAGACATGCCAAAAGCACAGTTTACATCCACCATATCAGATTTTGTGAGGTTTGAAGGCACGAACTGTATCAAAGGACCCACGGAGAAGAAAGAGAAGATTTTTCCAAGGATTCAATTCTGCAAACCTCAGTGGCGTCAGCAAATTTCACATCGAATTTCATGCATACTGACTCATGAGACCCTGCATACTGCAAGCCTACCCGCTAAATTTCATGACAGAACATCAGTTCTTCTTTAGTCTTGTGGCAGGATCTCAAGCAGTCAGATGACAGAATGCCAGCTTAGGGGGTGCAGAAGATACCATGACAGACGATGTCGCAGTCAAGGGATCAGTAATATGCACGAGTGCAATCAATTATTCAGACATTCCACTGATCTTCACAGCAGTAACCAGACTTCTAACAGATACAAATTCTACTCTAAACCCCAAAAAATTGAAAACAAAACAGCACTCTATAATATGCCACTCTGTGGGAGAAAACAGAGGATATTTCAAGGGAAAACTGGTCTTTCCTCATGAAAACTGAGCCAAAAGTCATAACAGTAAGTTAATGTCAGAAGGGACTCCAATTTAGTTGTGCAGACATGCACCAATTTATGGGGATTGGCTACACACAACTACCCAGTGTACCCTGCGATTCCCTTTACAATTACACAAATTTTGGCCAGGAAAGACGCACTAAAGAAGAGGCTTGTTTTCAGGTGCATCCTGGGAGCACAAGGAAGTTCAGTGACTTGCTCATGGTCACAGACAATATGCAAGTGGTAGCTGTGGGATTCAAGCCCAGATCACCAGGTTTGCAGCTCAGTGTTCTTAACCACTAGGCTATACTGCCTCCCTTTAAGCAGAAATCTGTCCAGGCTCATCTCAAAGTCCTGTATGGTCTTATTCACCATAACCACTGGCAGGATGTTCAACAGGTTCACCACCCACTAGAGAAGTTGTTCCATCTAACAATACCCCTGCATTCACCACTTCTGAGCTTCAGGATATATCCCAGCATCCTTCCGAAGTACTTAAAAGCAGTCCCAGCTCCAATACGCAATTAACTGGGTGCACCTATTCCAAGCAGTCCCCCCACATGAGTTAGCCCCCCTGCATCTCCAGTTGACCCCCCCCCATCTGCTCGACCACCCCATCTCAGTCACCCATGAGTCCCCTAGGACTTACTTTCACCTCTAGAGTTCCCCCAGAGCCAGACCTCTTCTGGGTGGCAGAGGCCTCCCTCATGCTCTGCCACAGAATGGATCCAGCATATGTGGCGGTGGCATCCGAGTAGCCAGATGTGGGAAGTTCCCCCAGACCTTGACCCCCTCTGGAAAGGGTGGCAAAGGCCTCCCTCACTCTGCCGCAGAATGGATCTGGTATGTGTGGAGGTAGTGCCCGAGTAGCTAGATGTGGGAAGTTCCCCCAGCGCTTGACCCCCCTCTGGAAAGGGTGGCAAGCATCTCCCTCACACTGCCACAGAATGGATCCGGTATGTGTAGCGGTGGCACCAGAGTAGCCAGATGCAGGACCTGTGGGCGGCCAGCATCATCCGGCTGGATGTGGTATTCTTCCTCTTTATGTCCCTAGGACATCAGCAGCAAGGGTGGATGAGCGTGCGTGTATGCCAGCATGCATGCCACCAGCTGATGTCCCCCCCCCCACGAGCCGCTCCCAAATGCACTGCCACCTGTCGTCACCTAGGTGGCAGTACAGCTGCAGAGCAGGCTGCCCTCTCTCCCTGGAGGAGGAGGACAGCGTCCCCCTGGGATGCTTGATCCTTTTCCCTCTGGCTGGCTCCCAATGGCCTGAGCTTATTATCGAACTCTGGTCACCAGCATTGCAAGCAGTAGCACTACCGCTGCGCTGGCTCCAAACAGGTATTTACTGAGAGAAAACTTCACCACCTAGTCATCCTAGTGGGACCAGCACTTAAAGCAGTATTGAATAAAAATGCTGCAATTTGGTCACTATATTGCACATTTTATGCAGTTACCAGTAGGTCTTTGCATTCTTCTTTCCATACACTCTTCAAGGGCGATTTCAGACGACGAGAGACGGGGCTTGCACGCTGGGGCAGAACTTTTATGTCTGTATCAGACATTTACACAGACTGCAGCGGAAACGATCAAGAGGAGCCACGGGGGCTGGTGAAAAGAAGGGGATCCTAGCTAGTACTCCCCAACACCTGGGGGATTGTAGCAGCAAAGTGGGTACACAGAACTGTAGTGCTTACTGGACCAGGGGAAGGGGCAGTAAAGAGGTAGAACAAAAAGGGTGAAAGCACCAACGATGAAAGGAGAAGACGGAAAACAGAAAGCCAGTAGCAAAGTAGTATCAAGGGTCAGATGGAAGGGGGTAAGCCTTAATGCCAAGAGCCTAGGTAACAAAATCTGTGAGCTCCAGGTATTTATAGCAGATACTGAGGTGGACCTTGTGGCCATCATGGAAAAGTGGGCTTCAGAAAATACAGATTCAAAAGAAAAGCAGGAAGCGGTAGAATGGGAATTGTTTGTGTGTGTACATATAAAAATTACACACGGGAAGGCAAAGAGGGTCATTAGGGAGGCAAAAGCAGACAGAGCTGTATATTGCTGAGGGGGTTAAGAATGCAGAAGTACAGGTTACTCACCTGTAACAGTAGTTCTAGGAGTGGGATATGTTGTTCATCCACACTCTAGCATGTCCCTTTCCCCTTTAAATCTGGCTGGAAGTCTTCAAGCTGGCTCCTCCCACCCACCCGGGTGGTAAATATCTCAGCTCCGCCCCATGGCGCCAGATCTTAGCCCACTGGAAGCAAGGTTGTGCGCCTAAAGCTGGGGAGGTCGGGTGGGTGCATGTGGATGAACAACATATACCACTCCTAGAACTATTGTTACAGGTGAGTAACCTGTTCTTCTAGGAGCATGGATATGTTGTTCATCCACTCTCTCTGGCAGACTCCAAGCAGTTCTCTGGGAGGAGGGAGGCAAGGTGCACACCCCCTACTTGTGAAATAGAGATTGGAGAACAGAGGCCCCAAAACCAGCATCCCGGCGTGACTCAAGTTCGATGTGGTAGTGGGGAATAAAGGTGTTTGCTGACTTCCAGGTAGCAGCCCAACAGATTTCCTGGATAGGGATGTCCCTGGAAGCAGCCACCGATGCAGCAGTGTGGCGGATAGAATGAGCTCTTATCCCTCCGAGAGGCTCCTTGCCCACCAACTCATAGCACAGACCTATGCATGATGTAATCCACCTTGCAATGGTCTGTTTGGCTGCAGATCTGCCAGAAGCAGCTTCAGCGTAGGTGACAAACAGCTGGCGAACCTCTCCCCAAATTTCCGCCGTCCTCTCCTTGTAGTAGAAGAGAGCACGTCTCAGGTCCAAAGTATGGAGCCTGTACTCAGCGTCCGAGGTGTAATTAGGGTAGTATACCGGTAGAGTCAGCACCTGGTTAAGGTGAAACTCCGATACCACCTTCGGAAGGAATTTCAGGTGGGGGTGCAGGACAACTTTGTCCTTGTGAAAGACCAGATAAGGGGGGAGTCCACCAAAAGCACCTGGAGCTCCCCTGTCCTTCTGGCTGACGTGATAGCCACCAGGAAGGCCGTCTTCCACAAGTGTGAGAGCTCATGGGTTCGACTGGCTTGCCCATGAGCTTTGCCAAAACCAGCAACAGATCCCACGGAGGTGGAGGTTCACACACTGGAGGGGATATGTGATCCAGGCCTTTGAAGAAGTGCCCGACCACCATCTCCTGCGACAGTGTCTGTTTACCAGCCTGCACCCGGTAAGCAGAGATGGCTGCCAGGTGCACCCTAAGGGTCGATGACCGTAGACCCCCTTTGGAGAGAGACCAAAGGTAGTCGAGAATGTTAGCCACAGAGCAGGATAAGGGGTCTAGACTCTTACCCTGACACCAAATGGGAAATCTCTTCCATTTGAAGGCGTAACATTTCCTGGTCGATTCCTTACAAGATGCCTCCACCATGGTGTAAACATCCTCAGAAAGACCCAGAGTCTGGAACTCTAGCCACTCAGGTACCAGGCTGTGAGGTGCAGGGATTGAAGGTCCGGATGGAATACCTTCCCCTGGTTCAGAGATATTAGGTCCGGGCATGTACAGAGCTGCTCCAGGGCCTGCAGCTGAGGCTGAGGAGATCTGGGTACCAGAACTGGTGGGGCCAGTCTGGGGCTACCAGAATCACCTGCGCCTTGTCCCTCCTCACCTTGAGAAGCACTCTGTGGATTAAGGGAAATGGAGGGAAGGTGTAGAGGAGGCCTGGGGTCCATGGCCTCGAGAAGGCATCCCCCTGCAGCGAGCCCTGCCGAGGGGGGCCGGCATGGAACAGCCTTAGCTTGGTGATTTCCCTTGAGGCAAACAGGTCTACCACCAGTGTGCCCCAGTGGGAGAACAGGTTGTAAAGTACCTCTGGATGGAGAGACCACTCGTGGGATGTCTCATCTATGCGGCTGAGAGCAACCACCAGTTGATTCGAGGCTCCTGCCAAGTGGATGGCTAGGAGATCCGACTCCAGTCATCTCATGAGGGTCCAGATGCGGAGCGCTTCCCCGCACAGCAGCCGGGAGTGCATGCCACCCTGTCTGTTGAGGCAGTACAAGGGCATGGTACTGTCCATCTGGACGAACCACTTGACCCCGAAACTGCTGAGCAAATGCTGACAGCGCCAGTCTGGCCGCTCTGAGCTCCAACAGGTTGATATGGTAAATTGGGATTCCTCGGTGGGGTCCAGAAACCATGGGCCCCGTTTTTCCCCCTCATGTGGACTCCCCAGCCCATGAGAGAGGAATCGGTCATGAGGACGACCATCGGCTCAGGGCGGACAAACGGGATCCCTTCCTGCAGATGATCCAAGACAGTACACCACTGGAGATCATCCCACATGTTCTGGGTCACAGTGATCAGTTGGTCGTAGTGACCTTGGCGCAGAGTCCACAGAGCGGCCAGCTCCCACTGAAGGGGGCGCATATGCCACTGGGCCCACCGGACCACGGTAGCACAGGCCGCCATGTACCCCAGAAGGTGCAGAATGTCCCAGGCAGGGCGCAAGTGCCCAACCAGAAATGATTGCGCAAAGGAGGAGAGAACCTCCATCCTGTCCGCCGGCAGCTGGCTCAGCAAGAGTCGAGCTCTGACCCGATGAAACATATCACCTGAGCAGGCACGAGCTCAGACTTGGCCTCGTTGATCAGGAGGCCAAGCAGAGTGCAGGTCTGGAGGGCCAGATCCTGGACCTCTCCACCTCTTGCTGGGTGGAACCCGCCAAGAGCTAGTAGTCGCGGTAGGGATAGACTCTGACCCCTTGACGCCCGAGGTGGGCTACCACCACTGCATTGCATTTGGTTAAGACCCATGGGGCTGATGACAGGCCAAATGGCATGGCTCGGAACTCGTAAAGGGTTCCCTCTGCTCTGAAGTGGAAGAACCACCAGTGAGATGGATGGATTGGGACGTGAAAAAATGTGTCCTGGAGATCCAGAGAGCAGAACCACATGTTCTGCTCCAAGGATGGTATGATCTGGCACAGAGTTACCATCCTGAAGGTGCGTGACCTGAGAAACTGGTTCAGGTTGTGCAGATCTAGAATGGGGCGCCAGCCCCCTGTCCGTTTCATGACCAGGAGGTACATGGAAATGAACCCTGAGTTGACCAGTGGATCAGTCACTTGGGCCACTACCTCGAGGAAGAGTTGGGCTATGTCGTCTCTCAGAGCCGACAGAGTGTGGACTGATACCCTTTCCTCCAATGGGGAGTGGGCTTGGCTGGGAGAGTACTGCTTGAATTCTAGAGGCAGACCTTGGCCGACCACTTTAGAACCTACCTGTCCATGGTAACAGCAGACCAGGCAGAAAGAAAGTGGCGGAGCTGGCCCCCCACGGGAGGACCCAGAGCTGGCGTGATGGGAACAGGGGTAGCAACATCTATCCCATCACTGGGCAGGCTTGGAGGAAGATGGTCCAGATTGGAAGCCGCCTGAACCCTGACCTTGTCTGCGAGCTGCTGGAGGCCCAGACTTGGGCAGAGGGCACCAAGCCTGTGCCCGCTGTTGCTGCCCACCCTGAAAGGGGGTCTGCTGAGCAGCAGGAGCAGGGTGCCAAAATGGCTTCTGCTGTTTCTTAGCACCTGGGGCATCTTTTTTGGCAGAAGTAGCTGAGTTCAAGCTGGCACTGGACTGCTCGATTCAATGAAGGTAACCATACACACCTGGGCTGAAGATCAGTGCCCAGGAAAGGAACATCAGTGAGTTTGTGAGGGGTATCCGCCGTGAAGGTGGAAAGCCTCAGCCAAGCCCTGCGGCGCATGACAACTGCAGGTGCCACCGAACGAGCGCAAGAGTCCTAGAGGTCCAAGGCCATCTGAAGGGGCTGCTTGGCAATGGCTTGGCCCTGGTCCGAGACCTGCTTGACCATAGTCTGAAGATCTGCAGGGAGGTGTGGGAGAACTTCATCCAAGGAGCCCAGGAGGGCATGAGAGAAGTGCCCCATGATGACTGCTGAGCTTGCCTGACAGAGGCCTAAAGAGGAGGCTGCATAAGCCTTCCTGGCAGAGTGGTCCAGTTTTTTGGACTCCTTGTCTGGAGGTCTATCAGTGTCAGCAGAGCTGCCTGTGCATCTGAACACATACATGGTGACTAGCCCCTCAGCTGAGGGATGTTCTGTGAAGCCCCGAGAGAGACCCAATGGGCACCGCATACTTGCGCGCCATCCAGGTAGACTGCACTGGGCAGGAGGCAGCATGCTGCCGATATTCCCAAGCTGGGCCAACAATGGCCTCGGCCACTGGGAAGGCTTCTGCAGGGGTATCCCCTCTTTTAAGAGTATCTGTAAGAGGGTACTCCACTTATTTCTTGACAGGTTCCAGAAGCATCCCCGTGGATTCAGAGACAAGGCGGACAATTCCCATAAATGATGAAGAGCCCTCCTCAGTCGACAGACTACCCACCGACTCATCATCCAGTAGATGAAAGTGAAGATCAGTGTCGTCGGAATCTGTTTAAAATCGGTCAGCCACAAAGGTCCCCTTGCACACACCTGGGACGGTCAGGCATGCGGATGACAGATTCTATGAGGCAGACCCAGAACTATCTGAGAATCCTTCATAGGAGACCCTCCTGAGGGCCATTTAGGTGGCAGCTCCACCACTATCTGTGGAGAGACCAGCTTTGGCCAAACCAGGGCAGGTTTTACCAGCTCCACAGACTGAGGAACCGATTTTACCAGTTTCAATGAAGTCTGCTTTGGCCTGGGAGGTGAAAGTCACGTAATGGCCGGGGTGGAAACCGAAGAGGGCTTCTGCCTGGATAGAATGAGCTGTTGCCACATCAGATCTTCATAGCGGAGTTTCCGACAAAGCCTCTCCTCACCAGAGAAGGACGAAGATGAGCGGTGGCATTGCCTCTTTTTAGAGTGCTTATGTGCCTTCCGTCGGCCTGTCGATCGAGAGGGTCCAAGATCTCGACCTCGATCGGACTGGTGGAGTGAGTCATTCTGGGGACACCGGGGGAACTGGTGATTTACCCAGATCAGGGACTGGTTTCTCTATGGGAATTCCAGCAGGCTGGGAATTCCAGCAGGCTGGGTTTCCTCATCAGGAAGAGGCACGACCGGGGTTCTGGTAAGTGAGTTGTCAGCCTCGTCGGGTAACAGAGACAGGGTCGAGAGTGATCTCCACTGCATCGTCGATTGAGACCTCAGCCAGCTGACCAGTCAGCAAAGCCAAGAAGCCGGCGGCTGAAGAAGCAGTCTCAGTTGGATTCGTGACTGGAGATTCCTGTGACCGAGATCACCCTCAATCCCAAGAACGTCTTCGCTGAGACGAAGAATGTCTTGGTTACCTGTCCTTTATGGGACCGGGAGGTATCCCTCGCCCTTGGTGGGAGAGAGAGAGAGAGAGAGAGAGAGAGAAAAACATCTCCCAAAAGGAGAGTTCCGCGGCCTGCACTGCCTCTTCTTCAAAAGGCCTGCATCTATTCTAACTGCTAGGCAGACCCCACAGCCACGGAGACCGCCCAACGGGCCTCCTTGGATTTCACGAGTGGATTCAGTTTCTCGGGCCTGCCCAACTTGAGCCTTGCGAGACGATCGTCTAGGACGTTCAGGTGAAAAGCGAGACATCTCGCATGTCTGGGTGTCATGGCTGACACCCAAGCAGTAGACGCAAATGGTATGTGGGTCTGTGCACAACATTTTCTGGCCACACGGGCACCAGTGAAAACCGGGGGAATATTTATCTTCCATAACTGAATAGCAAAAGTCGCAATCGCTAGCTCGAATGAGCTTAATCTTCAGGGGATCCGAAGAGATCGAAGCCAGGGCCTACAAAGTGTGGTAGTGGAAAGGAGGCAACCTGAACCTTCCAGCGGAAAGGAAGATCTGGCGTCATGGGGTGGAGCCGAGGGTTATACCACCTGGGTTGGTGGGAGGAGCCAGCTTGAAGACCTTCCGGCAAGAATTAAAGGGGAAAGGGACATGCCAAGAAGTGTGGATGAACATATCCACGTCCCTAGAATGAAGGGTATAGTTGCTGCTCGGGGCAGCAGAATCAGGGAGGAGAACGAGGGGAGGACAGGGAGGGCTAGTACCATGGAGGAACAGTAGGTTCCAGGGCTTATAGGGAAACTTGGGCAGACTGGATGGACCACTGTTTTGTCTTCCTGAAGTCATTGTCTATTTCCACATAACTGAAAAAATATTTCACAGTAGTCAATATACTTTGCTATCTGATCAACATCTTGGAAAATAATTCAAAGGTTTCCACAAGCAGTTGGCACATTCCAGGTGACACAAACATGTTTAGCCCCACACTGCAAACTGCAGTATTTGTGAAAAAGTTGTGGACTGAAGTGTCATAAACCACATTATATTTTTTTTAGCCATATCTGATTTTCATTAGCCATTGACTACTGTGGCTATCATAAGCGCCAGCCCAGAAGGGCTCTAACTGTGAGGCAGTGTGACTCTGGACCAACTTTCCAGTAAGGATTACCAGTAGCACCCAAGACTATTGTGGCTCTATGGTGCGGACCACTGCTTACCATGGGATGGAGCTGAAAAGACCCAATTAAGGTATCCAGAATTTCAGAGATAAAAGACATGGTACTGCATTACTTTGGTGACAAATTATGTATATATCTGCTAAATAGTGTATAAAAATAGACAATATTGGCAAAAGAGACCTTTGCCCTATACCAGTCTACACACAGACCCGTTGTCTAGATGGGGCATTTCACTCCCGCCCCCACCCCCTGCCTTGCTACCCCCACTCCAATAAATTATGCCTGTTTAGAGGTAGAAATCAAGAAAGTAATTTGGTGATGGACGCAAATACCAGTAAACCAAATTTGGTATTCTACCTATCCAAAAGCAGTACTATACATTAAACTGTATAGAGAGTGGAGGCATTAAGGAGAGGTATCAGCGTTAGTCCCACATATTTAGGGGGATCTCTGCATCGTCTAAACTTATGTCACGAGCCATCAGGGACGTGGCCATATTCAAAGGCCACTGATGAGCCACGCATCCCTGAATGCGCCGCTGCACAAAATACTGTGATGCACCTATGCAAATGAGAGGTCCCTCATGCATATGCCACGCATCACAATATTGACCCCCTCAGCATAACTATGTCAGACTGCGCCAGCACACAGTTATGCTTTTGGAACCCTATGGTTAAACTATGCACGGGGTCAGGTGCTGCCTCGCGCACAGTCTAGGGCCGGTTACACAGTCCCCCTCCCAAGCCCTGATCAGTGTTGTAAATAAAAAAAACCCACCACAATCCCCATTTCCATAGGGTAGGGACACCGCTCCTCAGCCCCGATCACCATTATAAATAAATAAAAATTAAAACCACCACGATCCCCGTCTCCATTGTGTAGGGCCCCCTCTCCCAAAGCCCTTATCACGGTTATAAATATAAAAAAAAAAAAAAAAAAACACACGATCCCCATTTCCATAGTGTAGGGACTCCCCATCCGCATCCTCGATCAATGTAAAAATGAAAAGAAAAGCTTCCATTTCACTGGCAGTCTAGTGGTTCATCCCTCCTGAGCCCAGACTAAATAACAGCAACCCCCACCCTGTTAGTGACTCACCACCCCGCTCCTCCCCCACCTGACTGGAGCTGGCGACTGGCACAGACCACCCACACTGCCATGGCCAGCCACTGACTGAGCAGTACGGGAGCATGTACAGTATATATTACACACCCATTGGCTGGCAACCAACAGGCGTGTACTGTATACGGTACATGCTCCCGTACTGTTCTGTCGGCAGCTGGCCGTGGCGGCGTGGGTGGGCTGTACCAGTCATCGGCTCCAGTCTGGTTGGGGAAGCTGGGTGGTGGGTCACTGACTAATGGTGTGGGGGGGCACTTAACTACCAGGGACATGGTCGCTGTCATTTGTGACTGGATCAGGGCTCGGGAAGGGTGAACCGCTATACCAGGGAAACAGGAACAGGAGCATTTCTGTTTTATTTTTGCATCGATTGGGCTGGGGGTGGGAACTACACTATAGAAACGGGGATTTGGGGGGCTGGCCTGGCACATTCTGCCAGGCACAGCCATGCAAATGAGCCCATAATGGCAGGGGTTGAAACTAACTTTTTCGGCCAGTAGCCAGCAGGGCTAGTGACTGGAAAAATCCACTGGCCCGACAGGATCTTCACCAGCCCAGCACAAAATGACGAGAAATCGCATGTTGTGTTACAGCTCTGCATAAAACTGTCATTAAGCTATCAGAAATGATTGTGAGGATACTGAGAGGCAGGACAGGGAACAGACAGCTATAAGGACCAAGTGGCAGACCAGCGCAACATGTTTACTGTGGTCATCAGTGAGTCACCCGAGTAGTCTCTGCATTTAAGGTGCTCCCATTATTCATGCTGTTGTAACCTGAGAAAGGGACTGTGTTACAGCAAAGTACGAGGGGGAAAAAAAAAATCTGGACAGCAGCAGCAATTTCTGAACCAAGTTAGTGAAGGGAGCAGGCTGACTCGGTGACCGGTAAGCCAGGTTGTGCTGCAGCTCTGCAGGTCATTACAGCTATCAGAGATGATCGTGTGAGGATACTAAGAGGCATGACAGGGAACAGACAGCTGTCTGATGAGCAAGTCAGTGACTGACCAGCAAGGCAAGGTTATCTGCTGTTAACTCAGCTCTGAGTTAGCAAATAGTACCCTGCCTGCCTCTGCTGGTATGTCACTTGCTCAGACAGCTGTCTGTTCCTGGTCATGCCTCTCTGATAGCAATGTAATGACCTTTCTAATGCAGAACTGCAACACAACCTGGCTTACTGGGTCAATGAGTCAGTCACCCAGAGTAGTGACAGAGTCAGCTTGCTGATGCTCCCCCTTCAGAAATTGCTGCTGCTGTCCTGATTTTCCTCAGCTTTGCTGTAATACAGTCTTGATCTCAGGACAGCATGAGCAGCACGGAAGAGTCCCAGTGATTTACAGTCTGCGTCTCTCACAAAGAGTCACTGGGGGAAGATAAAGGCAGCACAGCAATTTTTTTATTTTAATTTTCCTGATGTTCACATGACAGTTGTGCTTGCTTGCTGCTCATGCACCCTCAGTATGTGCTTGTCCCCACCACCCCGGCAGTTGGTGGCACCATGGCAATTAATTTTAAACTTTTATTTTGTAGTATTTTATGACACATAGCAGATACTATAATAATTAAATATAATCTTGGAGAATACAGTCCTACAGTCCAAAGAAACTGTACAGATTAAACATCCTGGGCTACATAGTAAAAATGTGTCCACTCTTCCTGCGGAACCATCCATTGTTTTCCAGGAGTAATAGTCCAACAAGATAATATAGAAGAGTCCACTCTCACCTATACCATTACTGGCAGGCTGTTTGCCAACATATCTTGTCCCTCATAGGATAGAAATAAAGAGGAGGGAGGCTGTTCTCTCCAACTTGAAACCAAACAGAAAACTAAATAGACTGTCTGAACTCAACTAAGTTAATATTTCACCCCTATCGCTTTCGCCTCATGTGGCTGATAGGGAAACAGAATATGTCAAGGATATTTAAATAGTGGACTTCCGGTGACGTCAGAGGGCTAATGGCAGCTTAGATCTCTATCTCCGTCTCCCTCCTCGCTATAATCTGCCTTAATCACCTCAAAAGCGTGATGTCTTCGCAAGCAAAAAATAAAAGGATCAAAACTGACATCGACGCCGATACAAAAATTAAAGGAAATGATGCAGGGTGAGGGTGGATCTGACAGTCAGGAGAAGGTCGCGAGGGAAGGCCTACAAAATACCGAAACAGAGACCAAGGAGACTATACCGAGCCTCCGGGAAACTATTCTCCAGACGGCGCGGACAGTGGCAAAGATCGATCAAACACTCAACGATTTTAAAGCAGATCTGGCTAAAATAGATCATAAAACAGACAAATTGGAGTTATGCGCCAACCAACTAGTTGAACAATCGGACCGCCAAGACAGACTTTTGCTGTATCTACTTGCCAGAGACAGAGAACTCACTAGTAAACTGGATGATTTGGAGGGCCGCAATAGGAGACAAAATATCAGGTTGTTTGGAGTCCCGGAGGGCTCCGAAGACAAATTTCAAAGCATGGCCTTTTTCTTGCAGAAAATGTTTAAACAAATCCTCCCGTTACCCCCAGATGCTGATCTGTCTATGGATCGGGCACACAGGTCTCTCGTTGCACGCCCTAAAAACCCTGATGCGAGGCCTCGCTCAATAGTTGTTAGATTTACCAGCTACCAAACCAAAGAGGAGATTTTAAAGCTGGCATGGAGGAAAGGTGCACTGATCTTTGATGGCCATCGAGTTTTCCTAGACAATGACCACACCACGAGAGTCCAGGAGGCCAGGAGATCGCTCTGGCCAATACTAAAACAGCTCAGAGCTCGTGACCTAAGGGCACAGATTTTATACCCAGCGAGGCTGAGAATTCAAATGGACAGCGGAGTTAAAACATTTCAGGACCTGCTGGCTGCTACCTCTTACTTGGAATCGCTCGGTCTAACGGTCCCCCCGCTTATGAAGGAAAGGCTGGAAAGAGATCTGCTCGCCTCGGCATGGACCGTTTCGCAGAAGGGACCACCTCGGTGGGGAAATGTACAAGGTGCTCGTGGCCAGAACCTGAGGGCGGATGTCGCCGCTCTTATAACTCAATTAGGTGACCCCCGCGGATTTCAACAAAAAGGCTCCTCATCTGGTGGTGGAACAGGGAAGAAGTGCACTAAATGAAACAACAGAGTCTGACGATGCGACATGAGCGGGGAGACCTTACACCTGGAGGACTCATCTTACCCCCCCCAGCCCTGTTAGCGGAATCCACTGTAAGTACTCTGGGGTTCTCTGACTGTGACCGGATGGGGGTCACTAATGGGCCCTCCCCTCTCTCAGCTGCCCCCCTTGCTGTGCACAGTGACAACCTCGTGCTTTGGAGCTCCGCGGAGGGGGGTCCGCCCTCAGTCTCATTTTCTCAAAGACATCTGGACACATCCGGGAAATTGACTGGAGACTTTCGGTGTGTTCGGCGGGGGGTTGGGGGGGCATCGATGGATATGTCGCACAGATGATCTTTAAATGGGGGGGAAAGCGATGAAGCCCTCTGAGCTCCGGGACTTCTTGTCGCTGTATTCTAAGCGGAGAGGATACCTGGGGCATGTTTTGGGGGTTGTCTGTCTCCTTTGACTCGGATTAACCTTGGCTACTGGACCTCAAGCCCCTTCGGGTTAACGGATCGTTGATCTGATACTCTGGCTAAACTAACCCGACTGATTATAGAACGATGAGGGGTCTCAAAAGCAACCTATATCTATATAGTTGGGGTCACACCCCCTTAAGAAGGTTAAGCCTGGGATTTTGTACCTCCCTTTTGGTATTTACTCTGCTCAATAATATAAAAAAAAGGTGATTAGACAAAGTTTAAAATGAATCCACAGAAGCTATGGAGAGTCGGAACATGGCTGCTTAATGCCCAGTACTGACTATGGGGCATCCCACATAGAGGACTTTCCTGGGAAGAAGGACATCTCTCCACTAGGGAGAATACTTCCCTGAATGGCACTTTGCGCTTGCCCTTTGGGTGGGATTTACTCCACCCTCCCTAGGAAGGCGAAGATTAAATATTTCAGGAGGGTTAGGAGGGCTTTGAAGAGCCCTCCGCCCCAACCTTTTCTCGCCTGGGCAAGCACACATGCTTGGTCCCAGGCACATGTTGGTAACACTGTTTACTGTTTTTATCATCTCTGTTGAAAAGTTTCTTGTTGCTAGTTTTGCTTCAGTTATACGGGTACTTTTGGGTTACTTTGGCAAGTTATAGTATTGCAGGCATATTTAGGAACTTCAACAGTCCGCAGACTGACGGACAGAGTAACACTGAAATATGTCAATGGCACAGCATAATGTGAAAGTTCTCTCATACAATATTAATGGTTGCTCCAGTCCAGTGAAGAGAAAACAAATTCAGAAATATATTGATAGGCAGAAGTGAGAGATAAATTTCTTGCAGGAGACTCGCCTTTCCCCCATCGAGGTCTTAAAGTTGAAAACCAGGGCCTACCCTCAGATATACCATGCCTCACTGGAGTCAGGACGCAGAAGGGGGGGGTCGCTGTTCTCCTGGCGGAGTCCTTCCCATTTGTGGTTGAAGATACAGTGGCAGATAGTGCCGCCAGACATATCATGCTGATAGGAAGAATAGAGGACACCCAGGTCACTTTGGTAAATGTCTATGCTCCACCGGGTTCCCCAACTTCGTTTTATGTCTCATTGGCCCGCTTGGTTACGGAGAGGTCTGGGGCCTCCTGATTATGGGGGGTGACTGGAACTTGGTATGGGATAGAAACTTGGACACCACATCTACTACCCAGAACCCTGAGTACCGTAGGGCCCGGGTGGTCAAACAAGCTCTGAACCATATGGGATTGGTGGATGTGTGGAGAGAGAAATATCCCAGGGCTAGAGATTACACCTGTTACTCCCCTAGGTTCAAGGTCTACTCCAGGCTGGATACCTTTTCACATTTAGGGACAGTGTCTCTGCACTACCCTCTATGTGGGTCGGAGTGTCCGTGGTATCGGATCATAGTCCGATATTTCTGGAGGTAGCCATCTCTCTGCCTAAAAAGGTAACACACTGGAGGTTGAACACGTCCCTCCTCCAGGACAGAGATGTAGTTAACAAAATCAAGCAGCATATAGCGGACACTATTAAGGTGATCTCCACACCCGGAGTGACGCCTTGTATTATCTGGGACACGCTAAAGACTACGATTAGGGGCCAACTAATAAGTATAGCCTCAAGGAAAAAAAAAAAAGGACAGACCCCAGAGACACTCAGACTTAAATAACAAACTAGCGGAGTTAGAGTCGCATCAAAGGTTGAACTGGGAAGGGCAGAGGGACCTTGAGCTTAAGTCTCTGAAGGAAGAAATACAAAAGTTACAGAGGGAGGAGGTTGAGAGGAACCTTTTTTTCCTTAAACAAAATTACGAGGGTGGGTCCAGAGGTGCAAAGCTGTTGGCAACTAGACAGACAACTCAGAGCCAAGGCAACAATATCTAAGATTTTTTGCCCAAATAGTGGCCTTCTCACCCAGAAGCCTGAACGAATAGCAGAGGCCTTTGTTTCATATTATCGTAAACTTTATACCCCTCAGTCACCAGTATCGGTGGATGATACCAGGGCCTACCTTGGCTCTATACACCTCCCAACTCTCTGCCTAGACAAGGCACAAAGACTAATTAAACTCATCACCCAAATAGAAATTATAAATATCATAAAGGCCCTGAAAGCAGGGAAGTGTCCTGGCCCAGATGGCTTTGGAGCTGAATTTTATAAAGTGTTCCTCCCGGTAATTACTCCCCTGCTGCAAAATGTTTTCTCTGAGGTCTGGCAGGAAGCGAGCCCAATCCCTCCCTCTTGGCAATATGCTACAATTACGCTTATCCCGAAGGAGAATAAAGACCCGGCCAAATGCGAATCTTACCGGCCAATCTCCCTCTTAAACTCGGATTATAAAATGTTTACTGCGGTAATAGCATCCCGACTAAATGTCATACTTACAGAACTAATCAAACCTGACCAGGCGGGATTCATACCGGGCAGGCAAGCCCCAGATGGTGTCCGATCTGCCATTAACATAATAGACGCTATACATCACCATCGCCAGCCTGCGTGCCTTATGAGTTTGGACGCGGAAAAAGCCTTTGATAAGTCTCATGGCCATTCTTGTTTTTGGTTTTAGAACGCATGGGCTTTCCGCAGACTTTTATTGACTGCATTAAGTCGTTATACTCTGGCCCGCAAGCGTATATCAGAGTTAATGGCGGGCTCACAGAGCGTTTTAACCTAGACGAGACGCAGCGTCAGGGCTGCTCCCTGTCTCCCTATTATTTGCTCTATATAGAGCCATTAGCGGAGGTGATCGTTCATCTCAAGGGTTCACGGCATTGAGGTGGGGGCAGCAGAGGAAGATATCACTTTATGCGGATGATGTTCTGCTCTGTTTGTCCAATCCAGAACTCTCCATCCCCAATATCTGGTCCATATTAACAGAGTTTGGCAGGCACTGGATATACACTGAATAAGAATAAGACAGAGGTCCTGGCCTTCTATTACTCTCCATCACATGGAGTTGTGAGTCTTACCCTTGAACTGGCTAGCACTCAAAATGTCATATCTGGTGTCTGCCTAACTAAACATAATTCACGCCTCCTTAAAGCCAACTATGTCCCACTTACGGGCCAGGTACAGAGGGACCTGAATAGGTGGTCACTTTTGAACCTACCATTATACTTAAGAATACAGACGGTAATTATGAACATCCTCCCTAGATATTTATATCTTTTTCAACGTCTCCCGACATTTATAACCAAATCACAATTTAACGTCTGGCAAAGAATGATTTTAAAGTTTATTTGGAACAATAAGAAACGAAGAGTCAGCGCTAGAATTCTCCATCTCAGGAGGGTGGAGGGTGGCAGGGCCCTTCCGGATCTGGAAAACTATTATTTGGCTGCCCAGGTTAAAAGGGCACTACAATGGTCTGTCTCCGCTTATAAAGCTAATTGGAAGGATATGGAGGTAACAGAAGAGAGCAGAGGGGCCCTCACTGGTGTTCATGTTGTTCATTGGGGTAGCCCGGGATTCTCTCCTGTCTTGACCACAGTGAAGGACAATATAAGGGCCGTACATAGAACATGGCAGAAACATAAAATAAAGCATTCCCTCTGGCCGATCTTTAGGCCATCGTGGGACCCTGCTTCCACACCAGCTAGACTAGACCACACATTTAGAACCTGGGAGAGAATGGGACTGACCTATATCAAGCAGTATATGGCAGATGGGGAGGTCCTGGATTTTGAGACCCTGAAAGATAAGTATGGACTACGTCCCACTGATTTCTATCGTTATTTACAAGTTAGGGACTACATCTGCAAATGTCGAAGTCTAGACCCCCAGGAGGGTAAGGTGGCCCCCCTGGTGGAGAGCCTTTATGCAATCCTAACTTCACTGAGGGTCAAGGGTCTAATCTCTATACTATATAAAACCCTGGCAGGTCTGAAGGGAGACTATTTGGAGAGGGTTAAACATAGATGGAGGGAGGAAGGGGTGGAGGACATCAGGGAAATTGATTGGGATAAGGTATTTGAATTGACTCCTAAGACCACTAGTTCCCCATACTGGCAGGAGTTTACCTGGAAAGTAAAGATAAGATATTTCCTGACCCCTCTCTCACTTAGTCGGAGGATCCCTGGCAGAGACCCCTCGTGTTGGAGAATGTGTGGAGAAGGTGAGGCTGGCTTTCTGCATATCATGTGGCGGTGCTCGGGGCTGGGCCGGTTTTGGGGAGATATCTCCCAGGCTATTGCCAAAATACTGGATTTGGATTCCCCTGGACTGGCCTTGCCTGGTGCTAGGCGAACCACCTCAGAATCTGGCTGGGGCAGACTCATTATACTTATGGTCCCTCCTTTGGCGGCGGCCTTAAAGGCGATCACCAAACTTTGGTTAAAGAAGGTCACTCCTACTATGGGCTCTTGGATACAAATAGTCCAAGGAATTGCAGAAATGGAAGAGTTAACATATAAAATAAACCATAGAACAGCACTATACACTCGGAGGTGGACCAGATGGATAATGTGGCATCAACTCTCCTTGAACTAAGAACTTAACTGCAATGATCTATTTTGGGATCTGGGAAGTGGAAATAAATTGAGGGCCCCCCGTCTGAGGTCACTCCCCCTTTTTCTCTCCTCCTACTCCCCTCTTCTCCCTCTGGGTACTAATTATATAATGATTGTTGGGGATTTTATAAAATGGTGGGGAACATCAAATGACTAAGTAATGAAATATACATGTAAATATGTAAAAGTGCCTGTTAAGCCTGTATCAAATATACCGTTGTTTATCAATAAACTTGAATTTAAAAAAAAAAAAAAGGATATTTAAATAGTGCACAAATTCAGTGGCGCTACCTGCTCCCAAAGTGAGGTGGTCTCAAAACTGGGTAGAAAGTGAACACGTATATACATTATTTGAGCATAACCATCATGGTGCCAGCATTTAACAAAAATTCCCATTGTTAACTTAGACAGTAAAAAGTTAAACCCAACTGCATTTATTTAAACAGACTACACCCTGAGAAACAGGGCAAGAGTAGGAGTCAGCACAGTTCCCTTAGGCACTTCTCAGTCATTGGGGTCGAGCTCACTTTCCTCCTTCATCTCCGATGAAACCTGTTGGACCTCAAGCATTTTAGCCGAAAACGCAGCTGCAGCATCAGGATCTGTGAATGTGCGAGTTTTACCCCATGACGTACTTGTAAGCATGCTGGGAACAGGAGTTGGGCTGAGATACTGTTTTCAAGAAGAGATTTTAGTCTCTTGTAATGCTTTTTTCTGGTCCGATTCTGGGAGGAAATGCCCGGAAAAAAGGCAATTTTATTACCTTCCCAGGTTAGTTCTCCCCGCTACCGAGCTGCTTGAAGTAGGGATATACAAGCCTCCGGATTGGAAAGTGTGGCTATTGCAGTCGGGGTGGGGGGGGTGTCACTCTCCAGTGTTGCTCCGTGGTCATGTTCTCATCGGGATAGCAAAGGCCTTTACAATGGAGATGCTGGAATGCTCAAGTAATAAATTGCAAATCTGTAAAGATTAAGCAATGACTTGCTGCAAAACACACTGTTTTCCCAGACAATCTGGAGGGGGAAGCCAACAACTCGGACATTTGTCTGTTGAGCATTTTCTAGTGCCTCAGACTTGGTGCGGAGATAATGGAAGTTGTGCACATAGGCCGCATTCCTCTCTCGCTGCCATTCTGTTTCCGAGGACAGTGCCGTTATGTGTGTAGTGTTGCGCTGGACTTTTGACTCCAGTTCAGTGAATTTGGCCTCTATTGTTGCAAGTCAGCAATTTAGTATCCTCCCCAGTTCTAATTTTTTCAAGCACTGCCATGATCTGCGGGTTAGGGGTATCTGATGCTCTGTGGTCGGATGGAGTAGATAGGCTACTGCTTGCATGTTTCGTGCCTGATGCTGCAGAGAGATAGGCATCCAGATTCTGTGTTACATGCTTGTCCTTTGGTCTCATTTCTGGGTTTTACTGTTGATAGTCTGTCGATCATCACCTTTTTAAAGCTGCTTTCCGCACTTAAAACTATGAAATTTAAACTTAATTCCGTTTGATCAGCAGCTCAAAAAAATGCGTCTGCCATGATGGATGCAACACAGGGCCCCCGACAATTAATTTTAACCTGCAGGACCTGAAATCACACTCTCGATCGGCGATCCATGGTCTGAGGCTGCCAGAGTACTTAAAGATTGAGCAGCAGTACAGCACGTTCCTTCCCGGCCCTCTCAGTACTTCGAACCTTCACTCTGACACTGGAGTTTTCTGCTCCTCTACAGATCACAGACCATGCAACTCCTGACACTCCCTCTTGACTCCCAGACCCTCTAGCAGCTACAGCAGAGATCATGGAACCAAACACGGTCACGGCACTACACGGTGGATGTCAGATGGTCAGACTACTACAGAGTGGTACTACAGATGGCACTGGCAAGAAATGGAGTTCCCTCTCGAAGGGCTGGCTTCTTCATGGCCAGAGTTCCTCTTCTCGTGAAGTTTTATCCTTGGGAGTTCACTTCAGCTGCCTTCCAGAAATCTCCGGTGAAGCTCCACAGCGGCCACTAGTAACCAAGCAGAGGAACAGCAGGGAGGGTTTTTAAAAAAGCAAGGCGCCCAGTGGGCACACACCTGCTTTTCACCGCCCGACATGAAATCCACCTACATTTGGCGGGCTGGTGCCAATTCGAACACTGCATAATGGACATGCAAATGGCCCCTTTGCTCCATGCATGCCCAATGGGCTCATTCGTATGTTTGGGCCGAGTATTGCCCATGTGAGCTATGGCACATACAGGTATGCATCATGCATTCCCCTATGGGTGGAATTCAGCCCCATGCCCTGGATGCGCCGCACCATGCATGGAGACCGCTCACTGTGAGCCACTGCATCCAGGGTCCGATATTCAAACAGACTGCACAATCGTGCTATCTAAATATGGCTCCAGAGATGGCCAGTGCATTTTTCTGTGTGCGCATCCAGCTGGCTCTGAATATAAGGACCCTTAATAAATTTGTGATGAAAATGGTATTCCACCTTAAAAACTGATATGTAAAAACAGGGCATTATACCATTAATTTCTAGCCCTGCCTTAACTCTGTCTCAGCCGTGCTTGAAACCATAGGCTAATCCACTGCACAACCAGTGTCTGTAAAAGAGCACATTTCTCTTATTCCTCCTGACCCCCTCCCACCCCTCTCCCAATGCAGGCTTCCTCTCATGCCCAGTGTTTTCAACACTGTATTCGTGCTAAAAAAATTTAAAATTTAAATACTTGTACATTTTCTTTCTCAGACTGCTGGTCTCTGGGCTCATAACTAGGGGGAGGTCCTTCCTGGAACCATATGACAGGCAGGAAAAAGATCTCTGCAGGGGGACCAGATCCTCCCCTCTGCATCCTGTAACTAGTTCATTCCAAAGCATGTCCCCTGCAGTAAAACATCACTGAGAAACAAGAAATTTTACTATGTACTTACAGCCTGGAAGAGCAGACTTAAAACCCTCAGGCCAGATGGCCAACATCCAACATTCTGGGAGGGGAGGAGCCCAGAGACCAGCAGTCAGAGAAATACAGGTTACTCACCTGTAACAGGAGTTCTAGGAATGGTATATGTTGTTCATCCACACTTATTGGCAGGTATCCTTGCCGCTTTAAATCTTGCCGGAAGGTCTTCAAGCTGGCTCCTCCCACCCACCCGGGTGGTATAACTCTCGGCTCCACCCCATGACGCCAGATCTGGCCCGCTGGAAGCTCAGGTTGTGCGTCAGGCCTGGGAGGTCGGGTGGGTCGTGTGGATGAACAACATATACCATTCCTAGAACTCCTGTTACAGGTGAGTAACCTGTATTTCTAGGGACATGGATATGTTGTTCATCCACACTTATTGGCAGACTCCTAGCAGTTCTCCGGGAGGAGGGAGGCAAGGCGCACACCCCCGATACTTACTTGGGAAAGAGAGACTGGAGAACCGAGGCCCCAAAACCAGCATCCCGGCGTGACTCAAGGTCGATGTGGTAATGGGTAATGAAGGTGTATGCTGACTTCCAGGTAGCAGCCCTGCAGATTTCCTGGATAGGGACGTCCCTGGAAGCAGCCACCGATGCAGCAGTATGGCGGGTAGAATGAGCTCTTATCCCTCTGGGAGGCTCCATGCCCGCCAACTTATAGCAGAGATCTATGCAGGAGGTGACCCACCTGCTTATCGTCCGCTTGGCTGCAGGTCTGCCAGATGCGGCTTCAGCGTGGTGACAAACAGCTGGCAAACCTCTCCCCAAATTTCAGCCGTACGCTCTTTGTAATAGGCGGCGCCCTTC
The DNA here is from genome assembly GCA_016271365.2 of Neoceratodus forsteri. Taxonomy (NCBI): domain Eukaryota; kingdom Metazoa; phylum Chordata; order Ceratodontiformes; family Ceratodontidae; genus Neoceratodus; species Neoceratodus forsteri. The sequence continues at coordinate 263,224,114 of CM028131.1, read as the reverse complement.
TAGGGTCCAAGTATGGAGCCTATATTCGACCTCCGAGTGTGATTGGGGTAGAACACCGCAGAGTCAACACCTGGTTAAGGTGAAACTCCGACACCACCTTCGGAAGGAATTTCGGGTTGGGGCGCAGGACAACCTTGTCCCTGTGGAAGACCAGGTAAGGAGACTCTATGGAAAGCGCCTGGGGCTCTCCCATCCTTCTGGCTGACGTGATAGCCACCAAGAAGGCGGTCTTCCACGACAGGTGAGAGAGCACACCTGTGCATAGGTTCGAATGGCTTGCCCATGAGCTTGCCAGTACCAGCAGTAGATCCCAATGAGGGGAGTTCTCGCGACCGAGGGGAAATGTGATCAAGGCCTTTAAAAGCGCCAGACCACCTTTCCTCCTGCGCCACCGACTGCTTCCTGCCCGCTCCGCCTGCAAGCAGAGATGGCTGCCAGGTGCACATCTAGGGTCGCTGACCCAAGCCCTTGATTAGAAAGGTACCATAAATAGTCCAAGATGCTTGCCAAGGAACAGGAGGAAGGGTCCAAGCCTTGCTTCTGACACCAAATGGAAAACCTTTTCCATTTGAAGGCATAGTCATTTTCTGGTCGACTTACGGGACGGCTCAACTACATTGAGGACCTCGCCGGAAAGACCCAAGGCCTGGAACTCTAGCCGGTAGAACCAGGCCGCCAGGTGCAGGGATTGAAGGTCCGATGGAACACCTTCCCTGATTGACAGAAATCAGGTCCGGGCGAGCTGGAAGCTGCCTCGGGAGCCTGGAGCTGAGGCTGAGGAGATCTGGGTACCAGAACTGATGAGGCCAGTCTGGGGCTATCAGAATCACCTGCGCCTTGTCCCTCCTCGCCTTGAAAAGCACCTTGTGGATCAAGGGAAATGGGGGAAAGGCGTAGAAGAGGCCCGGGGTCCACTGCCTCGAGAAGGCATCCCCCTGCAGCGAGCCCTGCTGAGGGGGCGGGCATGGAACAGCCTCAGCTCGCTGCTCCCTGGAGGCAAACAGGTCCACCTGAGGTGTGCCCCAATGGGAGAACAGATGCTGTACTACCTCCGCAGGAGAGACCACTCGTGGGATGCAGCCCCTATCCGCTTAGGGCATCGGCCAGGGTGTTGGAGGCCCTGCCACATGAATGGCTAGAGATCCGCCTCCAGGCTGCGCATGTGACCAAATGCGGAGAGCCTTGCATAGAAGCATGAGCGCGGCCCCGCCTGGCGGTTTAGATAGTACATATCGTGGTGTTGTCCGTCTGGACTCGGACCACTGACCCCGGAGGAACGGAGCAAAGGCGGTGAGCTAGGCGGACCGCTCGAGCTCCAGCAGGTTGATGTGCATCGGACTCCGCGGGGACCAGAGGCGTGGAGCCCAGTGTTCCCCAGATGGGCACCCCAACCCATCAGAGAGGCATCGGTCCGATAGAGAGACCGCCGGCTCAGGGCGGACGAACGGGATGCCCTCCTGCAAATGACCTGGAATGAACCACCACGGAGAGGCTCCACATCCCCTTGGCCACCGACACAAGCTGGTCCAGGATCGCAGCGTTGTGACCACTGACTGGCCAGACCCCATTGAAGGGGACGATGTTCCAGCGGGCCCAGCGGACCACGCTGGTGCAGGCCGCCATGAGACCCAGGAGGCGAGAAGTCCCGGAGGCGCAACTGCCCAACCAGAAATGATTGGGCAAAGGAGGAAAGAACCTCGGCCCTGTCCGGGAACCGCTCTGGCTCAGAGAGTCGAGCTGGCCCGATGAACAGAATCACCTGCTTCGCTCGAGTTCCAACCTGGCCTCGCTGATAAGGAGGCCCAGTTGAGAGCAGACCTGGAGGCCAGATCTCTGGACCGCCTCCACCTCCTGCCTGGAGGGAGCTGCTATCAGCCAGTCGTCCAGGTAAGGGCACACCGACCCCTCGGCGCCGCAGAGGAATGCTGTCACCACTGCCATGCATTTGGTGAAGACCCTGGGAGCTGGAGACAAGCAAGGGCATGGCTCGAACTCGAAAGGGATCCCTCCGCCGGAAGCTAAGGAATCTCTGGTGAGACGGACGGATAGGGACGGAAAAACGCGTCCTGCAAGTCCAGAGAGCAGAACCACACGCTGCTCCAAGGATGGTATTATCTGAGCCAGAGTGACCATCCTGAAGGTTGAGACCTTAGGAACCTGTTTAGGTCGTGTAGGTCGAGAATGGGCGCCAGCCCCGTCCGCTTCGAACCAGGAAGTACCTGACACAAACCCTGGTCTGAGGGGGGTCCGCAATACCCTGATCACCTCCTTCGGAGGAGGAGAGCGAGTCGGCTCGACGAGTCGACAGTGAGGCTACGGACCCAGAGGCCCCCGAGGCGCGATTTGTGCCTGAAGGGTGGGGCCTGCCTCAATTCCCCAGAGGCAGGCTCTTCCCACCACCTCCAGGAACCCACCTGTCCGAGGTAACAACGGACCAGGCGGAAAGGAAGTGTCGGAGCCGTCCCCCCACGGGGGGAACCAGGGGTGAGGTGACGGGGTTGGGGGTGACACCCCTCAGCCCGTCACTGGGCAGGCTTAGAGGAGGGACCGGCCGAGGGACCTCCTGGGCCTTTTCCTCCCTGCCTCCTGTTAGAGGAGGCCAACGGCTTGGGTTTGGAATACCAAGGCTCGAGCCTGCTGGCCCTGACGTTGCTGGGCCGGGCGCACCGGGGGCGCAGAAGGACGAAAGGGCTTAGGCTGTGGCTTGCGCCTTTGTCCTTCTGAGCGAAGAGACAGAGTCCAAGGTAGCTGGACTTCTCGATCCTCTGCAGGTGACCTTCCACCCCAGGGTCAAGAGGTCAGTCCCCAAAAGGGAACATCCGCCAACTTGTGCTGGGTATCTGAAGTAAAGGTGGATATCCTCAGCCAAGCCCGCCGACGCATAGCCACTGCGGCCACCACCGACCTGGCACATGAGTCCCCAATATCTAAAGCAGTCTGGAGCTGCTGTTTGGCCACTGCCCTGGTCCCGCACCTGCTTGACCGTAGTCTGCAGATCCGCAGGAAAATGAGGGATGACCTCATCCAGGGAGCCCAACAGGGCATGAGAAAAATGTGCCATGAGGATGGCCGAACTGGCCTGACGAGGGCCGAGAGAGGACGAGCATAGACTTTTCACCGACATAATCCAATTTCTGATTCCTTTGTCGGAGGTTTGTCCACATCCTGGCGCAGCCGGGCGTTACCGAAAATGCTATCGGTAACCAACCCTCAGCAGAGGGGTGCTCCAAAACTGGACATGGAACCGGGTGGGACCGCATACTTCCTGGCCATCCTGGCCAAAGGCGCAGGGCAGGAAGCAGGGCGCTGCCAAAGCTCCAAGGCCGGACCCACTATGGCCTCGGCCACCGGAAAGGCCTCCGTTGGGGAATCCCCTCGGTCCAGAATCTCCGTGAGGGGATACCTGGCCCGTTTGGAAACGGGTTCGAGCTTCATCCCGGTGGACTCCGAGATGAGCCGAAGCAGTCCTAGGAAGGACGATGGGCTATCGTCCATTGACTGTCCTCCTGAGGACCCAAGTCCAGTCGCTGGAGAAAAGGAGAATTATCTCGGACTCGGACGAGTCCTCAAGAGCTGCCTCTGGCCTGAGCCACCTCTACCTGCCGGAGGACGGTCGGGAGTGAGGGTAACAGACAGCCCATGGGGCAGACCCTTAGCCGACCGAGAATCCCTGGTCGGAGCCCCAAATAGTGGCTGTGGAGGCGGAGGTTCCACCGGAATCGGTGGAGCAGCTGGTTTTGGCCGAACAACCGGCCTGGGTACAGGCTCCTCCGGTAAGTCGAGGGGTTGTGTCGGCCGGTCCGGTGACAGCCACTTAATGGTCGGGGAAGGCGACTGCGTCGGCTTATTCCCGGTCAAGAGCTGTTGCCATATGAGGTCCTCGTACCATCGACGTAACTCACGCCGAAGCCTCCCCTCGTCCGAGGAGGAGGACGAGGACGAGCGGCGACGCCGCTTACCGCGGTGCCGAGACTGAGACCGCCTATGACGGTGGGATCGGCTGGACCGCGAAGAGTTCCGAGACCGAGAGCCTCGGCTTTTCCGAGGTCGGTGCGGGGAAGTGTCATCAGGAACCGGCACTCTTCGCTCGAGGGTTCATCCGGAGGGCTCTGGAACCGAGGCACAGGCAAGCCCACGGGATCTCAACTTCGGGGAACCGGGAGAGGGGAGTCTCAGCTTTATAGAAGTGACAACCCGCCCAACGGATCGAGATAAATCTCGACCAAGGCCGACGGGAGTCTCAGTCAACTGACCTGACGGGAACACTGTGAGACCAGTGGCCGAAGCCGAGCGGTCGACCGAAGTCGACGGTCGACGACTCGGGGAGAGGGACCTTTCCCGCTCCCAAGAGCGTCGACGGAGGGATTTACCTTTGTCCTTCTTTTTGGACCGAGAAAAAGGTCCAGCAGACATTGGCCCTTCTCCCTTAGTGGAGAGGGACAGACAAAGCTCCTTAAAGGAAGCTGAGTAGGAAGAACCCAGAGAGAGCGGGATAAATGCCGCGCCGAGGAAGATCACGGCCCGCCCGCTTCCTTCGAGGCTGATCATCTGCTCGAGCTGATCTGCTTGAGGCCCACAAGGACACCGCCGACCGGGCCTCCTTAGACTTCACCGGAGGAAAACGCTTCTCGGGACGGCCCAGATGCAATCGGGCAGCACGGTCTTCGAGGACATAGGCCGAAAAGGAAGAGCACAAGTCGCAGTCCTGCGGGTCGTGCTCAAGGCCTAAACAGTAGACACACGTGGAGTGTGGATCCGTCCGAGACATCTTCTTGATTGCAGGGGCATCTCCGAAAACCGAGTCGATTTGTCCATTTGTTTCTAGGATCGGGCGACTCGAAGTCTTTTTAACAAAAAAACTTTAAAATTCGCCAAACGGAAGAAATAGGAACCAGTCTCAAATGCAGAGCGTTAAGGTGGGAACCTGAGCTTCCAAGCGGTAAGGAAGATCTGGCGTCATGGGGCGGAGCCGAGAGTTATACCACCCGGGTGGGTGGGAGGAGCCAGCTTGAAGACCTTCCGGCAAGATTTAAAGCGGCAAGGATACCTGCCAATAAGTGTGGATGAACAACATATCCATGTCCCTAGAAACAAAATTTACAGGTATTTAAATTTAAATGTCTCTCTCCTTAGCTGATCTCTGGGCTCATAACTAGTAGGATATACTAAAGCAGTACATCCCTTTGTTTCCCAGGTGGGAAGAATGTGAGCAGACCCTTATGGATCCCCCACCTATGGAGGGACCAGATAACCAAGGGATGCTTCAGTGGAGGCAGATACATCCATACTGTAGAGCTTTGCCAAGGAATGGATGGATGTCCAAGTGGTCATTCTGTGAAAGATTGCAGTAAGGCTTCTCTGGATTCCGCCCAGGAGGCAGCTACTGCTCAAGCTGAAGGAGCCATCCATGGTCCCAGCATAGCAAGCCCCAACCTTTTGGAAGGTGACAGAGAAGAGAACAAATTCATGTGGTCCAAGAGGTTTTAAAGGCTTTTTTGCCCAAATGCGGCCCTGAAGGTGAGGGTGAATAAAATATAGAGTCTCGTATATGAGTTTCCGCTCTCCTAATGGAAAGCTCGAGTGCTCTCCTGCAGCCCAGAAGGAATTTTCCTTTCCTTCTCACTCTTAGGGCTAGGACATAGGGTGGGATATTCAGTTCCTGGTAGCTGGGTAAGGGATATACCTTCAGTAGAAAGGATGGATACATCCAGAGAATCAGTGATATCCGAGGAGATACAGTGTATGGTTCCTTGGAAAATAGAGCTCCTATCTGCTTATACAGCGGGCTGAAGTGAATGCTGTAAGAAGACGGCCTTTATTGCGGGGAGGGGGGATGATGGACATTTCCTTAAACTCCAGTGGAGACTTGGTGAGGGTTCTGAGGGTCAGGTTGAGTTTCCAATGTCAGAGGATGGCTCCACCCAATCCAGGGTGAACTTGTGCAGGAGCCTTGAGATTAGTAGAAATGGATTCTTGAGATTAGCGGAACCAGAGGAAAGTCATATCTGAAATTGCAGGGTCCCCAGTCTAGGAAGAAGGCATCCTATGCTATAGTCAGTTTGACCCTGATTAGGGAGCAGGACTGGGGAACTTTGAGGATTCAGCAACCAATGAATAACTACCTGCAGGAGGCCCCCCATGCCGCCAGGAGGAAGGGGCTGACCTTTACTGACTTAGCCAATTCTCCATGCTGGGCGTCTTACTAGGTATATATATGGTCACCGAGCTAACCCGGTGATGCTCTGCCCACTGGAAGAGCAATAGGGTTTTCCTGTACTGTCCGAGAACTCATGTACCTCCCTGGTGATAGGTGCAGGCCATTGTGGTTCGATTGACTGAGGAGGAGATCCTGGTTGGAGATCTGTGCTTCAAATCTTGGAACTGTCAGGCGGTATCTCCAGTATGCTGATGTTGTAGTGGGTCTGAACCCTCGACTACTTGCCAGCCCTGAAGGCTGGTATCTGTAATAATTCTCCCCTGTTGAGGATGCCCCCGCTTGAGAACCTTCCTGAAGTTGGAGCAACGAGTCCCCCAATGCAGGGATGCTTCCTCCTGGCAACAGCCTTGAATCCGTGGGCTCGGACTGACCCTTGGCTGGTCCCTTGATTGATCAGGTTTGACTGGCCATATGTTTGAATCTGCTGGCCCGGACTGACCTTTGCCTGGAACCCTTGATGTAGTAGGTTCGACTGCCAGGGATGCATGACACCCAGAGCCCATAACTGTCAGGGAGACTATCGTCCCCGTAAGCTGCGTGAGGGTGCGGTCTGGAAGGCATTAGGCCGCTTGGTCTTTGCTGAGAGAACCCTGAGGTCCCTGAACTTAGCCACCGTACGGAAAGTCCTTAATTTGTGAGGTTCAGAAGATTACCCTGCAATGATTCAGATGAGTGTTTGGCTGACGAGAGCTCTCTGGTGATCAGGAATCCTATGGCTGAGAGGCACTGTGTGACTTCCGTCCCTGTCAAAGTTTGCTCGTACTGTGGGGCACTGACCAGAGTGGGCCCTGGATAGGATATGTAAAAATGCCCTTGTAAATCTGCTGAGACCAACTGATCTCCCCGATGGAATTCCCCTGAAAACGAATGTGAGGATACTCATCTAGGATGTCCTGTGGTGGATGAATTAGATTAGACATTTTAGGACCCATACGGTTCTGAAAACTCCAGATCGATTTGGGACTATGAAGAATAAACCGTAAATGCCCAAGTACCTTTTTGCACAGGGTACTCGCTGCTTGCTGCAGCCTGTAAGTGGTCTGTGGGTGTTTGGAGAGACTACCTATCCTGTGCAGATAAGGGTGAGGTACCACATGCAGTTGGGGAGGGGGGGCTCTGGTTAAACTCTGTCACCCCCATGATCGCGGCGGTGCAAACCCTTTCCTTGAGACAACTGGAAAGCTTGCCCCCTTCTTGAGAATGGGTCCGGGGCCTTTACTGTGAGCTGTCTGGCATCTCGTATGCTTCTTCCTCTGCTGGATGCAAGAGATGACCCAGGATCGTCTGCCAAGGCTGATTTAATTTGTCCTCCGAGTATGTATGAGTTTGAATATGCTGACTGGATCCCGGCGACAAGGGTCTGTACCTGCTCCTGGATTGTGGTACTTGGGTTTTCATAATTTCCCTGGATTATCTTACTGCCCCTTTTAGAGACAATACGAACGGGAGATCTCCCTCGTAGGGGAATTCCCCTAGTGTGCCTTGGCGACCTGTCTGCCTGCCATGCCTGCAGCCTTAGGTATGTTGAGGCGAGGTGAGTTAAAGCATGGCCCTTGTGCGCATCTGGCAGCCTCCTTCTAGACCTCAGCTGAGAATGTAGAGAGCAGTCCCGAGCTGTAGTTGCTGCGGGGTGGGCTTGTTTACATCAGGCTCGTCTGCACGCTGGAATGCCAGGTCAGTGGCCCATGGTAGTGCGGCTCATGCTGAAACAGGTTGGCTGGGCTTGCTTATATCTGGCTCGTCAGCATGCTGGAATGCCAGGTCAGTGGTCTATATTAGTGCGGCTGCATTAAGAGAGGTTGCGGAGGACTAAAGCGTCCTTTTGAGGGGTGCATCCACCTTCATATCCCCTGGGTCCCACAGAGAAGCCCCACCCCCGGTGGGATATACATTTCTCTGTTTTGCTTGGCAGCCGATGCAAGTCTGAGTGCTGGTTGGTGGTTTAGGAGTGGACGGGGGAGACCCCAAGGGAAATTCCTCACTTAGCCACCTTATGAAGAAATCTAGGTCGTCCAAGACTAAGTTTCTGGATGGAGAGCAGTCAGAGATAGAAACATTGCCCAGTAGCCCCCCTTCCTCTGAGGGGGGCTAACTGACCTCAGGCGGACTTGGGGGTCTGTCCCGATGGAGGTTTTCCACTGTGGACATCCTTGAATCTGTTACTGATATGCGAGAGGGGAGATGTCCAACGGGACTGAAGATTAGGAGTAGGCATAGGAGTGGGCTTCATGTGGACCCTGCAATCTAGGCAAGATGGTCAGGGTATGATGAGAAGGGCTAATGGATCTGCGCTGCCCAGAATTAGTTCCTGTAATAGCAGGGTGGATGTCTCCGGACTCCCTCTGACCTTCTAGGTGTCTCACTTTGGCATAGCCAGCCGGAGAAGGTGGCCTAAGGGGGGGGGGTATCGGTAGTAATTCTCCCCAGGAAAAACTACGTCTGTGGACCTTTCCACCCTGTGAGATTTGTGCTATGCACCCGACAGCCCTTGCAGACCTTCTGTACTGGAGGGTGGCATGAGTCCCTATTTTGAGTCCTATTAGCGCTGCCACCTGCAGCGAGGGCCTATCTGTCCAAATGGGCTCAAAGACGTTGCCGAGGAGAGTTAGCACAGGCAATACCCCACATTGTGATCTGTGCCCTTTCTGCTGTTCGATCGCCCTTGGCGGGACATGAGGGGAGCACTGTAGCTCTGGCCGGTTTCCCCCGTCGTGCATCCAGGGGCCTGATGGGTAGGAGACTCAGTAATAGGCCAGAGTCGACTGCCAGAGCCCTCTTAGCAGTTGATGAGGGGCTGTAGTGCAGTTCTTTTTGGGCCAAAATGAAGCCCCTCTTACTGTGGGGCGCTACCGCTCCGAGAATGCTACCTATGATGGGCTGTAGCATGGCTCTTCCAGAGCCGAAATAAAGCCCCTGCTACTGTGGAGCACTCCCGCTCCAAGAGGTCAGTGATGAGGTGCTGTAGCGCGGCTCTTCCAGAGCAGACATGAAGTCCCTTCCGTTGTGAAGTGCTACCGCTCCAAGATAATTCCTCCGCCGATCGATGGCGAGCCAGAGGACTGGGGGCTCGTCGACAGAAAACCGCTTCCACTTGTGCCCTCCATATCGTTGATGAGGGGCGGTAGCATGGCTCCTCTCGAGCCGAAATTAATTGCCTGCTGCTTGGCATCGGACAACGGGCTCATGCCTGAGCCAAATGAAGCTCCTGCTGCCACGGGGCGTCCTAGTGGCTTCACCCCTGTGGCTCCTCCTGAAACGAAATGAAGTGCCTGCTCCTGGGCATTGAGAAGCTCATGATGGCTCATGCAGAGCCAAAATGAAGCTCCTGCTACCGTGGGGCATTCTAGCAGCTTCACCCCTATTAGTCAACGAACCTGCAGACCAGGGGGCCCGTTGACAGGGTACAGCAGCGGTGGCCTGAGCAGCAGGGCTGCCGACGAGGAGAATATAGCGCAGCTCTTGCTGCCACGCGGTGTTCTACCGGCTTCACCCCTGTTAGTCAACGAGCCTTCAGAGCAGGGTGCCTGTTGACAGGGCACAGCATTGGTGGCCTGAGCAGCAGGGCTGCCGATGAGGAGAATACAATGCAGCTCTCTGGAGCAAAAAATAAACATGCAGCGCAAGGACTTGTCAAGTGAATCGTATGCCTCCGTCTAAGGGCCTGTCGAGTCCAAGTAATGAGCATTTTGGGGGGGGGGGTGCGGGCCTCAAACGTGGGAAAAAGCAGGAGAGAAGGGGTCCAGTCTGTGCAGCATGCATGGTTGAGACTGCGGACCCTAGAGAATCCGTGAGGCAATGCTGGAGCTCCTGTTCCTGGAGCTCCTTCCTTGAAAATCCTCTTCTAATGAGGAAATAAACTGCTATTACAGTTTGATGTCTTCAGCTCTGCCACAACAGTGGTAGAGCCCCAGCAGAGAACCTGCCTCATGGCAGGCAGGAAGTAAACAGAGCTACAGGATGCAGAGGGGAGGATCTGGTTCCCCTGCAGAGATTTTTCTCCTGCCTGTCACGTGGTTCCAGGAAAGACCTCCCACTGTTTATGAGCCCAGAGACCAGCCAAGGAGAAAGTTCCTTACAGTTTACCATTCTTTCCTTTCAGGAATCCGAGGGTCACAATCATATTGCCCATCTCCCTCATGGCCTTAAACGAGACCATGATCACTGCCCTAAGTCGATCCTCGAAGGATACGCCCTGTTGTCCCTGAATTATGGTTACCCTGAGCTACACAGACTCCAACCTGTCTACTTTCCCTTAGGTGTGGACTCCAGAACCAGGCACAGTATTCCAGAGACTCCAGAACCAGGCACAGTATTCCAGATGGGGCCTCAGTGATCTAGAGAAAGGTAGTATTACCTCCTTCCTCCTGCTACTGAAACCCTTCCCAGTACACCTCAGCATCCTGGTTGCCTTGTAGGCCTTGTTAAATTTGCTAGATTTTAGGGAATCATTTCTAAGGACTCCTAGATTCCTTTCCTCAGAAGTAGTGCCCAGATAAACCCCTCCCATTCAGTACTCTGTCCTGGGGTTCTTGTTCCCTAAGCACATCGCCTTACACTTTCTGGCAATGAATTTCAACTGTCAAACCCTGGACCACCTCTCCAACTTATGCAGGTTCCTCTGCAGCTCCCTTACCCGTTCCCTCTCAGTCCACCTTGCTGTAAAGTTTAGTGTCATCTGCAAAGAAATTTTGCCCTGTATTCCTTTTATGTTGCTGATGGACATACTGAAAAGGACTGGACCCAGGACTGACCCATACAGCACCCCAACTGTGACCTCCCTCTCCCAAGACTCGAGTCCGTTTACCACAGGCTTTGCTGTCTCCCTCCCAACTATCCTTCTATCTAGATCTGCGCTATACCTAGATCCTCCAACTTCTTCAGCAAACTTCTGTGTGGCACAGAGTCAAAGTAGAGTAAATCCATGGCTTGTCCCTTATCCACTGACTTAGTTACCCAGTCAAAGAAAAGAAAACATCTGACGAGACCTGTTACAAACCCATGCCGTTTAAAATCCTACAGCCCACTTCTCTCCAGCAAGTCCACTACATCCTCTATGACTAGTGTCTCCATCAGTTTACTCAAAATCAATGTGGTCCTTGTCCCCTTCCCTTGTAAGGCGGAACTATCTCCGCTACCCTCCAATCTTTTTGAACTACCCATAACTGTACAGAGCTACAGAATAAGCCTATCAGGGCTTCAGCCAGTTCTGAATAAGCCTATCACCGCTTCAGCCAGTTCTGATGCCAGCTCCCTGAGCACCCTTTTCTCATTGGACCCTGGAGCCTTATTTGTTTGCAGGGCTGCAAGCCCTTTTCTGAACCTTTTCCCCTGTAATAAATTGTGCAAATCCCTGGCCCTGTGCCCTCCCCCCGCCTCCCCTGTGACCAACTTTCTCTTGGACTTGCTGGTTATCATCCACTTACCCAGGACTACACATGGTGGATGACCAGCCATATCTGTCGTGTGTGTGTGTGTGGGCCTGCAGGGGGTGCTAGATGGGACTGGGCATTTTCCTTCATTATTTTCTCCTCAGGGCACTGGTGATCAATGACAGACATGCATAAATGCAAGGGCGAGCATGTGGGTATGGCATCATGCAGCCATCCGTTCTTGCACTGTGTGCTCACTTGCGCTTCCACCTGGCCTCTACCAGGTAGCAGTCAAGCAGCGAGATGCAGGGTCCCCCCCCGGGGGGAGGGGCTAAGCTATCCCTGGGATGCTCGATCCTCGCTTCCCTGGCCAGACACCAACAACATGAGCTTGTTCCTGAATCTGGGTCATTGGCATCACAAGTGGCAGCCCTACTGCTGCGTTGATTAGTCGTCAAACACTGAGAATTTTAAACATCTCTGCAGAATACAGATCGATGCTCTTGAACATGAACTCAATCGCTAAGTGTAGACGGTTTTGCTTTCATTTAGCAGAAGCCATGAACACCACGCATTTAAATGGAAACATTTAAAAGCAGCGCCTATCGTAACAAGAAAGTTTATGGAAGGCTCTTTTAAATGAGGTATAGGGCCTATCTGCAGCTGGTAGCAAATGAGGTATAGGGCTTACCTGTAGCTGGTAGCAATCCGGAGATAGATTGCAGAGACTGGCCTATATAGATAGGATATTGCCATTATTTTAGAATTTTGTGATGAAACATTATGTGAATCTGTGGTGAACAACAATGTTATTAGGCACAGCTTTACTCTGTGTAACATCACAAGTTTAGTGTTCTCACGGGGCCCTCAGTGTCCACCTCTCGAAGGGGGGCCAGCCCAGGTTGCTTATGCTGTGCTATAGAGGTTACACTCTGGTCTTAAGTGACGTGATGCTTCCACCTGGGGTAACAATAAAGGGTATCTAGCAGTTGACACACAGGGCTACTACTCCCCAGAATAATGTTACCCTGGCTCACACAACCCCTCCCTAAACAGATGACAAACATAATAACATCCAACAAAGAAATACAGTGCAAACAAATAATTTCAAAAAAGGGAGGGGCAGGAAAGGACAAAGGGACATGAAGGAAAACTGGGAGCAAGACAGCAGAACTTAAATCACATGTTAAAACCTTATGCTCACCCCATCAACTGCCCACTCCCCTACGACAGCCATGGGGAGAGCTCTCTAAATGCTGCAGTGGGTACCTCATCGGGGATGCAAGTGCTGTTACCAGGGCAGATAAACTATAATTGTGCTTACCAAACTGTTGGGAGAAACAAATAAGCTTACCCTTGCTGCGACGCGGACTGATATCAGTCCAGAATTCCTATAGGTTTTAATCCTGTCAGCAGCCTAAGGGTTAAAAACAGGAGCAAGTTTTGTAAGCCACAAAAGGGTGATCAGGTGTCCTCCTCAGGACTTCTGCTCGGGATTATCAAATGAAGAGTCCCACTCAGGGCTTTTTCATCTGTCCTAGAACACAGATGAACACCCCCAGTTTCTGGGCCGAAACGTCAGGGGTTACAGTTCTGCAGGGTCTAGTATACCTCTCCATTATCTTACAGCTGGGCAGATGAGATGCTGGATGAGTTTCCCAGCTGAAATGGTAGCCTCCCCAGGGGTCGTCTGAACTCTCACCAGTTCTCTCTTTCTCTGGTCATCAATCAGATGCTTCCACAGAGTACTCCCCTGAACTCTTTGGTAGGCAGTAGCCTCAGTTGGTCTGTTCAGTCTCTGGAACTTGCTTCCTTTGGGGAAAGTCACCTTAGGTCTGATAAACCGCAGATCCACTTCTATGCCTGCTTACTCCAAATGGGTGCACATTTTGTGTGGCCTGCAAGGACTGCAACTTCTGGTAACTACTGGATCTTTGGCTCACAGCTTTCCTAGTAATGCAGACAGCAAAGACTGAGCCAAGAGACGTGGCTTCTGTCCCTTTTATAAAGTGCTGAACTCAATGCCTTATTGGTAAAAATAAGTAAATGGGGGCTGGGTCAGCATGTGGTCTGAATACAAAAGAAAATGGTAATATTAAATGCACACTGAACACAGAGCAAGATCAACATTACAACCATATGACTGCTGAAGACCAGACTGCTGACAAGAGTGTAAAAGCCCCTAGCTTTATCATAAATGTTATTTATTTATATTTCTCTTCCTTTTGAGAGTAGGGTAAGTGGGGAGAAGAGATCTGCAAGCAATGTTTGAGGCACTCTGAAAACTTGGTAGGCAGTGTTTGGTGATTGTACCTTGAAACTTGGGTTTTAGGAAGTCTGGCCGAGTCATGTGAAACTTGGGTTTTAAATTGTAACAGATGGCATGGGGTAAACTAGCTCAGGAGCTTAATCTTGGGGTGAGTAGATTCAGGAACCCCTGTGAATCAGGTGTGCAGTTGGTAGTTGGAGCTGTCAGAGGCTTAGTGCCTTCTTACCAGAGCACTATAAAAAGTATCTCCACTCTAAACGTGCCCAGCATGTTCGTGTCCCAGCGAGTGAGTGAACCAGCAAAGGAGTGCAACAGATGACTGGCATTGGCTCGCATCAGCAGAAAGAAGAGAATCCAAGGACTCTGCCGATCGACGGCATCAGAAGGAAGCGGAGAATCAAAGGACTCTGCCAGTCTACTAAGGCAAGGTGCCTGTTCCGTCACTGATGGGAAGGGTTGAATATCAAGGGTAAGCCAAAACTGGGAATAAATGCAGCACCCTAGGATACAAGTATAAAGAGATTTAACATGGCAAAGGGAAACACACAGAAACTAAAGGGAAAACTAGAAACACCATCAGGGTAAGGGTACAAAAGTATTTCCAGGTAGCACAAAAGAACATAAGTTAAGAATGCTGGGAGTAGCCTGGCCACACTGAGGGTTGAGGCGCTGGACGCCACACTGGCGACCCGAGTTCGGGAGAGAGCTTGGGCACCGGGAGTCAGCAGGGGAGGGACTGGATGGAGTGCCCACCAGGCTGCTCTCCAATTCCAGGGGGAGGACGGTGGGATGCCCGGTGCTCCGGTGGACCCTGGTGGAGTTCGGGGGCGCTGCAGAAGCACGGGCGGCACGTAAGAAAAAATTACTCACCTTAGTAATGTTGTTTCTTCTATTGGAGTCTTGCTATATTATGACATATGCAGTGAGTCCCAACCTTCGAACTGCTCCGGAGGTGAAAGTCAACTTTCCATGCCAGGCATGGAACGCTGAGCTCTAGCTCGGTTGAAAACTCTGTCTGTTGTTCTTCAAACTCAAACCATCAGATCTTTACGAGCTAAACTCACTGAGGTCCTGTGTGGAAGATGTAAACCACACTAGCCAACTGGCTACTATTATACTACATTTTGGTCCCAAAACAAAGACTCAAGTCAGGAGGCCCAAAAATGAAAACACATCACCAAGTCACCCCAAAAAGGAGGGGTGAAAAACAACAAGGTGGGCACCTCACTAAGTGCCAACACTGCACTGCCCACCCACATCCCAAAAACAGAGGTTCTGAGAGGGGCAGGGGGGGTCATAATATAGCAAGACTCCAATAGAAGAAACAACATTACTAAGGTGAGTAATTTTTTCTTCAAACAACATGAAGTCTTGCTATATTATGACATATGCAGACTACAAAGCAGTACCTCCATGGAGGAGGGACAGAACCTACTTGGGAAATAGGCTCTGAAGCACAGCCATGCCAAACCGGGCATCACTCCTAGCCTGGATGTCCAGGGAGTAATGCTTGGTAAAAGTATGAACTGTTTTCCAGGTACGAACATACGAAATTTGCCAGCAGATAAAGGCCTAGAGGTCTATCAAGTCTGCTCGAATGTGCAGCTAGCACCCCTTATTTTGTAGCTGCCTCTTCTTTCCACCCTTCCCCTTCATTAACCCTCCCCCTTGTCCTGTCCCATCCTCGTTTGAAGCAGTCCACTGTTCTACTGCATACCACTTCAGCAGGTAACTCATTCCACCCAGCCACCACCCTCTGTAAAAGTGTCTCCTCATCTCCTCCCCTGAACCTTCCTCGCTCCAGTCTCATATCATGACCCCTGGTGGCCTCCCTCCCTTACTTGAACAGCCCCTCTGTACCAGTCTTGTTTATTCCTTTCATGTATTTAAAGGTTTCAATCATGTCACCCCTGTCTCTCTCTCCTCCAGTGAGTACATGTTCAACTCCTTCAACCTCCTCTCGTATGATAAGTCTCCCAGCCCCTTGATCATCTTTGTCGCTCTGCGCTGCACCCCCTCCAGTAACTTAATGTCCCTCTTCAGATACGGATGCCAGTACTGCACGCAGTACTCCAGGTGTGGTCTAACTAATGACCTACACAGTGGCAGAATCACCTCCTCCCTCCTCGAGGATATACCCCTTGCAATACAACCCAGCATTTTGTTGGCCTTTGCAGCTGCCTTCCTACATTGTGCCGAGTTGTTCATTGACCTGTAATGAGCACACCCAGATCCTTCTCCTCCTCCTCTGTCTGGGCTAGCTGCACTTCCCCTAGCTGGATTACGCTTCCTGGGTTCTTCATCCCAAAATGCAGCACCTCGCACTTTTTGGCATTAAAGCCAGTTACCAGGTGTCTGACCAGGTTTCATTGCCAGATCATCCTGCAACCCCTGCCATCCCCCTAGGTCATCCACCACCACGCCTACCTTGGTATCATCAGCAAACAGACTGATCTTTGCTCTTGATGTCCCATATGTCTGCAATGAATATCCCAAACAACACTGGTCCCAACACCGAGCCCTGTGGGAACACCGCCTGCACTGCCCTTGGGTGTGAGAGCTCCCACCCACCACCACCTCTGTTGCCTTCCCTGCAGCTAGTTCCTACCATCTCCAGCTTTGCACCCGCCCCTGTGCCTACTAACTTCCTTCCAGCCTCCATGTGGTACTGAGTCGAATGCCCACTGAAGTCCAGACACAGGACATCCACTGCATGGCCCCTGTCCAGCTGCCTGGTTACCCAGTCATAGAACTCTACCAGGTTGGTTTGGCAGGATCTGCCACGTATGAAGCCATGCTGTCTGCTGTCCTGTAGTCCTTTGGCCTCTAGGAGGGCCACCAGCCTCTCCTTCAGGATAGTCTCCATTAGCTTACCCACAATGGATGTGAGGCTCACTGGTCTGTAGTTTCCCAGTTCATCCTTGGGGCCACTCTTGTGGCCACTCTTGTGGAGGGGCACCACATGAGCCATCCTCCAGTCCTGAGGTACACACCTCGAATGCAGTGAGGCATTAAATAGGTCTGCCAAAGGTCCTGCAAGGACCTCTGCCAGCTCCTTCAGTACCCTGGGTGGATGCCATCTGGGCCTGGCGCCTTGTCCACCCTCAGTGCCTTCAAACCCTCTCAACTCTGCTCTCCATGATTTCCCATCTGTCACCACTTCCCACCCTGCTTCTGCCATTTCTCCCACCTTGGGTGTCACCCTCTTCTCTTTAGTAAATACTGAGCAGAAGTACTCATTTAGTGCTTCCGCCTTATCGCACCCTGCTTCCACCCAACCCCTCCTTCCTAATCCTTACAGCTCCTTTCTCCTGATGTACTTAAAGAAGTCCTCTCCCCTTCCTAATGCCTTTGTGCCAGCCTTAGTTCCGAGATGTTGGCTTTCCTTACTGCCTTTGTCACCTCCTTCGATTCTGTCAAGTACTCCTCCCTGTCCTCCCTCCCTGTGTTCTTGTACTCCCAAAGGCAGCTCTTTTCCTCCTTACCTTTTCCATGACCACCTTTGCTCAACCAGATTGGTTTCAGCCCTAGCCTTCTTGTTCTGGGCTCTGCAGCAGGTTTTGTTGCCTCCACTATCCCCAGCTTTATGAGCTCCACCTCTGGTTAGTGTCCATACTAGATTGAATTCTGGCCAGTACCCTTTACCACTTCCCCCATCCTCCCAAAATCGGCCCTCCCAAGTCCAGCACTATTTGCCAGATTCCACTCCTTCCTTGCCCATATCCAATGTGAGCCATACTGAGTGGTGGTCACTCCCTGACAGCGGTTCCTCCACTGTAAGTTCTCTCACAAAGTCCCATTTGCCAGCACAAGGTCAAGGGTATTCCTTAACCTGGTTGGTTCACTGACCATTTGCAGCAGGAAGCTGTCCTGGAAAGCATCCAGCAGTACCTGCTCCCTTCTGTTCCTGGTTGTTGGGGTGCTCCAGTCCACTCCTGGCATGTTTAAGTCCCCCACAATCACCACACTACCTTTCTCGCAGGTCCTCCTGATCTGTCCCGCTAGTTCCCTGTCTAACTCCTCCGTCTGAGATGGTGGCCTGTACACCCTTTCCCCCCCCTTCCATCCTGCCCTCCTTTCCTAGCATCACCAACAATACTTGCCATTTGTCCTTTGTCACTGTTAGGGGTAAACTCATATGGTTTCCCAACCTGTGGTCTCTGCATCTCTTCCCAACTGCCACCCCCGACTCCTAGTTTAAAATTCTCAACTTCCTCTATGTACTCTCCATCCTCTGTTAGCTGCTTGACATATCTCTAGAATAGGGATGTCCCTGGCAGCACTGTAACCTCTGGTAGAGTGAGCCCTCAGGCCTGAGGGAGGAACCTTACCCAGTTTTTCATAACAAAATTGGATACAAGAAACAATCCACCTGGCAATGGATCTCTTAGTGGCAGGTTTCCCCTTACCAACCTCACCATAAGTGAGGAACAGTTGGAAGGAGTCAAACCTGTGACCCTTGGTACGCTCTATGTAGTAGCTAAGGGCTCTTTTGACATCTAAACTGTGCAGCCTCCTCTCGCCAGAGGAGGAATGGTCAGTGAAGTACACAGGAAGAGACACAGATTGATTAAGGTGGAAATCTGAAGCCACCTTGGGCAAGAACTTCCTGTTAGTCCTGAGGACCACCTTATCTCTATGAAAGGAGATAAAATCAGGCTCCACTGACAAAGCTTGTAATTCACTTATGCGTCTGGCAGAAGTGATGGCTACCAGAAACACAGTTTCCAAGTCAAGTACTTAAGCTCTGCTGAAGACAAAGGCTCAAAAGGGGGTTGCATAAGCTGAGCAATGCAAACATTAAGGTCCCAAGCAGGGCAGGGTCCCTGAATGGCGGGTTGGTGTGAAGCAATCCTTTGAAAAACTTGGAGAATGCAGGGTGAGCTGAAAGAGAAGAGGGCTTACCTGCTGAAATAAAGGCAGACACAGCTGCCAGATGCACTTTTAGGGTAGCTGGTCTCAGCCCCAAGGTATTTAGATGGACCATGTAATCCAGGACTGTGGGTAAATCAGCAGATTCTGGGGAAATATGTTTTCCAGAGCACCATATGGAAAATCTCTTCCATTTGGAATTATAAGTAGCCCTGGTAGAAGATTTTCTAGAAGCCTTCAGAATGTCCATTACACCCTGGGAAAGGTGTAAATCAGCAAACTAACTCTTCAAGAGCCAGGCCTTGAGATTGAGAGATTTGAGATGCAGGTACCAAATCCTCCCCTGAGCACAGGTTAACAGGTTGTGATTCCTGGGAAGACAGCGGGGAAGATGGACTGCTAAGGACATCAGGAGTGGATACCAGGGTTGTCTGGGCCAATCTGGGGCAATCAAGATCATCTTGCAGGGTTGAGACCTGATTTTGACTAGCACTTTGAACAGCAGAGGGAAGGGGGGAAAAGCATAGAGAAACTTCCCTTCCCAATTGAAGACTAAGGCATCCAGAGGAACTGAGCCCAACATTGGGGGCCTGCAGCAAAAAAGGGGGAAGTTGGTGATTGTCTGGGGCTGCAAAAAGATCTATCTGTGGGGTGCCCCATCTGGCAAATACCACCTCCAGGACCAGGGGATCCAGTGACCATTCGTGATGGCCCTGGGAAATCCTGCTGAGAGCATCTGCCAGGACATTGTCCTTGCCTGGGAGATGAACTGCTGTAAGGGAGGTGTTCAGGGAGTAAGCCAGAGACCATAACTTCATTGCTTCGGTGCACAAGGCCGTAGACCAAGTGCACCCTTGCTTGCTGATGTACCACATTGTAGTGGTGTTTTCTGTTCTGACCTGTACCACTTTGTTCTGAACAGACTTGGAAAAAGCTTGAAGTGCTAGAAAAACTGCTCTGAGTTCCAACAGATTGATGTGGAGCAGGGATGCCTGAGGGGACCACAACCCGGGTAGTGAGGTGCCCATGTGAGCTCCCCATCCCAAGAGGGATGCATCTGTAAGGATTAAGGAGTGAGACTGGGTGACAAAAGGAACCCCTTGTCTGAGATTGCTCGATCCTGCCACCATTGTAGGGCCTGGATCAGGTTCAGTCAATGGGATCAATTTGGTTAGAGGTCTTTCCTTTGAGATCAAAAGGTCTCAAATGGAACTGAATGTCCTCATCTGAAATCTGCTCCTGCACCACTGCTGTAGAAGCAGCCATGTGCCCCAGGAGCTGTAGAAAATGCCTGCTGGTGAGACACCTGCAGGGTGAAAGAGGAGGCCAGAGAGACCAGGGTCCTTGCCCTGTCCAAAGGAGGAAGGCTCTGGCTTTCTCTGTGTTCAGCTCTGCGCCTATGAAGGTGAGGAGCTGAACAGGCTCTAGAACTGACTTTGAAAGATTCAGAAGGAAACCTAGAGAGGTGAGCAGTTGCTGAGTTATCTGTAGGTGTAACTTGACTTGGTCTGGGGACTGGCCTACTATGAGCCAGTTGTCCAGGTAAGGGAAGATGGCAATTTTTTGCCTTCTTAGAGAAGCAACTGCTACTGCCAGGCATTTTGTGAACACCCTTGGAGCAGAGGTGAGGCCAAAGGGCATTGCTCTGAACTGGTAATGGCCTGAGGGCAGCTCGAACCTGAGGTACTTTCGGTGGGAGCTTCTGATGAGAATATGGAAGTAGGCATCCTTGAGGTCCAGGGACACTCAGCCAGTTCCCTGGCCTTAGAGGTAGAATAATTCCAGAGTCACCATTTTGAATTTGGTTTTAAAAGGTGCTTGTTTAAGTATCTGAGATCCAGGATGGGCCGCCATTCTCCTGTCTTTTTTGGGGTAAGGAAGTACCTGGAGTACAACCCTTTGCCCTGGTGTAGGGGTGGAACCCTTTCCACGGCTCTGAGAGCCAGGAGGGAAGAGACCTCTGCCTCTAGGGCAAGTGCCTCTGGAGGATTTGCAGGTGGAAAGGATCTGGTTCTCATCTTTGGAAACTTTTGAAGCTGAGAACCAGTCCCTGGCTTACTACTTCCAGGATCCATTTGTCTGATGTCAGAGACTCCCAGTCCTGGACAAAGTAAGCCAGCCTGCCCCCTACAGGTAGTTGAGAATTGGCCCTGGCAACCCCATCAGGGTGCCTGCTTGGCAGGGGCTTTGGGCTGAGGGGTGGAAGCAGGCCTGCCTGCACCCCATCTGCCTCTCCCTCTAAAGAACCCCCTCTGGGCAAAAGCTGAAGAGGAGACCTGGGCTTGGTAAAAAGGCCTATGAAAAGGCCTGCCCCTGCCCCTGGGAAGCTGCCTTTGAGGAGTGGCCTGCCTTTCCTTGGCCTGTGCACTCCTATAGGTGGCTTCATGTAATTCTCTGTCTGCTCCCCAAACAGGGAATTACCCACAACAGGAAAATCCATGGCCTTAGTCTGGGTATCCTGTGACAGGCTAGTACATCTGAGCCAAGCCATCCTGCGAAGAGTCACAGATGTAGCCATGACTCTAGATGACATCATTTGAGTCCACTGCAGCATGGAATTGCACCTTGGATGCCTTAATACCATCGGCAGCCACCTGCTCCAGCTCCTTGGCAAGCTGGCCAGGGACCTGTTTTGCAAGAGCCATAACAGTATCCCACCTGGATTTCTGGTATCTAGCAACGTAAGCCATATAATTTGCCTGTCTGAGTCCCAAGGATGCTGCCATGTACTGTTTCTTTGCCATGGCATCAACCTTCCTGGAGTCCTTGTCCGGGGGGTGTGAGGCCAAGGGAATATTTGCCTTGTCACAGACTGCACTACCCCAACATGGCTGTATTGTTGTGTAAGGAACTCCGTATCAGAGCCTGGCAATGTGTACCTCTTGTCCATTCTCTTATCCACAAGAGGTATAGAGTGAGGAGTTTTGGGAAACAGACTTTTAAAATTCTAAAAAGATTTATGCAAGGGAACAGGCAATCTCCTGGACTCTGGGATATCCATCATTTTCACATAGTCAGGCTCTTCTTGATCATCCACAGCTTCCTCCATAGGGAGCTGGAGGGTTTCAGCCACTTTTTTTATAGAAAATAAAATGAGAAGGGGACTCAGAAAGCCTAGGAGGGGACACTCCTGAAGGTCTGTCTAGGGAGATGTCCAGGTCGATGAGCACATCCAGACTTTCAAATCCACATTCACTCTCCTCATACTCCTCTTCCCCCTCCTCCGGTTCATAATATTCCTCTAAATCGTAGTCTTGAACCAGTGGAACCGGCCGAACCGGGCGCTTACCTGATGACACCGGTTCAGTCGGAACCGGAGAAAGCAACTGGACAATCTGAATCGCTTTGGCCATCTCTTCAGCGGTTGGAGAGGAAAGTTTTGGCTCCACACCAGCTGATTTTCTAGTCCTTTTTGCTGGAACCGACCCCTCAGAGTCGGCTCTCCTTTTGCTCGAGGAAGTATCGCCCTGGTCAGAGGGCACTCCCTCTGGTTCGGTTGGAACCGAACCGGGCTGGCCATCCGGGTCAGTGGACTTCTTGGCCTCCCTTTCCCTGAGCCTACCAACTCTCTTATCCAGGGTAGCTGCAGGAAAATTTTGACAAATCTGGCAGTCTGCATTGAGGTGGTCAAACCCCAGACAATAAACACAGGTGGTGTGGGGGTCAGCCCTGGCAAGGCTTCCCACACACACTGCAGTGTTGAAACCCAGTGGCCCGGTTTTCTTTTGGGTTTCTCAGACATTGTGCCAGTCCTAACCAAACTTGCCGTTTATGGCAATCCGCTAAAGCAAGACCCTCTTACGGTTCCCAACCGTGTCACGGAGTCATGGAAAAAAAGCGTAGAAATTCCGTTTTTATAGAACCGATAAGAACCGGTAACCACACTAAATGATAGAATAAAATATTTTTAAATAACCTGATCGGTTCAAGAGTGAACCGATAACAGTTTACAAGTTCCACACAGAAGAGAAATAATGTAAACCTATCTAGTACTCAAATACCACAGACAGAGCTTGAACCGACCGGTTGTGGTTTAAATTCGGTCAAAAAAACGAGAAATTAATACTTTAACCGACAAAATGAACCGAGCAGAAGGAGAAATCTCCGGAGCGACTGTTCAGTGAGGCGGAGTAAAGAATCTTATGGTTTGAGTTTGAAGAACAACAGACAGTTTTCAACCAAGCTCGAGCTCAGCGTTCCATGCCTGGCATGGAAAGTTAACTCTTTCACCTCCGGAGCAGTTCGAAGGTTGGGACTCACTGCATGTGTCATAATATAGCAAGACTTCATGTTATTTGAATAGCATGCCCGACACTGGCAGGGTTGCCGTACGCCAGGCATCGGGCAGTGCGCACGGAAGAGGGAGGGGACGGACAGAACAAGGAAAAACCCGGCTCGATGGGATAGGTGATGGCACCCATCCTCCATGCCCAGCGCCGGGTTCGTCTCGGCTGGCCTCATCGCTCCCACCCTGGCCCCACCTGCATGCCAGAGTCTGCCTTGATAAGGAGCCCAAGGTAAGGGAGTCTGGCTACCCTCCTGGGCGGGTCAAACCGGGGTGCAGGCTGCAGGTGGGAGGGAGAAAGAGGGCAACAGACCGTAGTGATCCTCAGGCAGGGCAGGACAGGGCAGGCATAAGGATGCCTGAGAGAGTCTTCCTCGAGTCGTGGACCGAGGGAAAAGAATTGGGGGAATGCTGGGAATAGTGCACTGCAGTAGTTTTCAAAGAGACCTTCTGGAGGCTACATTGCTGCCCCATCTGCACACCTCTCTGGGTTGAGGGAGGAGGTAGTTAGACTCCAGGCCTAGCTGGCTAGGATTCAGTGGACCTCCTTCCTCACCCAAGGGTCACCAAGTCTGCCAACGTTACCTCATAGAATGCCAGGGAGGAGGAATGGCTGGACTGTGGTGGGCTCTGGAAGGGTGGTCAACCAGCACCACTATGTAATTCCTACGCCACTCTGGCAGAGAGGGACTGTCAAAAGGAGGCACCTGCAGTAGTGACCAGGGAGGAGTAGGGGCCCTCCATAGTGGAGATGCCAAGGAAGGTGGTAGAGGACTCAAAAAAAAGGAGGAGGATGCAATTTTTGGTGGGGGACACGATAGTGAGAGGAACAGACTTGGGAACAGGAGGGGGGGGGAATTACTTACCATAGTAATCTTGTTTCTTCCAGGGGATCCCTCAGTATGCTTAACTGATGTAGTCAGCCTCCTGTGTTGAACTGCCTCGGAGAACTGGAACTTATGTAAATGACGGAACGATCACTGGCTCATACTACAATTAAAACTGCTGCTCCTAGGTGCTGCTGCTGCATTCTAAAACACTCAGATTCATTGCAGAGCCTAAAAAGGTAGAGACCCTCTAACTACACTATCTTAAGAGAAAAAGGGGTCTGTTCCCCCAAAGGGGTAGATAAAATAACAGCTCCCTGTAAGAACTGAACAAAACAGACTGGTTTACCACCATAACAACAACATATATAACAGACATAAGAAGTTACCAGCAGAGTACAGAACCTCCCCCATCTGGTTCTGGAAGGGGAGGCAAGGTGGAAGAATTAAGCATACAGAGGGATCCTCTGAAAGAAACAAGAGTACTATGGTAATTTTTTCTTCAAATCCCAGGAATTCCTCAATATGCTTAACTGATGCAGACTACAAGCAGTACCTTGGGAAGATGGGTACAGAACCTACTTGGGTAACAAGCTCTGCAAGACTGCAGTGCCAGCCAGCCCGCTGTTGCAGCAGCAAGGTGACAGCTTGCAACGACGACATCCCGGGTTTGGGAATGGACCCGAGAGTCTGAGGGCCAGGCGGAGAAGTATAGAGCGAATGCTCTCCTTCTCTGGGGGCTAACCTTCTCTTGGGGAGGATGAGTGTCCGTCCTGCTAGAGACGTCTGGCGGAGGCTGGGGGAAAAAAATCGCTGGGAATGGCTGGCGCCTGCTTGCGTGGGAGGAGAGAGACGCTGGTGTCATTGCACGCCCCACCTCTCAGGGGATCATGACTGCAAAAAATATATACAGTCCTCCAGCTATGACGCCCCACTCCTCTGCCGCCAGTGTCCGCTGGGGGGGGGCCCCCCCATCACCCCACCCTGGGGGTTTATTAATCTAGGGCTCGATGCCAGTGACCATTGGGGGAGGGCACCTGCTCAGTGGCTCCGCCCTGTGGGGCAAGCCTGGGCATGGTGGGTCGGCATGCAGGGCAGCAGCTGAGCTCCACTAGGGGCAAAGGGAGGCCAGACCCGAAAAAGGACTGCAATGTAAAACCAGGCATCACTTGCAGACTGTATGTCCAAACAGTAGTGCAATGTAAAAATATGTACAGTTTTCCAGGTAGCTGCTTTACAAATGTCCAGTAGAGGAAGATCTCTTGCTGTAGCCACTGATGCAGCTGTGCCATGTGTAGTGTGCCCCAAGGCCTTGATGTGGCTGCTTGCCAGCTTTGCCATAGTAAAACTGTATGCAAGCCACTATCCAGCTTGCAATTTATTTTTTTCTGCTTCTTACTTTCTATTTCTACTCCCCCCTCCCCCCCATGGCACTCTACTCCCTTCGGGGGTCACCTATGGCTTTTCTAGTCCCCGTCTCCTACCTGTAGCCCAGGGTGGCCCGTCCTCCATGTCGCTGTGGCTTGCCCCCCAGGTGGGGACAAGGTGGGGGGGCCTGCACCCCAAATTCCTGAGTTTGTCCAGACGCCAGTCCTGCCAGGGGCAGTAGGCGCACTGGGGAGATGGGCCTGGCGCTCCGCTCACTGGGAGAGTGCTACGGGTGTTTTCCCTGTTCGTGTGTGATGTGCACCCTGACGTCAAAGCACAGAGCACAGACGTCCATCACGCAGGTCCCTCTCCGATGGCTGGGCTTGCTATTCCTCAGGCCTCCGCCTGGGGTCAGCTGAGCCCTGGATCCCCCCTTCCCCCAGAGAAGGTGAGCAGTCCCTGGGATGCTCAAGCCTCCTCCCCCCAGCTGGCCCTCAGCTCCCAGGGCTAGTTCCCAAACCCTGGTTGCTGGCGTCGCGAGCGGTAGTGCTACTGCTGCGCTGGCGGGCCAGCCTTGCAGTGGCTCTTTTGGAGGTTGGTCTACCTTTGCCCATCTCCCCATGGGTCAGAAATAATTGTGTGTGTTCAGGCCTAAAAACCTTGGTATGATCAATGTAGTGATTGAGTGCCCTTCTGACATCTAGGCTATGTAACCTTCGCTCACCTGAGCTCGAGTTTGCCATAAAAAAGACTGGCAAGCTTATGGACTGGTTCAGATGAAAATCTGATACAACCTTAAGGAGGAACTTCCTATTGGTTTAAAGTACCACTTTGTCCCTGTGAAAGGAAGTATAGTTCAAATCTGTACACAGGGCTTGCAACTCACCTGGCTGATGCAATGGCCAATAGGAAGAGAGTCTTCCTGGTCACTTATGTCTGCTGTTGCTATAGGCTCGAAGGAGGTTCCATGAGCTTTGCTATACAAATGTTCAGGTTCTGGCGGGGGCTGGATCCCTAAGGGAGGATGGAGGGAAAACCCTTAAAGAACTTCCTAAAGACAGAATCGGAAGCTAATGTTTTCACTGCCAGCTGAAATGGCAGTCAGGTGAACCTTTAAGATAGAGGACCTAAGGTTCAATGAGTGCAGGTGGGTCAAGTATCCCAGGAGGGCAGGCAACCCTACCTGTGATGATCAATACCCTTTCTGTTACACCAGAGGGAAAACCTTTTCCATTTGGAAGCACAGGTCTTCCTAGTTGAGGGTTTACTGGAAACAGAGTACAATTCTTTGGAAAGCTGTAGAGTGGCAAACAGTCCTCAAGAGCCAGGCCTTGAGGCGTAGAGAACGTAGGTTGGGATACAGGATCCTGCCCTGTGAGTGTCCAGAGACTGTGCTTCTGAGGAAGATGAATAGGATGAGACACCAACAGGGGCAAGCAGGAGGGAATACCATGGCCGTCTCGCCCTATCTGATGCTACAAGGATCACAGTCGCTGGCTGGGTCCCAAGTTGTAGTAGGACCCTGAGCAGCAGGGGAAGGGAGGAAAAGCATTTAAAGAAACTTCCCTGACCAATCCAGGGTCAGGGCATCAAGTGGCACTGTTCCCCAAACCAAAGGCCTGAAACAACTGTGGTAACTGGTGGCTGGTCATGGAGGCAGAGAGATCTACCTCTGGTGTGCCCCACCTTCTGAACACAGAGTCCAGGACCTATTCAGTGACCACTCATGATGGTTCTGTCCAATTCTGCTTAAAGAATGTGCCAAAACATTGTCCTTCCCTGGCAGGTGGATTGCAGATAGACACCAGCGAAGAATGAGCCAGGTTCCAGACCTTCATGGCTTCTGTGCACAGCAAGGTAGACCTGGTGCTGGTGCTTCCTAGTTTGCTGATGTAGTACACGGTGATAGTGTTGTCTGTCCTGACTTGCACCACCTTGCCCTTGACCTGGGGGGGGGGGTGAATGACTGCAGGGCCAAAAAGACTGCCCTGAGTGCTAACAGGCTGACATGCAGAAGTGACTCCTGATGAGACCAGGTGCCACTCGCTGTTAAAATCGTCCAGGTGCTCTCCCCACCCTAGGAGTTAGGCATCTGTGGCGAGGATGGCAGAAGGGTTCTGTGACTGGCACTAATCTGGCCAGAGGATCCCTCCCACTGAGACCAAAGGGACCTGAAGTGGAAATGAATGTCCCACATCTGAAATCTGGCCCATGGCATCACAGCTGTGGCAACTGCCACGTGGCCCATGAGCTGCAGAAACTGCCTTGCTGGTCTGAGCCTGTTGAGTCTGAAAGGGTATGCCAGCTCCAGAATGTTTTGCACCCTGTCCTGTGGCAGGAAAGCCTTCCTTTGCTGGGTGTCAGGCTCTGCTCCTATGAATTAAGAGGCCCTGGATGGGCTCCAGCTGTGACTTTTGGGCCTTTACCAGGAATTCCAGAGACTCTAAGGTGCACTGGGTGAGGGCTACAGTTTCCCTGGTGTGTGGAGGAGACTGTCCCACGACTAGCCGGTCATCTAGGTAAGGGAACACCAACTCCCAGCCTTAAGTGCACCACAACTACTGCTAGACACTTGATAAACGCTCTGGGAGCAGAGGTTAGGTCGAAAGGAAGTGCTACAACTGGTAGTGACCGGAAAGCAGCCTGAACCTCAGGTACTTTCTGTGGCTGTGTCGGATGGGGATGTGGAAGAAGGCATCTCTGAGGTCCAGAGATGCCAGTCAGTCCACCTGCTGCATGGTGGAAATGATCATGGCCAGGGTAACCATCCTGAACTTTGTCTTTGGCAAATTGTTCAGAAGCCAGAGATCTAAAATGGGTGGCCAATACCCATTTTTCTTTTGGTTAAAGAAATATCTGGAGTAGAAACCTTTCCCCTTTTGTGACGGGGGGACAGGCTCTACTGCCTTGATGCACAGTAGGTTGGCAACTTCTGACTAAACTGAGCCTTTTCTACTGAGGTTGCTGGGCTGAAGTGACTGGTCTGCAGCCTGGGAAATGTTAGGGAGAGGCCCTGGCTCACTACCTCCAATACCCACTTGTCTGCGTTAATGGTTTGTTATGCTTGGAGGAAGTGAGCCTACGGGGTGAGGGAAGGCGATCTGTGCAAGCACATCAGGGGTTCTGCTTGGGCTGGGACTTGGCCCGAGGTGCTGGGTCAGCCCTCCTACACCTACCTCTAAAGTAACCTCTGTTTCTGGTAGTCTGGCATTGCTGGAGCCTGGAAGAAAGGTCTGGTGTAAGGGCTCCTATTCCCGTCTCCCCTACCATGGGGCTTGTAAGACATGGAGGGCTTGTCCTGAGCAGAGTTACTCCTATAGGTGGTTTGTATTCCTCCACCTTCAACATGTATGCCTCAGTTTGGTCTCCAAAGAGATAATTATGCTCACAGGGGAAATCCATGGCTCCTGCAGAGATAGCAAGGGCCATGAGCCTGGAAGCGGTGTCACTGGCATCCATGCCATGTAATACTGGTACTTTGTCACATCTAAAGTGGTTCTAGCTGTTTTAGCTAGGTTATCTGCCACATCTCCAGTGACATTGTAAGTCATGGCTAGAAAAGAGAACCATAGAGCCTTCTGGTATTGAGCCACATAAGCCATGTAAGTGGATTGCCCAAGGAGAAGGGAAGCCATCAGGTATTCCTTCTTCCTGATACTGTCCAGCTTCCTGGAATCCTTGTCCAGTGGGTCAAAGGTCAAGGGCACCCTGGCCTCAAAGGCTGCTGCCTGTACCACCCCCCTTATGATCTAGGTGGACAAAAAGAAAATCAGCATTTGTCCTGTTTGATATTTCGTATCCACCTTCCTGTCCACCCCAGGTATGGAGGTGGGGGGTTTGCAGGATCTTGAGGGCAGCCTTTTTGAGAAACTTGTGGATAGGCAACAAAAGCTGTTTTGTGGGGGGCTAGCCCATCATATCCAAGAACTCAGCTTCCTCCTCGTCCTCCACAGACTCTTGTGTACCAAGGTTGAGGGTATCCCCCATCTGTCTCACAAATAAATACATAATGAAAGAAGTAGTCATCTGGTCCCCTTGGTGAGGAACCGAAGTCCTGCTCTGGAGAGACTTCGGGCTCAATAAGTTCTCCTTCCTCTTTCTCCAGTTCTTCATATAGGAATAACTGTTCCTGGCTAGGGAGCCAAAAGAGGAACTTGGGGGAGAGACCAGGGAACGGCAGTCTGAGGGCCTGCAAAATCTGCAGGGCTCTAGCAATGCATTGTCAATCTGTTTGCTGAGAGCGCCTTTGCTTTTCAGCAGGAGACGCAGTGACATGTTTTTCTTTCGGTTTGTGTTTAGTAGGAACTGGTTCTACAGGACTCTTGGATTTCAAAGCCTCACCCTTGTCGGAGGTCTTGGGGTCCACAGACTCCTTTTTCTCTCTTTTTAGGATGGGAGGAAAAAGCCACATCCATAGGCTTTGGAGAGAGGCAAGTAGTAGGGGAAAACATTTTTTTTAAGCCTTTTTGCCCTCTTTCAAGTGTCTTAGGGCAAAATGTTTTACAAATCTCAGTTAAAAATGCGACTAGGACCGAGACACTCTAAACAAAGATCGTGCCTGTATGCCTTGGCAATGATCTACCCACACGAATATAATTTTTTTTTTTTTTTTTTTTTTTTTTTTTTTTTTTTTTTTTTAAAACCAGTCGGTGCTGTTCTCTTTTTGGGAGTCTCAGACATTGAAACAGACCCAAAAGGATGGGGAAAAAAGGATTGTGGTCTGTTCCCAAAACTAAAAACAACAACAAAGAGAAAAAACACTGTTCCCTGACAGGAATTAAATACAGGAAACCACAAAAGTGCTCGGTTCCTCGAGAAAAGTGAGGGAACCGCAAAAACCTCAAATATTTCAAAAGAAAAACATTACAATTCCTAGAAATAGGAACCAGAATGTATAAAAGTTTTAAGGTAAAAACCGCAGTAAAAAAATGCTGAATGGACAGTTCCCCTCTGTTACCTGGAACCGTTGAGGAACCGATAAAACCCCCAAAATAAAAAACTAAGCTAACTAACCTGAAAACAGCATATATGAGTTAAAGAACTAAGAGTTTAAAGGGACCCAACCCATTTTTCATCATTATTTCTAGTTAAAAATCTACATTCTATGATTGCTTACCTTCTCTAACATTCACTGATGTTGCTGCTTGTTTTGTCCGTCTCCTTGTTTAGTAGAACTGAAATGCACGGCAATGTATATTTATAAACAACCTTGTTTTGTTTACAGTCCTGGATCTGTTCTTACTGCTTATAAAAATGGGCAAAAAGAATCCAGAGTCCCCAGAGAATCAGGACATATCTATGCCAACCGGCACCAATTCTACCAAGACAAACGCAGCACATTAAGAATTCAATCCATACCCACTATTGCCATGCAGCTCACCAGCCAGCAGCACAGCACCCAGACACAAGCCACTGTATGGAAGTCCCCCCCACCACTTTCTTTTTGATTTTTCACAATAAATCATTACAATACTGCAGAACCAGTTTTCTTCTTACTGTGCAAACTGCGGCCGCCGCCACCCGCTTCTTCCTTCCTCAGGAAGTGCAGCGCTAAATGAGACTGCCTAAATTCCCCACATCTCCATCCATGTCCGTCCCACTATTTTTGCTACGGCTTCTGCAAAGTGCCCATTTGTTTCTCAACCTGTATCCGGTAGTCTCCCTCGAGCTATTCGTATGCAGTCCTCCACAATCCTGCCTCAGTTTCATGAAAACAATAAGTGCCCATCCCTCGTATACCAATACTGAACCGTGAGGCAGGAAAGCGTTCCCTATGGCGGACAGTAAGGGACACGCTCGCTCCCAATGGCAATACTGCTTCACACTTTACAACCTGTAGGTGTTTTTTTGGTTAAACAAAAACCTGCATAAAAAAAAAAAAAAAAGGCAGTATTCATTTCTATCATAGTCTATTTCAGAGTAACTATATTTTTGGCTTTTTTATAGTTTTTTTTTTTTACCCATTAAATAATTACTTGGGGGGCCTATTTTATAAGCGCAACAACACACTCAGAGGTGTGGGTCATCTCCTGATAACAGTACGCCCAGGTGCATAAGGCACTTGGCGCAAGCGCCTCATGACGCACCTGGGCGTGCTCTTATCAGGAGATGACCCACACCTCGTAGTGTGTTATTGCTTCTATATGTCCTGAGCAATACAAAACACACCCAAACAGTGCAGTCACTCATGAGGCAGTAGCCGTCTAAACTCCCACTGCATGAGGAGCTAGACTGTGTTGTGGGTGTTCCTAAGTTCAGAAAGATGCAGCTGGAACTGATCAAAGAATGTAAACAAACCTGTGTTTGTGTGGCAACACCAGCATGGTGGACAGTCTGTTTCACTAAAAAAAAAAAAACTACCAGCTACTTTAGCAATCTTTTCAGAAAGTTGGCAATCATAAAATGTGTTTTTTTTTCTTTTTTTTTTTTAAACTAGGGACACAGACCTAAGCAGGTTGACAGTGTCTCTTTAAAACAACAGAAAACAAAGTTTTCTGACAGATGCTGAGGACAGCTGTCCAAGGTGTCTTGACCAGACAGAGAAATGAATCGGAAGACGAAGCAGCACGAGCCAATGATAGTGTCATCATTTACATATGCTCCAATCCTCCAAGGCAGTTCAACACCGGAGGTTGACTGCATCAGTTAAGCATACAGAGGGATTCCTGGGGTTTGAAGAGACAGCTTAAGTGCCTACCAGGTGCCATGACCCGGAGGGATGGGAAGCAGATCCTGAGGATCGCTAGGGCAGCGGGACAGGAGGGAGAGCTGGATGTCATTGTCCACCTGGGGACAAATGATCTGGCTAGGACAGGGCTGGGACAGTGCAGGGGGAGTTTAGGGAGTTGGGGAGGGGTAGACAGGTAGCTTGCTCAGTGGCTTTCGCTGAGATGTTGTGTGTCTATGACAGGGGTGAAGAGATTATCTCTGCACCAGAAGCTTCAACTCATGGCTGAAGGAATTCGGCTACATTGGGAAATGGGGACCCACCTGGGAGGATAAAAGCCTATACAGGGGCGATGGCCTGCATCTATCAGAGAGGTGAACTAAAGTCCTCTGTGGATGGTTTAGATGTTACTTCGATTAACATTTAAACTAGTCAAAGGGGGGGTTGTGGAAGGAAATCAGGGAGGTAGAAACTACCCCCAAACAGGCTGAAGTTGAGAATAAGCAGAACCCGATGGGAGTAGAATCCCCCATGGTGCAAATAAAGGATACCGGGTGGTAGAGGGGGGAAGTGAAAGGAGTATTAAACAAAAGGGAGTGGGGAGAGGAAAAAGGGGGGGGCAACAAAAAGAGTGGCTACAAAATCTGGAAAGCCATGTGTACAAATGCTAGAGGTCTAGGAAATAAGATTCTGAACCTAGAGGTCATCATGGTAGAGGCCGAACTGGATATTGTGGCCATAACAGAGCCATGGAGCACTGAAAACCCTGACTGGGACATGGTCATACCAGGCTATATTCTTTTCATGAAGGACCGGTTGGAAAGGAAAGGAAGGGGTGTTGTGCTTTCTGTGAGGGAAAGTATAAAAGCAGAGATACAGGGAAAGACCTCACATAGGTACTGTGGGTCACTCTGGAGATGGGGAATGGGGACACTATTCACACTGGAGTGATCTACACACCTCCAGCACAGTGGATGGAATTAGATAAAGGTACTGGTGGAAGCCACTGGCAAGATGGCAGAAAAGGGGGAGGTGCTGCTGGTGGGGGACTTTAGCCTGCCGGATATAGATTGGAGCCTCTCAGCAGCAGCTTTGGCCAGAAGCAGGGACGTCCTGGAGACTCTGCAGGGGGCACTCCTCAGGCAACTAGTCAGTGAACCCACTCATGAGGCAGCAATACTGAACCGGGTACTCACCACCAGGGACAGTATTGCAGATGTCAAAGTAGGAGGCCACCCGGGGACCGGTGATCACCATACAGTGTAGTTCAATGTAAGGATAGCTGTAGAACTGAGCCACACAAGGGTGAGAGTCCTGGACTTCAGGAGGGCAGATTTTATAAAGATGGGCGAATGACTTAGGCATGATCTGGGAGGGGTACAGGAACAGTGGGAAAAGCTTAAAGGGAGCATAGTAAAGGCAACAAACCTCTGCGTCAAAACGAGTGAGCAAAAGCAAGAGAGAGAAAAAAAAAAGACCACTACGGTACGCGAAAGAGGCGGCTGAAAAGGTAAAGGCAAAAAGGGTAGCATTCAGAAGGTATGAGCAGGAAACAGAGGGAAAAATGGAAAGTAGTAAAGAGCACAAAGGCGTAAACTGAAGAGAACAGCCCAGGAGGTAACAGAAGGGTATTTTATTTTTTTTTTTTTTTTTTAGGTACAAGTGAAAGGAGAAGACCAGGGGTGGGACTGTAAAGCTAAAAATGGAAAAGACAAACATCCTTAAATGCTTTTGTTCAGTGTTCACAGAGGAAGGAGAAGGGGAAGGGCCACAAAAAAGTAATGGAAGCTTTGGAGGGAGGGAGGTGGACACGAGCCCTTTTTTGGAGGAGACCGTCCTGAAAGGACACTAATCTGAAGATGGACAAAGCAATAGGACCAAATGGGGTGCATCCAAAGGTATTGGGGAGCTCAGGGAAATACTAGCAGTCCTGTTTAACAACACTGGAAACAGGAGTGGTTGTGGAGGAGGGCGACTGTAATCCCACTACACAAAACTGTTAGCAGGGAGGAGGCTGGCTATTATTGGCCAGTCAGCCTGACATTGGTGGTGGCAAAATTAGTGGAATCACTGCTGAAGGAAGGATTGTGGGGTTATAAGGCCCCACTGCAACATGGTTTCCGCAGAGGGGAGGGGTCATGTCATGGCTCCCTGCACGGATTCCTCCACCACGGATCTTCCCCCACTGCCTTCCTTTGTGTCGAGGCTCCATTATGTGCCTAAACAGCACTCTTCAATCTGTAACTGGCCCCGCAGACAGTTCTGGGAAGTACAGATGCAGCCGTGAAGATGAAAGGAGCCAGGGCTTGACTGCCACTCTGGGCTCCCAAATTGCTGCCCTGCTGGTCCCTCGTTGCAGCAGGGAGCCAGGAGGACTCAGTGAGCCCTATACAGGTTAGCCCCCCAGATGGGAATGTGGCTTACACAAGATTCAAAAATTGTGGCAACATAATATCAATATAGGTTAGACAGTCATTAATAGCTTTGGACTGCTGCCATTACAAGCAAGCCCAATACCTTATTGAAAAAAGAAAAAAAAAAAAAAAGAGCTTATAGACTTTCAAACTATGATGGGCACTGTTCAAAAATCTTTCCTGCTACATAGAACAAGCAGAAAGTGTCCGATTCTTAGTAATCCCATGGATTGGTCTAGCCTCTACACCTCAAGGGGTCCAGCCCCACAGAGGACCACATACACATGCTGCACACAGATAATCGAACTCACCCTACTAAAATCTCTCCAAATAGGATTCATACACAGCTATCGTCTGTATACATCGTGTGCATTTCCTCTGTGGGGCTTCACATCTTGTCAATGTTCAGAGGCTAAACCTATCCATGAGATTGTTAGTAAGAGCCAGCCAGTTTCTGCCTGTTTTAGTGTGGTGTGTATTTACTAAACTACGGTTGTGTTTAACAAAACAAAGGGTGCCTTTTCTACTCTTTGCAGGTTTCACTGTCCTCTATGATGCTTTAGGGAGAAAACAACAAAAAACAGGAGACTAGACTCCTCAAATAACTGTGTTTTGTGTGTGTGGAATGAAGAACAGGAAGCTGAATGAAAAATCAGTTAATTCCATCACAATTTTAGATGCACTCGAAACACCAAACAGACATCTTTTCAAATTATATTGACAGTTAAGAGTAGGATAATGGTAATTTTTGCCCTATATAGTGGTGCTGATGGGGCACACAGAGCTCCCTTGTGGGAGACCTTGCCTTGAGCTGCAAAGACGGTGCTCTCAGGCTCCTGGAAAGAAGGCAGCACCCATCCACTGCATTTTCCCCTTTTGCAGGTTGGTCTTGATATTACAGGTAACCACCTGGCATCTGTCCCCTCTCCCCTCAGTAAGAACACAAGGGCTGGCATATGCAGAAGCACTGGGGAACTGGGGGGGGGGGATACTCAGACTGTTAATAACGGCCAGCCCCAACCCTACCCCTGTCCAAGTTCCCAAGTACAGTCCATGCCTTTCTCCTCCCCCCGCCGCATCATGGAGATTAAGGTTTCTCTGGCTGGGTTCCCACCTGCCTCGCTCAGGCCCCACCAAAAAGGGAAAGCTCTGGTGCTCAGACGGCAGTCAGTGGTCTGGAGTAGGCAGGTACTGGGGACCGATGGTTGACATAAGGGGTCAAGAGAAGCCTGACTGAGTTGGGTAGACAATGTCAGAGTCAGGTAGGAAAACACAGATTAAAACAAAATGGTCACTGTTATGCCCATTGGACCCATCATCACTAGATTTGCATCCTAAAGAGCAGATGCCTCAAAAAAAATAACTTTTAAACACACAATATTTAGGTACAATTCAGTTTGTTTTTTAAATATATTCTATACATTTCTCCTCCCCATCTTTTATTAGAGGAAATTTGCACAAATACATGATCTTTATTTGTTCGAGATCATTTTCCTCCACAGCAGACTCCCTACTTCATGTCATAATCCCCTGTTGTGACATCACACTCTGTTGCCATGGGAGTGATTGATGTCCCAAGCAGTGCATTAGGACTTCAGGTGGGGAGAAAGCAATAGGAATAGAGATGAACTCTTCAGGAGCAGAGACAAATGGCTTCAGTAATAAATGGGGAGGAAAAATACAGAACGGATGTGCAATATAAACTGAACTGTATCTAAATATTATGGTTTGTTTACGTTATCCTGAATGCATCAGCTGCTCTTTAACAAATCACCAACTCACATATGCAGGTCAATGCAGAAATAAAGGAGCTCTTTAAATAAACTTAGCAACACCTAAACATACCTGTCAAGAAAAGCAACACTGCTTGGAGAAGCACAGAACTGTAATATAGGTCTACTGTAATAAACGTTTACAGGTGATGTGAGCAATGTCTTATCATACAAGAGTGTCATTCCATGCAGTTTGGTTGAGGACCACAAAGCAGTTATCTGGCCAAACTGCAAGTGGATGCTCTTCTACCGAAGAGGCATTTCTCAGCACCTATAAACGTATTCTAAATCACTCAAACAAGCAAGTGATTTCTACTTTTTTTTTTTTATATTAGAGTTTTAATTTTGACACTCCCAACCAATCACAGCACTTCTCTCAGTTGCCTGTGAGGTATGCTCATTTCCATAAGAGTGTCTCACGCGCAGAGTTACTTCTTGTTGACCGCCTGCACTGCCAACATTCGTAAGAAAAAGTAAAAACAAAAAAGTTACATGCTCTGTAATAATTTTATGATCTAGTTGCTGTGCCTCTTGTAGATCCACAAGCATCACCTTGTGTCCTCAGAGCGACAAAACTGCTCACCTTCGGTGTACAGTGCTTTCATCCTAAGAATGTGAGGCGCAACACTCGCATCAATAAGAGGCCATCCAACCAGACCCATAAACATGTAACACTGCCCTCGCCTGTCTCGAAAATGGAATGTTTCACTTTACAGTTCTCATCTTGTGTGGAGAATATTATTCAGGATAACAGGTCTTGTGGTTCTGAGCACTAACTGGCTGAAATCACTAAAATGATTTGTAGTTTGCTGAATAGGTATTTACACTGGCCATGCTAGAAGCATGGCTTCTTACTGAACAGGTTCAACACCAGAACCTGAATGATCAACTGGTTCATAGTATGTTTGTACTGATCAGTATAGAGTTCTGCAGAACAGAAGTTGAAATCAACAAATTCAGACTTGCCGACTGGCACAGCAGTTGCACTACCACTCGCAACGCAGACAACCCGGGATCAGAAGCGATCTCAGGAGTTGGAGGGTTGACTGGGGGGAGGATTGAGTGGCTCAAGGACTGCTCTCCTCCTCTTAGTGGTGTGGGGGGGCGGAATGTAGTGGCACAGTACTGACCTCTTACAGAAGCCAGAGGTCTGACTGCCAGGGCTGTATCTGGCTGGGAGGTGTGCCAGACATCGAGCATGTATGCCGCTTAAGTCACTGCACGCCACACCTCCCTGGTGAGATAATGAGAAACTCCCAACCTGCAGGATGATGCCTTCATCCTCCCAGGCCTTGCACCCACCTACTGGGCTCTCCGGTCGCATCCGTATTAAACTCCTCCCGGATTATTGGGATTACCCAGGAGGCTCCGCCATGGGGGGGGAAGGGCCCATGGTGGACCAGTTGAGTTAAGTCCCAAAGATGGCAGGGTGACGAGGCTGGAGGAGTGGCAGAATGGGGCAGGCTGGGTGCAGCAGGAAAAAAGTCCACCAGACTTAACATGTGATCCTGTATGTTCCGTTTTTAAATCAAAATAAAAATATGGGGGGAAAAAAAAAACAAAAGACTTAACATGCATTCTTATGAGTTATTAAATTAAAAAAAAAATAATAATTTCTTTCCTGTTCACTCCATGCATTCTTTCCTGTTAACTCCTACTTTATCAATAGGAATTATTTACAACATAGGTAATGTGCACCCCAACCGGGAAGGGGGAGAGAGCAGGAGGAGGAACGGGACACTGCTACAGCTATAGCTTAAAGAGCTAAACCAGACACCCCAACAACCAACATTACTGGGTTTGCATAAATATAGATATCACCAACAACATAACAGATGATTTTTATAGTCATTTGGTTTGGGACAGCTGCACTAGACTTCACGTTCCCAATAACTTGAATACATTGCCTCAAATCATCCTCCATTTCTTTTATTTTTGTTTAATACGTGCCCAGCTCTGCTGCTTCAGAGGGGGCCTCATACCCCCTCCTACCTCACCTGCCACCAGGAACCCCCTGATTTTATATTGGTAGTTCGGCCAGGGGTGTATTCATTTTCCCCTTTTTCTACCCCAAGGACACTGGTGCAGAGGACGTTCATCCAGACGAACGACATGCTGACGCAAGCAGTCATCAAAATGCCCAACGACCTCCCTCCTCCCCAACTCCGGAGAGCTGCGTGCCCCTGCCGCCTGTGCTTGCACCAGCAGAGGAGCTACTTGTGCTTACAGCAACCCGGTAACCCACCCCTGGAGGAGGAGAGCATCCATTGGGACACACAATTCTCTTCCCCGCATCTGACCCCCGATGGCCCGCGCCCATTCCCGAACCTGGGTCACTGGCGCAGAGCGAGGTGTGGCGTCCAGCGCCTCAACCCTCAGCACAACCGGGCTGGCATAAATCATCCTCCATTTCGATCGTTCAGAATGGAGCTGAACATCCACCAGTAGAAAGCGGTGTGTTGCAAATGAGAACTAAAACTTTACCAACTAGAAAGAAACTGTAGATTCTACAGAGCTACAAGAAATTATTCTTCAAGTTCCAGTTATAAGTCAATGAATAAATTAGAAAATGGAATTGCCCGAGTGCCAAGTCATGGAAAAACAAGTAGAAAGTAGATAAATACATTTATGCAAAAGGTGTGGACTCTAAAGGCTCCTGATAAACATGTTAACAGAGCAACTATTTGAATAAATCCGTGATGACATTGGTACTATACAGATAAAACTTGTCAACCAAATAGTACTGTCATCAGCAATTTATTCACACACTACTCTCATCCAGTTCTCCCCCACCCAAACCCACCTGCATCCCCATCCCCCATTTTCATGTGGCAGCTCCTGCAGTCCATTTCTCCCCTTCTCTCACCAACCCAAGTACCTTCTCTTTCAGCAGCTTTCTTCTGCTTCGTCTCTGTACATTGCTGAACCTCTGTGTCTCCTGGCAACAGCCCGTTGGTCGAAGTTAGATCACTTGATGCACCGCTCACTCTGTCAAATAACCAAACACCTAAAGTGTATTCAGTTTCTTACATTTAAATAAAACAAACACTTCCAATTTAACCACTGACAGAAATTACAGTTAAGTCTGTTAGAATTCCTTTATTCAGTCATCACTCCACATTGTCAATGGGAATTAATTACACCACGGGTTTTAAGAAGCTGTACCCACTCAAAATCTGGAGGGTGAGAATACTGACCCATATACTGTATGTCCCCCAAGGGTAATTTTGATTACCTTTTAAAAACTGCATGCAGGACTTCCGGTGACGTCATGCCCACAGAACCCTCTTGAGCTGTCATCTCTGTCTCCACTAAGGCTTTAAAATAACTATTTTCAACTGAAAATAACCTAAATACGAGGCTAAGCTGACCTTCCTTCCAGCTGAGATGCCACGTCGAAAGCCAGATCTTTCGAAATCCTCTTCAGACTCTGTGGATCCCAACGGATTACGCTTGGACAGCGACTGCTCCCAGATCTCAAGTCGCAGCGACCCGCCAAAGGCCGACCTCAGCAACTCCCCGAATATTTCCCGGCAAATGGATGTGGTGCTGCAAGAACTCTGGGACTTCAGAAGAGACCAGATACACCTTTGCGGCCTTACGGACTGATGTTAGGAAAACTGAGAGGAAGCTCAATTCATTAGAGGAGCAGACCACAGAATCAGATGCCCGCATGGACTGTGCAGAATGCGCCATAGTCCAACTCCATCAGGAATTCCAAGAGCTTCAGGAGAGGGCAGAGGATGCCGAAACGGAACAAACAACCTCAGGATTTCAGGCTTCCCAGACGGTTGCAAGGATGGCAACCCAATTCAGTTCCTGCAGCAATTTTGTTTAAGACCAAGCTAAGACCTCCCAGAGGGCTGCACCCTTGAAATGGATCGGGCGCACCGGGCTTTGGGCCCCCAGTCACCTAACCACCCACGCTCAATGCTTATGCACCTTTTGCGCTTCAAGGAAAAAGAAATGCTGCTACACAAATCGTGGCAGCAAAGGGACTTGACATATCAGGGCCATCACATTTATGTGGACAATGACTACCCTTTCTCTACTGCAATGCGTCGTAGAGCCTACGCCCCCATCTTGAAGAAACTGAATGAAGCCAACATAAAAATTCAGAACTCCCTATCCCTCTAGGCTTGTGGTGCAATTCGCTGAAGGTCCTAAAAGCTTTGAGAACGCCGAAGAAGCCGCTCAGGAATTTTCCCGACTCGGCCTGGATGTAGTGCTGGGCCAGAAACCGACCAACAAATCCCTCGCAGCTAAACTGGCATGGAAGGCCTGGAGCAAAGTCCCGCAGAGAGAGCAACACCGAAGGGAGGGCACTTCGGCCATTCAGCAGACTGTAGCTGAACTAAAGAACCAAGCAGCTGACAACGCAACGAAAGAAGCCACCATTCAAACTGTTAAATGAATGGACTAATAGTCTCACTGACCACATCTTTCTTTTGAAGGTAAGCCAGTACTATCTTCTCCTCCCTAGATAGGCTTTGCCGCCACTGCCCCTAGACCCGCTGTCTCCCCCCCCATAGTCCTCCTCCTTTCGTCCACGCCACGGGGGTGCCCACAGAAGGCCTGTCCCTATAACTGAATTGGCAGCTCTGCTATCCTCCGTGTGGGGTCTGCTGCAACTGGTTGCCCACTGCAAAGGTGGCAGGGTGCCGCTTGGGGCTCCACATGTAGGCACTGGTGCCCCTGGGTGCAGTATTTTGGTGGGGGCGTTGAGGGATGGGGCCTATGAGGCTGCGGGCCGGGTGGAGAGTGGACTGGCTCTTCAACTGGGCCCCCCCATGGTCTTGAAAAGGGGGCCTGAGACAGGTAGGTGGCACCTAAAGGGTTCCGGATTTGTTTGTTATGTTCTTGATGCAGGCTTGCTTTGCACTGCACTATTCATTCGATGTGCTGGGAGGCAGATAGGTACTAGATGGGGGGGGGTTAAGGCTGCTGACAATCCCTCCAGACTGAGCTCCAGGGTCCCCCAAACCACCACAGATGATTGCAGGCTGGGATGGGCGTTCCACTGCCTGGCCTCTCCGCAGATAATGGGGACCCACATGGTTCCCACCCCACCCCCTACATGGCACCACTGCTGTACCGGGGCTGCAGGGGTTGTCCGGAGAGTGGGATCCAGGTGGTGTTCTCACCTGTGGTTTCCCCACTTCCCTCCTGGCACGACTCTTGGCTATACAACAGACCACCTCAGCCTGTGCACAGATAGTCTCCTAGAAGGTGCTAATGTAGTCGCATAGCTGAATTTAGTAATGCCCTAAATGGTTTAGCCTATGGCCTTGGTGGAGCCTAGGCATGACTGTCCATACCCCTCCCCCCACAGACGTTTATGTATGGCCTCTTTCACAAGGCCAAGCCAAGACTGGCATACTCTGGGAATGGGTTGCTGTTTAGCATCCCACCCCATGGAAGCCACCTCTAGTTTGACGGACTCCACCCAGTTGGCAGGAGTCTGTCTAGATTTACCACTTTTACAGTTACTTTTACAACCCCAAAGTTTGTTGTTGGAGGAGAATAGTACCCCTTACATCCCCTCAGGCAGAGGCAGTCACATTGTTTGGTTACAGGACCCGGTTCCTAGAAAGGAGTCGGCCCTGGGGCTTAGAATAGGGATTGAGCAGAGTCTCACCATGTTCCTCGCCTTTTTAAGTGGCTAACAAACCTCTTAAAGTTTTTTCTTTAAATGTTAATGGGCTAGGCAACCCTATAAAGAGAGCTAGAATGATATCTTTGCTTAAAAACACACATGTCTGCTAATGAACATAAAAAAAACTGGCCTGTAGGGGTTTTGCCCAGGTTTTCTCCTCTGCCTTTGGTAGGGGGAGAAGGGGGAGCGTCACCATACTGGTCTCCAGCCACACCCCCTTTCAGATGACTTATGAGTGGGCAGACCCCGGGGGTCGTCTGGTTGTTGTCCGGGGTTTACTTCAAGACAAAGAGGTGACCCTTGCAAATATTTACCTTCCCCCAGGCTCTAATACACCAACAATTCGTCACCTTTTGAATAAAATATTACAACAGACCAAGGGAACCCTAATCTTAGCCGGTGATTTTAACATCGCCCCGAGCCCAAGCTTAGACTCCACAAGCATGCCCAGGGGTAAACAGCCAGTGCCGCATAAATATTTAAAATGATTTGTTCAGGAGGTGGGCTGGCTGGATGTGTGGCGGTCCCTCCATCCAGGAGGCAGAACATATACCTTTTATTCAGTTGTACATGGTACATACACTCGAACTGACCATTTCTATACTCAGAAGGAGTGCCAGGGAGCCCTTGTAGATGCCACCATGGGGGATATTGCCCACTCTGACCATGCACCTCTGATCACTACTTGGGATCTGGGACTTGAAAGGTGCAATACCATCTGGAGGTTTAATCCAGCCCACCTCAGGAGTGAACGTTTTCATAAGTCTGAGTGATAAGATGGAAGAGATTTTGGAGGACAATTCTGACCCTGAAATTTCTCCCTCCATCAGATGGGACACCCTAAAGGCAGTCCTGTGGGGCCACTTAATAAAGTACTCAGCCACCCTCATGAATCACCAGGAGAGACAAATACACCTTGAACAGACCCTGCACTTCCTCCAGTCCACGCATCAACAGGGAGACCATTCAGTTACTACGCAGCTTAGACAGGTCAGGAGGGAAGTGGACTCCCTCTGTGTGCAACAGACAGATGGCGATGGCCTTCCTGAGGCAGAGATATGGGGAGATAGGTCCCTGGGCATCTCGCTTGCTGGCCTACCAGTTGCACAAACAGCGTAAACTCTCCACCATAGCAGCCATAAGAGACCCTGATACAGGCACCCTTCATACCAGACTTCGGCACATCTCCCAGGTATTTTGGGACTACTATAAAACCCTATATACCACTGATCACCCTATAAATTCTACCACTATCAACGTTGTCTTTTTGTCCCCTTTAGAACTCCCCAAGCTCACTCAGCACAAGCAAACCGGCCCGATACCTCCCACAACCTAAATGGAGTTGGCGGCAGCCATATCCAGGTCTAAAACCATGAAAACTCTAGGCCCCGATGGGTACGGGGCAGAGTTTTATAAGTGCACTTCACAAACAATAAGCCCACTCCTCCTACAAGCCTACAATGATGTTCTGCAAGGTACCTCTACCCCCCCCAACAAGCTGATCATATGCAGATCTCTTATCCCTACACTGAATGATCTCTGTCCTAAACATGGACTATAAATACCTTATGTCCATTTTGGCCCGACAGCTAGATACCGTCCTCCCCTCCTTAATAAACCTAGATCAAACAGGTTTTGTAAGCTCCAGGTCCACGACGGACAATACATGTAGAGCTCTCAATTTGGTCAAAAAAAATGCAGGCCTTGATGCTGAGAAGGCATCTGACCGGGTATCTTGGCCTTTTCTTTTTTCCACCATGGCTAAGATGGGATTCCCTGCATCCCTTATTAGTATGATAAAAGCGCTTTACTCCTTCCTTCCCTCAAGCTTGTGTCAAAGTTTCTAGTCACCACTCTGCCTATTTTCCCTTCTTTAGGGGTACTCGACAGGGTTGCCCTCTATCCCCTGGACTCTTTGCCATCTTTATTGAGCCACTAGCCCAGGCAATCAGACTCTCCACTTGGATCTGGGGGGGTTCAGATGGAAGGGATGGAGCACCGCATAGCTTTGTACGTAGATAATGTTCTACTTTTTCTATCAAACCCATCACAGTCCATCCCAGCAGTCTTCTGGATTCTTGAGGACTTCGGGTTATGTTCGGGGTACAGGCTCTCATCTTTCATCCCCCCCCCCCAATCATTCAGGAAAACTTATCCATTCCAACAGGATCTCAATCAATTGAAATATCTTGGGATTTACTTGTCCCATAAACCTGAGAAAGCTATGTGAAATAATGACCCTTTTTACTCCCAGCTTCAGCACAATTTGGCCAAAAGAAGCGTCTTCCTCTCAATCTACCTCCAAAGAATAGAGGTTATACAGATGGTGATTCTACCTAGGGCCCTCTACCTTTTTCAGAATGTACCACTACACATACAGACAAAAATATTCTGTATATTCCATACATGGAATAAGGCAATCTTGGGATTTATATGGGCGGGAAAGCGCCCCAGAGTGGGATTCTCTACCCTCTCTCCCCCCTCGGAGACAGGGAGGGCTTGCTCTCCCCAACCTCACCTATCATTCATAGCCATCCGCTACATGAGGGCTAGCCCTGCAATCTGGAGTGAGATAGAGGAGGGTCTCCTCCCCATGACGATTTCCTTAGGCTTACCCTACTTCGAACCCCTCCCCCCCAAAAAAAATCATATCCCTATTGGCCCCTGGATCTCACACCAAATCAGAACTTGGAAAGCGATACGCAAACATGTCTCACTTCACCCATATCCGATGATGCTTTGCCAGATAGCCCTATTGGAAAGCTTCACCCCAAACCGAACTGATCACACCTTTCGCACTTGGACCCACCTCCAACTCACAACCCTCCCACAATTTTTAAATGGGTTGTACTTTAAAACATTTCAGGAAATGTGTCAGACCCATGGACTAAGGCAGACAGATTTGTTCAGGTACCTTCAGCTGAGATTTTTTTTTTTTTTTTTTTAAACACACACACTCACACCCTCACACACTCACACACTCACACACTCACACACTCACACACTCACACACTCACACACTCACACACTCACACACTCACACACTCACACACTCACACACTCACACACTCACACACTCCCTCCCACCTGAAGCCTGCAACCCTGAAAGTTATCCCCCCTTATTACTACTCCAGAGGCTCTTCCTCTCCACAGAGCTGCCACATGCAATCTCTG
The DNA here is from genome assembly GCA_016271365.2 of Neoceratodus forsteri. Classification (NCBI taxonomy): domain Eukaryota; kingdom Metazoa; phylum Chordata; order Ceratodontiformes; family Ceratodontidae; genus Neoceratodus; species Neoceratodus forsteri. Next base: position 263,179,224 of record CM028131.1, on the reverse strand, counting down.
CCTTATATCAGGCTCTCATTGAATTAACAGGGGAGGACACTGAGGGGATTCTTGAGAGGTGGAATACAGAAGTGGGCACCAGTATCACCCTGCAACAGCAGAACAGCAGCTGCCTCCTGGCTTCCAAGCTCACTTACTCTCACAGCTGGCGACTTTTTTCCTGGCAACTGGTAATAGGATACTTCTGCACCCCGTCCATAACGTCTCACTTCCATACATCTAGTACCGTTGTATTACATACTTTCCCCTCGAGGATTCAAGGATTCACATACTCGCTACCTACTAGGGATATCCGCCATGGCAGCAAAGAAGACCATCACTAGATGTTGGCTTAAGGTAACGGTCCCCACGATACCTGAGTGGAGGGAAATAGTCTACAGGACAGAGAGGATCTCATTCCACCTAAATGACCGCTCTGACCTCTGCTCACTGAAGTGGAATAGATGGATTTTTTACATCATGTCCAAAGACCCAAACTTTGTCCCCTAAGATTGGATAATACTCCCTATAAATGTATTAGTGGGGATCCTCTGGAGCCGGAGGGTGCTGGGATGGGGAGTGCAGGTCGGAGTACAATCAAATGGAAGGATATAAGTTTTCCTGCATGAGCCGTTGTCTTGATCCATTTATTTCTTTCCCCAGGGACTGAACTTTATGAACTCTGAATTAGTTGTTATAGGATTCTTCAGAACTGTAGTTCTGTATAAATATTCATGTGTAAATGCTGAACTTGAGACTGCCAATACCCTGTTAAAAAAATTAATAAAAATTATATTTACAAAAAAAATAATAAAATAAAAACTGCATGCAGCACTTTGTGTCCAAAAGCTGCAACAGCCGAACATTATACGGCAGGCCTGTAACAGTTTGAAGGTGTTTAGGGAAAGCATAGAGCTGCCTGCACAGATCTGATGAAGATGCTTCTGTTGTCTCGGTCCAAGAGGCTTTCCTAGCACTAGAAGATTGTACTACAATCACAGAAACAGACATTGTCGGCAGAAAATGACCACTGGTCTGACTAGTCTGATCAATGCTGGTGACCTCAATTTTGATGCTACTGAAGATTTTGCTATGCAAGATCTGACCCACCTTGCTGGGTGTGTGTGTGTGTGTGGGGGAGAAAATACAGGTTACTCACCTGTAACAGGAGTTCTAGGAATGGTATATGTTGTTCATCCACACTGTCTGGCAGGTTCCTTGCGCTTTAAATCTTGCCGAAGGTCTTCAAGCTTGCTCCTCCCACCCACCGGGTGGTAAAACCTCGGCTCCACCCCATGATGCCAGATCTGGCCGCGCTAGCCAGGATGCGTCAAGCCGGGAGGCAGTTGGAAGGTGGTGGATGAACACATACCATTCCTAGAACTCCTGTTACAGGTGAGTAACCTCATTTCTAGGGACATGGATATGTTGTTCATCCACACTGTCTGGCAGACTCCTAGCAGTTCTCCGGGAGGAGGGAGGCAAGGGGTACACCCCCTACTTGGAAATAAAGACTGGAGAACCGAGGCCCCAAAACCAGCATCCCGGTGTGACTCAAGGTCAATGTGGTAGTGGGTGATGGTGTGTGCTGACTTCCAGGTAGCAGCCCTGCAGATTTCCTGGATAGGGACATCCCTGGAAGCTGCCACTGATGCAGCGGTATGGCAGGTAGAATAAGCTCTTATCCCTCTGGGAGGCTCCATGCCCGCCAACCTATAGCAGATATCTATGCAGGAGGTGACCCACCTGCCTATCGTCTGCTTGGCTGCAGGTCTGCCAGGTGCAGCTTCAGTGTAGGTGACAAACAGCTGGCGAACCTCTCCCCAAACTTCAGCAGTCTGTTCCTTGTAATAAGCAAGCGCTCTTCTAGGGTCCAAAGTATGGAGCCTGTACTCAGCGTCCGAGGTGTAGTTAGAGTAGTATACCGGCAGAATCAATACCTGGTTAAGGTGAAACTCCGACACCACCTTTGGAAGGAATTTCGGGTGGGGGCGCAGGACAACCTTGTCCCTGTGGAAGACCAGATAAGGAGACTCGATGGAAGCGCCTGGAGCTCTCCCATCCTTCTGGCTGACGTGATGGCCACCAAGAAGGCGGTCTTCCACGACAGGAAGAGATGTCACACCTGTGCATCGGTTCGATGGCTTGCCTATGAGCTTAGCCAATACCAGCAGTAGATCCCATGGAGTGGAGGTTCTCGTACCAGAGGATATGTGATCAAGGCCTTTGAAAAGCGCTAGACCACCTTCTCCTGCACCACCAACTGCTTCCCGGCCCGTACCCGGTAAGCAGAGATGGCTGCCAGGTGCACCTTAAGGGTCGTTGACCGAAGCCCTAGCTGAGAAAGGGACCACAAGTAGTCCAGAATGCTTGCCAAGGAACAGGAGGAAGGGTCCAGGCCCTTGCCCCGACAACAAATGGAAAATCTCTTCCATTTGAAGCATAGCATTTTCTGGTCAACTCCTTACGGGACGCCTCAACGACATTGAGGACCTCGTCGGAAAGATCCAAGGCCTGGAACTCTAGCCGCTCAGGAACCAGGCCATCAGGTGCAGGGATTGAAGGTCCGGATGGAATACCTTCCCCTGACTGACTGAGATCAGGTCCGGGTGGGCTGTTCTCACTCAAAACAAAAATCAATCAGGTTTGTCCGACATGTTCTCCCAACCATGAACCCATGCTGTCGACCAATCAAAAAAAAAAAAAACTTCCAACCTTTCTTTAAGGATTGCCTCCATGATCCTACCCTTAACGAAGGTCAGGCTGACCGGACTGTAGCTTCCTTAGGCCAAGTTCGAGTCCATGCTTGTAGACAGAGCAGAAGTATTTATTCAATACCTCTGGCCTTGTCCCCATCTTCCATCCACTCTACCTTATCTTTAGCCTTACAATACCATCCTTCTTGTCCCTTTTCTCCCTGATACATTGCAAAAAAACAGGTTACTCACCTGTAACAGTAGTTCTAGGAGTGGTATATGTTCATCCTAACTTTTTGGCATGTCCCTTTCCACTTTAAATCCAACCGGAAGTCTTCAAGCTGGCTCCTCTCACCCACCTGGGTGGTATATACCTTGGCTCCACCCTATGACACCTGATCTTAGACAGCTGGAAGCCAGGTTGTGTGTGCTGTCAGCCGGGGAGTTCGGGTGGGTCTGTGTGGATGAACATATAGTACTCCTAGAACTACTGTTACAGGTGGAGTAACCTGTTCTTCTAGCAGCGTGGATATGTTGCTCATCCACACTCTTTGGCAGACTCCCAACAGTTCTCCCGGAGGAGGAAGGCAAGGCGCACACCCCCTACTTAGGGAAAAGAGAAGATTGGAGAACTGAAGCCCCAAAACCAGCATCCTGGCATGACTCAAGGTCGATGCAGTAGTGGGTGATGAAGGTGTTTGCAGACTTCCAGGTAGCAGCCCGACAGATTTCCTGGATAGGGATGTCCCTGGAAGCAGCCACCGATGCATCGGTATGGCGAGTAGAATGAGCTCTTATCCCTCTGGGAGGCTCCTTGCCCACCAACTCATAGCACAGACCTATACATAATGTAATCCATCTTGCAATAGTCGGCTTTGCTGCAGGTCTGCCAGAAGCGGCTTCAGCGTAGGTGACAAACAGCTGGCGAACCTCTCCCCGAATTTCCACTGTCCTCTCCTTGTAATAGGAGAGAGCACGTCGCCGGTCCAAAGTATGGAGCCTGTACTCAGCCTCCGAGGTGTAATTAGGGTAGTATACCGGCAGCACCTGGTTAAGGTGAAACTGACACCACCTTCAGAAGGAATTTTGGGTGGGGGCGTAGGACAACCTTGTCCCTGTGGAAGACCAGGTAAGGGGAGTCCACCGAAAGAGCCTGGAGCCCCCCTGTCCTTCTGGCAGACGCGATAGCCACCAGGAAGGCAGTCTTCCACAAGTGTGACAAAGCACACTTGTGCATTGGTTCGAATGGCTTGCCCATGAGCTTTCCCAGTATCAGCAGTAGATCCCACAGAGGTGGAGGTTCACCCACTAGAGGGGATATGTGATCCAGGCCTTTGAAAAAGCGCCCAGCCACTGTCTCCTGTGCCGTCGGCTGACCAGCCCACACCCGGTAAGCAGAGATGGCAGCCAGGTGCACCCTAATGGTCGATGACTGGAGACCCCCTTTGGAGAGAGAGAGAGAGAGAGAGAGAGAGAGAGAGAGAGAGACCAAAGGTAGTCAAGAATGCTAGCCACTGAACAGGGCAAAGGGACCAGGCCCTTGCCCTGACACCAAATGGAAAACCTTTTCCATTTGAAGGCATAACATTTCCTGGTCAATTCCTTTCTGGATGCCTCCACCACGGTGTAGACATCTTCGGAAAGACCCAAAGCCTGGAACTCTAGCCACTCAGGTACCAGGCTGCGAGGTGCAGGGATTGAAGGTCCAGATGGAATACCTTCCCCTGATTGAGTGATATCAAGTCTAGGCGTGTACAAAGCTGCTCCAGGTACCTGCAGTGGAGGCGGAGGAGATCTGGGTACCAGAACTGGTGTGGCCAGTCTGGGGCTGCCAGGATCACCTTCGCCTCGTCCCTCCTCACCTTGAGGAGCACCTTGTGGATCAAGGGAAATGGAGGGAAGATGTAGAGGAGGCCTGGGGTCCACGGCCTTGAGAAGGCATCCCCCTGCAGTGAGCCCTGCTGAGGGGGATGGGCATGAAACAGCCTCAGCTTGGTGTTTTTCCTGGAGGCAAACAGGTCCACCATCGGTTTGCCCCAACAGGAGTTAACAGGCTGTGGTCTACCTCTGGATGGAGAGACCACTCGTGGGATGTCTGGCCTAAGTGGCTGAGAGCATCTGCCAGGTGGTTTGAGGCTCCTGCCACATGGATAACTAGGAGATCCGCCTCCAACCTGCTCACGAGGGTCCAGATGCAGAGCGCCTCCTTGCACAGCAAACCAGAGTGCGTGCTGCCCTGTTTGTTGAGGTAGTACATGGTCGTGGTATTGTCTGTCTGGATTTGAACCACTCGACGCCGGAGTTGAGGAGCAAAAGCTGACAGTGCCAGTCTGACTGCTCTGAGCTCCAACAGGTTGATGTGGCATCGGGACTCCTCGTGGGTCCACAGCCCATGGGCACTTTCTTCCCCCATGTGGGCTCCCCAGCCCATGAGAGAGGCATCGGTCGTGAGGATGACCGCCGGCTTGGGTCAGACAAATGGGATCCCTTCCTGCAACCAGTATGGGGTGGTCCACCATTGGAGAGCGTCCCACATCCTCTGGGTTACAGTGACCAGCTGGTCGAAATGACCGTGGTGCCGAGTCCACTGGGTGGCCAGCTCCCACTGGAGGGGGCGCATGTGCAACCGGGCCCAACGGACCACTGAGGTTCACGCCGCGAAGTAACCCAGAAGACGCAGAAAATCCCAGGCAGGGCGCAAGTGCCCAACCAGAAATTATTGGGCAAAGGAGGAAACAACCTCCACCCTGTCCGCTGGGAGCCGAGCTCTGGCTTGACAAAAGTTGAGCTCTGCCCCGATGAAGGCACGAGTTCTGACTACTTCGTTGATCAGGAGGCCGAGTTGGAAGCAGGTCTGGAGGGCCAGGTCCCTGGACCTCTCCACCTCCTGTCGGGTGGAACCTGCCAGGAGCCAATCATCAAGGTAAGGATAAATCCTGACTCCCGAGATGGGCCACCACCACTGCAATGCATTTGGTGAAGACCCGAGGGTCCGATGACAGGCCGAACAGCAAGGCTCTTAACTCGTACAGGGTCCCTTCAACCCTGAAGCGGAGGAACCGCTGATGGGATGGACAGATAGGGATGTGAAAGAACATGTCCTGTAGATCCAGAGAACAGAACCATATGTTTCGCTTCAAGGATGGTATGATCTGGGACAAAGTGATCATCCGAAAGATGCGTGACTTGAGATATTGATTCAGGTTGTGCAGATCTAGAAAGGGGCACCAGGTACCCATCCGCTTGGGCACCAGGAAGTACCTGGAGACAAAGCCTGGGTGCGCTGGAGGATCTGCCACTGAAGCTACTGCCTCCTTGAGGAGGAGCTGAGCGATGTCTCTGAGAGCCGACTAAATCTGAGCGGATACTCGTTCCTCCAGAGGGGCACGGGCTTGGCTTGGAGGGTACTGCTCGAATTCCAGAAGCAGTCCCTGGCCAACCACTTCCAGAACCCACCTGTCCATGGTGATAACGGACCAGGCGGAAAGAAAGTGGCGGAGCCGGCCCCCCACGGAAGGACCCAGAGCTGGAGTGACGGGAGAGGGGTTGGCAGCCCCCTTCCCGTCACTGAGCAGGCTTGGAGGAGGAGGATCCAGGACCTGAACCTCTGCCTCCTTTATGGGCCTGCTGGGGACCCTGCTTAGGCCGAGGCACAAAGCTTGAGCCTGCTGCTGTTGCTGGTGCTGCTGTCTGCCTTGAAAGGAGGACTGCTGAGTCACAGGAGCAGAGTGCCGAAAAGGCTTCTTTTTCCTCTGCTGGTTCTTGCCCGAAGAACTCTTGGCAGAGGTGGCGTCCAAGGTGGCACTGGACTGCTCAATGCGCTGAAGGCGACCAACCACTACTGGGCCGAACAAGTCGGTCCCAAGGAAGGGCACATCAGCTAATTTGTGCTGGGTATCTGCCGGAAAGGAGGATAGCCTCAGCCAAGCCCTGCGACGAGAGGAAACTGTGGCAGCCATCGAACAGGCACAAAAATCCCCAAGTTCTACGGCCGTCTGGAGCTGCTGTTTGGCAACAGCTCGGCCCTGATCCCGGACCTGCTTAACCGTGGTCTGCATGTCTGCAGGGAGATGTGGGAGGACTTAGTCTAGCGACCGTAGAAGGGTGTGAGATAAGTGTGCCATGATGGCCGAACTTGCCTGACGAAGGCCCAAGGAGGAAGCCACATACACCTCCCTGGCTGAATGGTCCAAAAGCTTGGACTCTTTCCAAGGAGGTCAGTCAGTGTCAGCAGAACTGCCAGTATGCCCGAACACAGAGGTGGTCACCAGGCTCTCGGCTGAAGGGTGATCGGTGAACCCCGCTATGGACCCCCTGGGCACCGCATAGTTGTGAACCATGCAGGCAGACTGAGCTGGACAAGAGGCAGGACGTTGCCAAAGTTCAAGGGCCGGTCCAACAATGGCCTCGGCCACAGGAAAAGCCTCAGTCGGTGTATCCCCCTCTCAAGGATATCCCATGAGAGGGTACTCCGCCTTTTTCTAGATTGGCACTAGGAGCATCCCTGTAGACTCAGAGATGAGGCGGAGGATCCCTTGAAAGGACGAGGGACCTTCCTCCGTCTCTAGGCCAGCGGTCTATTCATTATACCTTGGATGTGAATGTAGACCGGTGATATCTGAATCAGAGGAATCCGGATAAAAACGGCCTACCACCCATGTCACCTTCGACTTGCCGGGGGCGGTCTGGGGTGACCGTGACCAACAAAACAGCAGGGAATCCCGGTGTCCGGTCTATCTTCTTTGGAAGGAACCCCTCCCACAGGCTGCTTGGGCGGTGGTTCCACCACAATAGGTGGAGACCGTTTTGGGCCAAACAGGGGGTCTTGCCGGCTCTGTGGGCTGGGGAACCGATTTGGTTGGCTCCGAAGGAGTCTGCTTTGGTTTGGGAGGCGAAAGCCAAGTAATGGCCGGGGTGGAAGCCGTGGTCGGCTTATGCCCAGACAGAATTCGCTGCTGCCACATGAGGTCCTCATAGCGCCGGAGTTTCCACCAGAGCCTCTCCTCATCAGAGGAGGATGAGGACGACCGATGGGGTCTCCTCTTCTTAAAGCGCTTATGGCTCTTCCTCGGCCTGTTGGTCGAGGGGGTGCTAGACCTCAATTGAGATCGGGCAGGCCGACTCTGTTGGTCAGGAGACATCGGCGGGGCCGGCGACTTCCCAGAGTCCAGGACCGGTTCCTCGATGGGGACTCCAGCAGACTGGGTCTCCTCATCGGGAAAACAAGGACCAGAGTCCTTTCTAAGGAATCGTCGACCGGAGTCATTGACAAAGGATCAAGGGGATCAATGATTTCCACGTCATCGACTAAACCCTCGGTCGGCTGGCTGGACGGCAAGTTCGAAAAGCCTGTGGCCGAGGAAGCAATCTCAACCGAAGTCGAGACCGCATGCTCCTGGGACTGAGATCTCTCCCACTCCAGGACCGTCTCCGTCAAGACGAAGACGCACTCTGATCCTTCTCCCGCTCACGGGATCGGGAGGAGTGCGAGCCTGCAGGCTCCTCTCCCTTGGTAGGGAGACACTGGCACAACTCCCGGAAGGAATCAGAGAAGGTGGAGCCCAGGTTGAGCAGAACAAAAAAGCTCAGAGAAGACTCTGTGGCACGAGCTGCCTGCTCCTCGAATGCTTGCATGTGTTCCAACTGCTCGGCAGATCCCGCGATCGTGGAAACCGCCCACCGGGCCTCCTGGATTTCACCAGAGAGTTCCTCTTTTCCGCCCCCGCCTTCAGGCATGCAAGATGGTCATGGAGCAGCTGGGATGAAAGGCCAAACATACTGCATGACTGGGTGTCATGGCCAACACCGAGGCAGTAGACACGCGGTATGGGGATCGGTACACGACATTTTCTGGCCGCATGGGCACCGACAAAATCCGGGGAAGATTTATCTTCCATGATCGAAGCTGCAAACTTGCGATCATTAATGCGAACAATGTGAATTTTCAGTAAAACCAAAGGTTTGAAAGCCAGGGCCTATGAAATGCGAGAGCACGAGGAAGGCAACCTGAATCTTCCAGTGGAAAGGAAGATCTGGCATCATGGGACGGAGCCGAGGTATATACCACCCGGGTGGGCGGGAGGAGCCAGCTTGAAGACTTCCGGTTGGATTTAAAGTGGAAAGGGACATGCCAAAGAGTGTGGATGAACAACATATCCACACTCCTAGAAAAGGTTTTCCCCCTTTTTGGATCCCTTTCAGTAGCTGCAGTTCCTTCCTGGCCTTGTCCAGCTGGACTGCTTCCCTACCTCCTTGCTCTCCTCCTCCTCCTGGGTCTTCCCCCAACTTCCTGTAAGCAGCCCTCTTATCTCAGACTGCCTGGGCTACCTCTCCTAAACCAACTGGGTACATTGGGGTCCTATTTTTCCCTTTCAGCCTGATACACTAGTTTGTGGCCACTCCTATCCCATCTTTGATGGACCACTTCTGATCCACCCCATCCCCTCACAGTGCATGGCCAAGGGCCCATTAGCAGTTCTCCCATCTTCTCGAAATACCCCCTTCTGAAGTCAAGGACCTTGGTCTTGGTGTTTGCCTTCTCCCTCCCCATGTCCAACCTGAACCACACTGTATGGTGATCACTCCCTGCCAAAGTCTCCTCAACCTGGATGCCCTGATTATGGTCCCAGTTTGTTCGTATCAGGTCCTGGATGGCTCCCCTTCCTAGTGGTCTCCATGACATTCTGGGTCAGGAACCCGTAGTGTACCACATCCAGAACTAACAGAATCCTGGCACAAATTGTGGCAGGAATCAACCTTAGGTGGATTCAAGCCACCCACTATCACCACCTCACCTTTGCCAGCAGCCACCCTGATAAGGAACCCAAACTCCTGATCCCTTTCCTCCTCCTGGTTCAGTGGTTTGCATACCACAATCAAACTTACCTTTTCCCCCTAGTGGACTGCAAATGCACCCACAGTACCGCTGCCTTTCCCTCATACTAGTCGTTTCCTCTCTTGCGTATATAGAGAACCCCTCCTTTCCCTACTCCCCTACCCCCCCATATACAATTTGTACCCAGGGACAGAGAGGTCTCTTATGGTTTGTAAAAGCCCAAGTTTCTGCAACTGCTGCAATGTCCACCTTCCTTTCCCTCATCATTGCCTGCAGGTCATCCATTTTGTTTCAAGGCTTCTTGCATTTAGGGATATCACCCTCCGACCATGACCATGCCTCTCCCTCAGCATGGCTGTCCTCCCCCCTTGCCCCCCGCCGCTGTTTCACATGCCCCTCATTCCCCTCTGATGCTCCCTCAGTTCCTCCGATGTTTCCCTCTTTATGCCACTGTCTCATGTACCCTCCCCCCAAAAGACCCCCCTCTCTGCTGATTTTTGCCCTCCATTGCATAATCTATTCCCAACCCATCCTGCTCGATCTGATGGACCCCTCTTTCCTGAAACTCTGCATGCAACAACCCATTCTGTCCCCCAAAATCAGTTAAAATTAAGGCTCCTGGCCATGCGTTCCAGGTCCCTATGCAACCAAAACCTTCCCCCTTGCACCATTCTCAGAGCTAGCTATTAAAATCCTCAGTCCTCCTCTTCCTTGCTGTGATGGATCCAGGTACAAGAAGAACTTCAGCGGAGGCTACCAATCTAGCCAACACCCTACATATCCTTCCACTACCCTAAACCTTTCCTGCACTACCTCCACCTCACATCTAGCTAGGTCATTTGGACCTAGATGTTTTATCACATGAGGTTCTCCACCACCCCCTGCGTAAGCTGACCTTTACATACACTCTGTTGTCATTCCCACATACACACCACCTTTCTGCCTCTGTGTGCTTCCCCCTTCCCCAACCAACATATTCCTTTCACTATTGAGTAACCCAGAATTACAACTCCTCATCCTCTGTCCCAGGTCCCTTTTCCTCCCCTTACACACTGGTCCTCCCTCCCCCCCAGAGTTCCCCATCTAACTGCTCTCCCAGCCTTGCCCTCAGACCTTCCCTCTGCACTCTCCCCTACCAGTCTGACTGCCCTGTCCTCTACAGCCAACCCACCTTCCCCGCCTCTGCCTTGTCCTGGTATACCCTTGCCCTCCCCACACCATTCCCCCACCTTACTCCTCCTTCAAATCTCACCATTTCTGCCCCCTTCAAATCCCACCATTTCTGCCATTATCTCCTCCAACCTCCTCTACCCATCTAACCTCCCTCAATTCCCCTCCCACAACTGGCCCCCTCTCCCTTGGTCCTCCTCGCTTCCCCATCCCTAGTCAGTGGGAGGAATCTTTTCCACATTCACAACACATTAGGTGCTCCCACTTTTGCCCCCTTCCTCCTGACTTCTCCCCTTCCTCCCATCACTCTTCACCGCAGCCCCGTTTGCTCACCCTCTGTGGAACAGAAGCCCAAGTCACCCTCTGAGGAAGAGAAGCCCAATGTATCCGATATTCCTATCCTTAATCCTCCCTTTCCTGCCTGCTTCCCTCACCTGGACAGTCCCTGTCCCAGCCTCCACTCCTCCCTCCTCATTAGACTCCCTTACTCTTACCAAAGTTGTTTTACCTCCGCAACAAGTGGTTCAAACTCCTGCACACTGGGGAACCACCTACCCCCCCACCAATGCACCCAGGAACACTGCAGCCCTACATCCCCTACAACACACCACCCTGCTTTTTCCCTCCTGCTGCCTATGCATGTTCCCTTCCTACATCACGTTTCTAAAGCCAGCTCTCGTCACGCTGTTGCAGTAATTCAGCAATAACTGCTTTCCCTTCCCTATTGATCAAACCCTACCACATACTTCACGGGCCTGTTCCAGATAAGGAATACTGCAGACTCCCCTACTGCCTACTTGTGTACGATTACCCTAGATAGAAAGTACCTGCAGTCCCCACCGATTCCGGTTTCCTTAGGTACGCCATAAATAGGAAGCCGATGCACTTCCCTTTGTTTCCTACCACCTTAGGCCTACCCTAGATACGGTGTAGCTGCAACTCCCCCCTTTCCTACCTTTGCAGGCCCACCCTGGATAGGAAGTACTGCACACTCCACTATCCTCAGCCTCTGTAAGCCTTCCCTAGATATGTACTAGGTATCCCCATTTCCCTCTCACACCCCATCTACATTCCCTGCTTTCCTGCCTTCACCAGGCAGAGTAGCCTGCAGTCCGCCCTGCAGATGCCACTTAGAGACCACACTTCTGCTTCATGGCATTCACACTTCAGGGTCACTTGGCCCTCTGGGTAATTTATAGTCTACTGCAGCCACGCTACTGCTCAGTTGCAGTCACATTACCTGGCCCCTCAGCAGAATGGCACCAATCTTCATCCTGCTGAGCCCGCCAGGACACTCCCTCAAAAGTCTAGTGAACTGCTGAAATGCAATTTTTTATTTTTTTTATTATAAACTAAGCAGTCAATCATTATCTTTTATATGACAGGTACTTTTTCTCTTCCCTTTGGCGAACTAGAAGACTGCCTGATGTTAGTAGGCGAGATGTGTGGGCCAGCACTTTGCCTAGCAGCAGACATATCTAGCTCTGTTCCTTCATTATATTATCAGCATTGTGACCTCACAGCTGCTTAAAAGCAGCCACTCAGTAGCTGCCAGGTCACTCACCTGTGATGTCACAGTCAATCACACTGCTGAAGATGTAGTGGGGGGGAATAGAGATAGACATGTCAGCTGCCAGGCTGAGAGCCATTCAACACATCCTGCACAATATCATATGGAAAACTTTCTAATGAGCAAAAGGAAAAAGAAAAATACTTTAGAAATAAACAGAAATAAAGTTACACATTTTAAGAAGTAGTCAATTGCATAATTTTTCTTTGTCCGTTTTGGTTCCACTAGCTCTTTATATCAAAATAAAATACACAATATATACATAAGCACAACTGTAACTGGGTGAACACAAACATGCATTAAAAACTGATCAAGTATCGTCATAACCACCCTCCAGTGCATTTAAGTAACTTTACACTTTTAAACACATGCATCTTACAATGAAAATATATCCCCCGTTATGTCCATTTAGTAATTTTGGACCACAGAAAGCTAGTGAACGTTTGGCCATCTTGATCTTAATACAACTTTCTTGATACTGTTTTGTTAAGTATATATACACAATGTTTTGTTAGCTTTTACTTATATTAACCCATCACTTAAAGCTCTAGGAGTTTAGAAACGTTAGTGTTGAATAATGAATTCTCTGTTCAGGTGAAATAATTCTGACTTTTTTTTTTTTTTTAATCACAGTGATGTTCCCATCTGCTTTGGTTGGCAGCAACTAACAATACTCTTAAATATAACCACATACTTTCAAAGAGTGTCGAGTTACCAAACAGCATGAAGTTGTATTTCAGGGCTGGTAGAAGCACTCGATTCGCTATTGTTCTTTTAAGATGCAACGGTAAAACTGTTCATTTCTATACGTGTAATCCAACTTGCTGTTAAGTTACCTTTTGATATGCTCATGACAAGACCAACATATTGTCCAGCATCACTCCTGGGTAATTAAAAATGAGTACCCCTTCCAGGCCTAGACCACTCTTCCCTAGTAGTTATTTCGTTAGTTTTTGTTAACCGGGTAAGGTTCAGTAGGCATATATCTATTTTCAGGCACGACCTGGTAGACTACATAAGTAGACTTTACAATGCACAGAGAAAAGAATAAATGTATCCATCAAAAAATGGAGAGCAATGAGTATCAATGCCCGTAGTCTGGGTAACAAGCTTCCTGAATTAGTGGCCTTGATGGAGGAGGAACATCTGGATATCGTGGCAGTCACAGAAACATGGTACACACAAAACCATGACTGGGACATAAACATACCAGGATACACGGTCTACAGGAGGGACAGGGAGGGTAAAAGAGGAGGAGGAGTAGTTCTTTACATAAGGGAAGGAATAAAAGCAACAGAACAAAAGGGTAAACAGGAGGAGAAGAAGCACTGTGAGTAGAATTTGAGACAGGCAATGGCACCACACAGCACAGGGGTTGTATCTGAACCCCCTTCTCAGGGGAGGAAATGGACAGGGAAATGATAGAAAGTATACTTAGAGTGGCAGAAAAAGGGGAGATATTGCTGATGGGTGATCTGAATATGCCAGATGTTAACTGGAGTGCAGTTGCAGCTGCCACTTCGAAGAGTGGAGTTATTCTAGATGCCCTATAGGGGCATGCTTGTAGACAACTAGTACTGGAGCCCACTCGAGGGGAACAATATTAGATTTGATTCTCTCAAATGGAGATGGAGAGAGGATCACAGATGTAAAGTGGGTAGCCATCTGGGAACTAGCGACCATCGAACAGTATGGTTCACAATAAACACAGCAATAGAGTCAAGCCATACAAAGACAAAAGTACTGGACTTAGGAGGCTGACTTTGCTTAAAATGGGTGAGTGCCTATGAATGCACTAGCAAATGGGCAGGAAGGAGGGTGGAAGAACAATGGGGAATAATAAAACTGCAATCACGAGAGGTAACGAGCCTTGTGTAGAAGCAAATAAACAAAACTAGACGATGTAAGAAACCACTATGGTTCTCAAAGGAAGTGGCAGTGAAGGTTCAAGAGAAAAAGAAAGCATTCAGGAAGTACAAGGAATCGCAGAAGGGGCAGGACAGAGAACTGTATCAGTTAAAGCAAAAGGAGGCTGGGAAGGCAGTCAGAACAGCAAAGGCCCAAACCAAGGAAAAGATAGCCAACTCAGTTAAGAAGTGGGATAAAACCTTTTATAGGTACATCAAGGAGCAAAGGAAGACCAAGGGAGGGATAGTGAGGCTTAATAAAGGGGAAGGACAGTGGGCAGAGGGAGACTGAAAAGGCAGATACACAAAACAAATATTTTTGCTCAGTATTTACAGATGAAGAGGGGGAGGTACATAAAACAAACAGTAGTAACACTCTGGATACAGAAGTTGATACCAGCCCATTTACAGAAAAAAGGGTTCTGAAAGAACTCTTAAAACTGAAGGTGGACAAAGCAATGGGGCCTGATGGGATTCATCCCAGAATTCTAAAAGAGCTAAGGGTAGAACTAGTGACACCACTGACTACCCTTTTAACAAATCATGGGAGGATGGGTGGTATGTGATTCCCTTCACAAAAGTGGGAGCAAGGCAGAAGCAGGAAACTACAGACCTGTTAGTTTAACCTCAGTGATAGGAAAATGATGGAATCACTTCTGAAGGAAAGAACTGTCGAGTATCTAGAGGCCAGAGGGCACAGGACCCTAGGCAGCATGGATTCGCAGGGAAGGTCATGCCAGACAAATCTGATAGATTTCTTTGACTGGGTGACCAAAGTAGTAGATCAGGAGGGGCTGTGGACATGGCCTACCTAGACTTTAGCAAGGCATTTGACACAGTCCCACACAAAAGATTAATATACAAGTTAACCAGCCTGGGAGTGGGTCCCAAGATGACAGCCTGGGTAAAGAATTGGCTGGAGAATAGGACACAGAGAGTCATAGTAAATGGAGTCCACTCAGAAGAAAGGAGGATTACTAGTGGGGTACCACAGGGTTCAGTATTAGGACCGGTCCTCTTCAATGTCTTTATAAGCGACATTGCTGAAGGACTGGAAGGAAAAGTATGTCTCTCTGCAGATGACACTGAGATCTGCAACAGAGTTGATGTACAGGGTGGGGTGGAAAGGATGAGAAGGGACTTGGCAAGGTTAGAGGAATGGTCAAATGTATGGCAGCTTAGATTCAATGCTAAGAAGTGCAAGGTAATGCACCTGGGAAACAAAAACCCAGGGGAAGAGTACACAATGGGGGGTGAGATACTAACAACAAAAATGGAAAGGGACCTGGGGTAGTCATATCAGATGACCTAAAGGTGGGCAAGCAATGAGAGGGCAGCAAGGAGGGTTGGGGATACTGGGATGCACAGGGAGAGGCATCACCAGTAGAAAACAGGAAGTTATTATCCCTCTGTACAGACAGCTGGTGAGACCCCATCTGGAGTACTGTGTGCAGTTCTGGAGACCCAATCTCTGCAAAGACAGACAGGATGGAAGCTGTCCAGAGGAGGGCAACTAAAATGGTGCAGGGTCTGCACCGGAAGACATATGAAGAGAGACTTAAGGAGCTTAATATGTATAGCCTCGAGGAAAGAAGAGAGGGGGGGACATGATAGAAACTTTCAAGTACCTCAAGGGAATGAACAAAGTCCAAGAGGGTAGCATCTTTCAAAAAAAGAGGTGTGCAAGAACAAGAGGCACAATTTGAAGATAAAGGGGGCGGCTCATAGGTAATTTAAGGAAGTATTTTTTTCCACAGAGAGGGTTGTGGATGCATGAACGCCTTCGGAGGAGGTTGTGGAGTCAAAATCAGTGGTGGAATTCAAGCATGCATGGGACAGTCATAAGGCAATTCTGGGGGGTTGGGGTAAGAAGAAGTAGGCTGCTGGTTAACTAGGATCTGCAGCTTATCCAGTAGGTAGGGAAATGGGCAGACTGGGTGGGCCAAGCGGTCCTTATCTGCCGTCAAATTCTATGTTTCTATGTACCAGGAGTCCTACAATATACAAATTGGACGATACCAAGCATTAACATAAAAAACCAAGATAAATACTACACAAGTAGAAGATGTAATGGAGCACAAAAAACATTTTAGCTCCAGACAGTGAGCTGTAGATTTTGCTAAACAGAGAGTGGCAAAAGAGGAAACACAGCAGGACAGTTTCCTGTTGAAGCATGAAGGCATAGAGGGGTAGATGGAAGTAAGCAGGGAAGTACAGACAAAAGGAGTAATTAAGTGCTGTGAATTGACAAATTGTGAGTAAGACGGACAGTACCGAGGTTGGTGGTTAGGAACAAGCACAGATTGAACACTGGAGCTGGCAAGATCAGAACTTGCGTCGGAAGGTGTTGGAGACAGGGCACGGACTTATGGGAGGTGGGATGCTGTTCCATAACTTATAGAAGCTGTAGCAGCAATGGCGATTTCACCATACTTAGTCCTTGACCTAGGGATGGATAGCTGTTCAAGGTCACAGGATCTAAGGGAGTACAAGTTTTTGCAAGGCACAAGGAGGGAGGCTAAGGAGCAGGGCACTAGGTTCAGCAGTGTCCTATGGATGATTCTTCCAAGGGAGAGGTCCCATAAAGCAGAAGGGGAAGACCAACCCAGTTTGGAATAAAGTGTACAATGGTGAGTCGACTGCACATGAGGGCAATACGACAGATGTTGTACGCCACTTCCCACTTGCACAGCATGGAGCAGGAGGCATGGGCACAGACAAACAAGCCATAAGTTTACTTGGGGAGTAGTAAGCCACGTGAAACTGTTATACAAGCTGATGGAAGAGATTTGGACTGGCTTGATAGGCTAGTCCAAGACAGATGTTAACAGCCTTACTGATGGTAGATACTGTATATGTAAAGAGAAGAGAGCACTCACCCTTGCTGCTATCTGCTATTGCTGTGCTGCACCTCTCCATAAGGATATATTAAATGCCTGAAACGAATTAGTGACGGAGGCGTTTTTCTTGTGATTTGTGTGCCGTTTGCAAGGGTGAGTGCTCCCTTCAAATACCTTGATTTGCAACTTGATAAAGAGAAGCACCACCTTCCCTGTTGCCCACCACTACTGTTTACATATGTAAAGGGAAGTCGAGGGAGGGATCAAGTGTCACACATAGGTTATTTAAAGGAGTTAAAAGGTGTCCAGAGGAGAGCCATTGTCGCAGACCACTGCTAGTGGGATGCTAGTTTTTTTTGCCAGTGGGAGGTTCTGAAGAGCATGGCTTGAGATAATATGAAATTCATTAATAGCCTGTTTTCACTGACCCATGACTGGGTGGCCTTCAGATCAGTGGTGACGGCACTATTAATCTCTGCTACAACTTTAGCATTGATAAAGAAAACCAAGTCATCGGCTTATTGGGGGGGGGGGGGTACTGTTTTTAATGCAGCACCATGTTAAATTCCTTCACGTCTTTGCTTAGTTCCAAAAACCAAGATTTTGGTTTTCTTTCCATTTAATAAGATTTTATTATCCATGAACCAATTCTGTAAGGCACAGTACATTGGTTGCACTTTAGCCTCCAGGTCCGCTCCCATACTTACAGTGCAGTAAAGCACTGTAACAGCTGCATGCATTACAGCTGAAACTGTTAGATTTTTGGTAAATCTTTTACAAATATTGAGAACAGGAGCGGGCCTAGAACTGAAACTTGCAGCACCTCAGTATGTACCGTCCTCATGGATTTTACAGATCCAATTCTAACAAGCAGTTTTCTGTTTGACAAATATTGTCAAGTGTGAATTTTCCCATTCCTATGTTTTCAAGCTTATGGATCAGTATGGGGTGGTCCAGCAGGTCAAAAGCCTTGGTAAGGTCAACAAAAATTCCCCTCAGTAAGCAATCCACAGTCCATGTTATATATTACTGGTTAATCTGACCAAGGCAGTCGACCTGCTGTACCCGGACCCCGAAACCATACTGATCCTGTGTGAGGAGCTGATCCTCTTCCAAGTGTTTTGATAAGTGAATAAATACAACTTTCTCTAGGAGCTTTGCCAAAGCAGGCAAATCAAAAACTGGCCTGTAATTGGAGACTATTTTGTCATCTGTCTTGCATGTAGGAGTTACAATTGCTTTTTTCCCCCAACAGTCAGGTATATGATTTACACATTGAGATAAGTTAGATACGTGACTGGTTTAGTCAGCTTTGTAGCTATTTTTAACAATCTAGGAAACGGACCATCCACACCTGGGCTTTTATCCCCCCTGCCACCCCCAGGTTTAGACAAAGGGGTATAGACTTTAGTGAAACCGTTAATGTCTTTAAACAAGGTTTACTATGAACCACAATACCTATCCTCGGAGTCATGTTTTATTTGGTTTTTACATGCGGTCATATCTGTGAAAAATTCATTAAATGCATTTTCCAATTCCAAGTTCTCAATTTTTAATTTGTCAATCTTTACTTTAGTAGACGGTCGGTAAAATTAAGAACCCCCAAATCTCCTAGAATTAGTCAAGTCTTTCAGCTGTTCTTTTGATCTTTTAATTTCAGTTTCACAAATGGTGTGAATTTCGTGATGACCATGCAAATCACTTTGTAGATTAGACTTTTTTTTTTTTTTTTTTTTAAATCTGTTTATGCCCCTCCTCTCTCTCTCCTGGTGATCCCCACTCCTTCGGGCTCCAACAAGTCCTTCTCGATTCCCGCCAGCCCTACCCAAGCTCTCCGATCCTCAAATCACAGCCACCCCCGGGATATCCCGGACGTAACCCTTCGCCGAGTGGTCCCCCTCCTCTGAGGGGTAAGGCATCTGGAGGGTGTTCCAGTGCACTACTCGATAGGGCCCAGGGGATGCTGCTGAGGAAGGAGACTCGCCAAAGGCACTGGAGGCATCGAGGGACTGAGAGCAGTCATCCGGCGGCCACCAGGTGGCATTTCCGCTTTTCTGGGTCCCCTTCACTGCGTCGCTCACGTAATGCCTTCAGTCTCCACTGGGGGCCGCTGCCGAGCGATGAGTTACCCAAACTCACCAGAGGATAGGAGAGCAGACCCTACAGACGCTAGATCCTATCCCTCCCCCTGCCGACCCACGGCGCCCCGGGTCTGTTCCCGAACCCAGGTCACCGGCGTGGTTAGAGGCAAGGCGCCAGTGCCTCAACCCTCTATGCCACCAGGCCAGCAGATTAGACTTTTTAAAGTGGTTCCACAACAAGTTTCTTAGCTTAAAGAGATGTAGTAATTTAAAATTTATCCAGGATAAGCATTTTGTTCCAATCCTTTGTTTCTTTCTTGGTGCACAACAATTATATTCAGTAACTGTAAAATCTACTGCTTACTCCTTGTGCTTATCCCATGCATTCTTGAACCCCACCACTGTTTTCACCTCCCACCACCTCCGCTGGAAGACTTACAGGAATCCACAACTCTTTCTGTGAAGTAATCCCTCACATCTCTCCTGAATCTGCCCCCCCCAGCTTCACAGCATGTCTGCTTGTTCTTGAGCACCTTTTCTTCTGAAAAATACATCCCTCCTGTACCTTATTTACCCCCCCCCCGAGGTATGTAAAGGTCTGTATCATATCCCCCTTCTCCCTCCTCTGTTCCAGGGTGTACATGTTGTTGTCCTTTAGTCTCTCCTCCTAGGGATTTTGATGGAGGCTCTGCACCATTTTAGTTGCCCTCACCTGGACCGCCTTCACTTTATGTCCTTCTGTAGATGTGGTCTCCAGAACCAGGCAGTACTCCAGGTTGGGTCTTACCAGCGATCTACACAGAGGCAATGCCACCTCCATCTCTCTACTGGCGATACCCCTCCCTATGCATTTCAGCATCCCACTAGCCCTCCTGACTGCCCGGTCACACAGCCTGGCCACCTTTAGGTCATCCAATATGATTACCCCAGATCTCCTTGGTTGGTGGTAGTCAATATCACTCCACCAATGTTGTACTCTGCCACTGGGTTTCTGTGCTAAAGTGCATAATTTTTGCACTTTTTCCCCACTGAAGCCCAGGGGCCATATCCTTGACCACTTCTCTGGCTCTCTCAGGTCACTGTCCATCCTCCCCCCCCCACCCAAGAACAGCCACCCTATTGCAGATTTTGGTGTCATCCGCAAAGAAGAGACTTTTCCTCCTCTGCAATGTCACTCAGACATTAAAAAAGACCGGTCCCAGCACTGATCCCTGAGGCACCCAGCTGGTCACCTCCCTTCCTCAGTATGAACTACCATTTACCACCACCACCGTCTGTTGCCTATCCCCGAACCAATTTCTTATCCGGTTTACCACCTTTGGAACCACTCCTAAGCTATCCAGCTTGCTTATTAATGTAACAGTATCGAAAGCCTTACTGATATATAGGTAGGCCACATACACCATTCCACCATGATCCAGTTCCATGGTCACCCAGTCAAAGAAATCAATCAGATTTAAAACTACCTCCCCCCCCTGAGAAATCATGCTGCCTCAGGTATTGTAACCCACTGGATTTAAAATATTCCACAATCCTTTCCTTCAGCAGTGATTCCATCAACTTCCTCATCACCAATGTCAAGCTGACTGACCTATAATTGCCAGCCTCCTCCCCATCACCAGTTTTGTGTAGCTTTACTACATCTGCCCTCAACCAGTCCTCTGGAACCATTTCCAATAAGCTGTTCCCCAGCGCTTCACCAATTAAGGCTTCATCAGGGGGATGGTACCTGCAGTTAAGACAATCCTTTTATACCAATTAAATTCAGAAACAACAATGTCAGAAAATCCAGCCACGCCATGTCCCAATGGGCTACTACCCCTGCCTGCTGCCCATAATGCAGGTTAAAGGGCCTGGGTTCTGGTTTGGATGTTAAAAGGCGCTCAGCACCAACTGCAGAACTATTTGCATGGTGCCTCCACCCAGAGTAACTTTTAAGTGGGCCTGAGGAGAAGTTAGTACAAACCCCCGGAATGTTGTACCTACCCACTGCCCCAACCAATGGTCCCACACATGGATTACTATAACACACTTTAATCTGCATTTAAAGGTACAATTATTGGTGAGTGCTAATAATATGCTCACAGTAACCACACTTACCAACAGGGTCTGGACTTTGGGAATACACTCTGTGCACCTGTAAGAAATGACTTAACAATACCCTTTTGACTTCCCGCAATAAACGAGCACTTGGTAATAAATTTGCTTATGCACAGTGTTGAAATTCAAACAAAATTTATTTGGGGGATTAGACAAAGGGGAAGGGGATGTAAATCAAATGCAGATTTAAAGGTAAGTGGTTGGTTTGGCATTTGGCATAAACTTTCAAACACATTCAGCCCCCTAGACAGTTTGGTTAAATTCACTAGGTACCAGAATGTAGCAGCTGCAGGCCTGGTGCGTTGCAGCTGGTTGGCTGGCATTGGGGCCCTTAAACAAATAAATTTTAACTTAATTAGGTAACCTTTTGGTGAAACCATAAGCAGAAACTAACAACTGGTATTTGTAATTCCCAGGCCTCATGGCCTGCACAACAGTTTAAACAGCACATGCCAGCTGAAGAACAAAACAAGCTTGGCAAAATAACTAACTTGGTTGCAGAGACAGGCCCTGAATTTACTCATGGTACTGTGGCCTTTGAATCTGGAAATGTTGTCAGGCCGATTCGTCATGGAGCAGGATTTGATCCTCTGGCTCTCAGCTGCAAGCTGCAGATTTTCTGTCTGGAGACAGGACCAGAATACAGGGACCAGGGCTAACATGACTCACCCCCACTTCTAGGTATATCCCCACAGGTGGTCGCAAACCTATGCTGAATGTTGCAATGGGAGCAGACTCACTGATCTTGTCTTCAGGCTGTAGTAATTCAAATTTACAGTGCAGCAACAGTCTTTCACTGTTCTGTAGCATATAGGCTAAACGTACACTGTTCAGTCTGACGCAGTTCAATTAGGCCACACAAAGTTACTCACTTGGCAAACGGTAGACACTTGCAGTAAGCTGGTACAATTATCTTAGTCTTCTCAAAACAAAGCTAAGTAAGACTCCACTTTTAAACAGTAGTCTCTGAGGCAATATTTTACCTTGTAGCAGCTTAGCTGGTCTATCTCCAACACAGGTTTTGATGCAGTTCAGTCAGTAATTGCAGTTTTGGGGCAGAAACCAAACTCCTTTTGGCTTTGGTAGCTTAGAGGATTTTTCTGCAGATTTGGCAGTTCAAAACACCCCGCTTTGGGCTGTGAGGCCATAGAGAAGCAAGCAGGCCTCTCCACTTTCTCCCAGAGAAACACAGAACCTCCTTCCCTGTTGGAAGCCCTCTAGCAACTGCCCCCATTACTCTGTCCCTCTAAACTGAAGAAAACAAAGTCCTGTAATCGGAATGGATACTGGAGCTGTCCATCACAATTCTAGCATTCTGACCAGCTAAAATGGCCGGCATTGGGGCCCTTAAATAAATTTGAACTTAATTATGTAACCATTTGGTGAAACCATAAGCAGAAACAAAACAACTGGTATTTGTAATTGGCTAAAATGGGCGCCAAGCACACAGACTTCATTTAGTTAGGGCAGGAGTGAGGAATTCTTGCTGGCGAGTTTGTGACTGTTTGTAATTAAATTTGAGGTCTTTTCTTTTCTTAACTACCATTTCTATGTGCTTTTCCATTTAGTTTGGGTAGGACTGAAGGATTCTAGCAGATACGTTTGAGACTGTGTGTTTGTAATTGGCTGCGTCTGGACCACGGTGAGTGGAATGAGGAGCCACTGCCAGAGGACTCCTTGGCTGATAGTTTTTGGACACAACCCGTGGTGTGGTCCCACCCACCCACTGCAGGGCTTGTCCTACATTTATAGGGTGGGTCCCATAGGGCCTTGCAACATCCTGCATCCATACAGGAAGTAGCGAAGGGAGAAAGCATAACAAAAAACAGAAGAAAAAAAAAATTGGGGGATAACAAATAGCCATCTTAAGGAGGCAGTTGATAGAGGAGGAAAACAGGCATGATGGGAGTGGTACAGTACCAGTGGTTGTGCAGCTGTCTTCAGGGAGACATTCTGGAAGCTGTGATGCTGCCCTATCTGCATGCACCTCTCTGGGCTGAGGGAGAAAGTTGCCCATCTCCGAGCAGAGGTGGCCAAGCTGAAGGCAGCATCCACTCCCACTCAGAGACCACTGGGTCCACAACCTGTACCTCAAAGGATGCCAGGGAAGAGGAGTGATGGACTACGGTGGGCTCAGGGAGGGTGAAGGGGAGTCAAAAGCACATCCCCCAATCAGTCCCGCTTAGTAATTCCTACACTGTTTTGGAGAAATGGGAATGCCCCATTCAGGAACCTGAGGCTGGGAGGGTCCTCCAGGATGGAGTCCCAGGAAAGGGAAAGCTTCTCCTAGTGTGGGACTATTGTCCGGGGAGTGGAGTTAGGACACCTAGCAGGGGACAGAGGGAGGTCAAGTGCCTTCCAGGAAGCACTGCGTGGAGGGATGGGAAGCAGATCCATAGGATTGCTATGGCAATAGCTAGGATGGAGCAGCTGGATGTCATTGTCCACCTGGGGACCAACAACCTGGCCAGGTGAAGGGTGGAGTTAGCCAGAGTCTAGGAGAATTTCAGGAAGCCTGGAGGAAATCTGAAACAGATAGCACCTCCGAGAATAGGGGAAGCTAAGGCACTCCACATCCGTACCTTCAACTCCTGGTTGAAGGACTGGTGGGGAAGGGAGGGTTTTGGTTTCATAGGGGACTGGAGCCAGACCTGGGCAGATGTGAGCTTATATAAAAGGAGGACAGCCTGCATCTCTCAGAGAAGGGGACCTTGGTCCTTTGTGAGAAGTTTAAATGCTTCAGCTATGAGCATTTAAACTGGCCAAGGGGGGTGAGCCAGGAGGCTTAGTAACACCCCCCCCCCCATGGGAACATGCAGGAACATAAGTTGACTACAGGAACAGCTAAAGCAGGCAGGGAAGGGAATAATGTATAATGAGTGATAAGGGGGGCAAGAGCACATAGGAAAGGAAACCACGGTGGGGGGGGGGACACTGGAGAGGGAGAACAAGAGCAGAGGGACGGCAGACACTGTAAAACATGGAAGGTCAAGCTAACGAATGCACGTAGCCTAGGAAATAAGTTTCCAGAACTGGAGGCCTTGTTGGCAGATGCAGACCTTGACATAGCAGCAATAACAGAGACGTAGTACTCTGCTAATCATGGCTGGGAAGTCAATGTACCAGGCTATACACTGTTCAGGAGGGAAAGAAAGAGTAAAAGGGGAGTTGCCCTGTATATCAGAGATGGTACAAAGGCTACAGAAGTTCAGGGAAGACAGGGGAGGCCGAGGTAATGTGGGTCACCCTGGACCCAGGGAATAGAACAGCAATATGCACAGGGGTGATCTACAGACCTCCGGCACAGAGGGAGGAAGTAGACAGGAACTAGTGGAGAACATACATGACATGGCAGCTAAAGGTGAAGTCCTGCTACTGGGGATTTCAATATGCCAGACGTGGATTGGGCTACCCAGGGTGGCTGCTTCTGCCAGAAGCACAGCCATCCTGCAGTCACTGCAGGGGGTTGGATTCAGGCAGCTGGTGCATGAGCCAGCCAGGGACAACAATTCTGGATCTGGTATGGACCGACTGGAACAGAGTTGAAAAAAATACAGGTGGAAGGGCAGTTGGGGTCCAGTGACCACCACATGGTGTGGTTCAGCAAAAAGACCTGGACTCAAGCCACATCAGGGCATGAGTATTAGATTTCAGGAGGGTGGATTTCACTGAAATGAGCAGATGTATACAAGCAGTCCAGGGGAAGGGAGAGGTAATAGAGGGGGTGGAAGAACAATGGGAGAAACTGAAAGGAGCCATAGGGGATATAAACCAATGCATTAGGATTGTGGCCAAAGGTAAAAGAAGGAAACAACTATGGTTCTCCAAAGAGGTGGGGGACAAACTCAGGGTTAAAAGGCTGGGTTTCAAGAAATATAAGTGGAGCCAAAGGGAGTAGGACAGAGCGGTGTACCTTGAATGTCTAAGGGAAGCAGGGAAGGCTGTTAGGAGGGCGAAGGCGCAGACAGAAGAGGGCTCAGCACAGTCTGTAAACAAAGGGGATAAGACAATTTATAGGTACATCAGTGAAAGAAGAAAAACTGGGGGGAGAAGGGAGAGTGTAAGGAGGGATCTGGACAAGGTAAGTACTGAACAAATACTTCTGCTCAGTATTCACAAGGAGAAGAAAGATCAAGGACCACAGCTTGGTTGCAGAGACAATGGGGTGGGTGGGGTGGGGGAGAGGTGGACACCAGTCCATTCACAGTGGAGAGAGTTCTGGAAGAACTCTCAAAGCTGAAAGTGGATAAGACCATGGGGCCAGACAGCATCCACCCAAGGACATTAAAGGAGATACAAAGGGAACTAGCAGTGCCTCTGGTGGGCCTGTTCACAAAGTCACTCAACATGGGTGTTGTTCCAGAGGACTGGAGGAGGGCACATGTAGTCCCAACTGCACAAAAGCGGCAGTAGGGAGGAGGCGGGGAACTACAGGCCAGTCAGCCTCACCTCAGTGGTGGGAAAGATCATGGAGACTCTGCTGAAAGAAAGGATAGTGGTACATCTGGAATCCAGAGGTGCTCAGGATCTAAGGCAACACGGATTCACAGCCGGAAGTTCATGTCAAACGAATCTAATAGATTTTTTTGATTGCGTGACTAAGGAAATAAATCAAGGAGGGGCAATAGAAGTCGCCTATCTAGATTTCAGCAAAGCCTTCAACACCATCCCACACAGAAGGCGGATTAACAAGATGGGTGGCCTGGGTACAGGAGACAAGGTGGTGAACTGGGTTAGGAACTGGTTAACAGACATGAGACAGAGGGTGGTGGTAAAATGGGGTACATTCTGGGGAAGGGGTGACCAGTGGGGTACCACAGGAATCAATACTAGGACCAGTCCTGTTCAATGTCTTCATTAGTGACATTGCAGAGGGTCTGGAAGGAAAGGTCTGCCCGTTTGCAGATGACACCAAGATCTGCAACAGGGTGGATACTCCAGAAGGGGTGCAGAAAATGAATAGGGACCTGGAGAAGCTTGAAAGATGGTCAGAGATGTGGCAACTGAGGTTCAATGCAAAGAAGTGCAAAATAATGCACCTGGGTAGCACTACAGGTCGAGGGGGGGAGAAGAGGAGTGACTGTCAAAGAGGAAAGGGCCCTAGGGGTTATAATCTCCGATGACCTTAAGGTATTACAGCAGTGCACAAAAGTGGCAGGGAGGGCCAGTGGCATACTGGGGTCCATAGGCAGGGGTATCACTAGCAGGAGGTGACGATGCCATTGTATAAAAAACATTGGTAAGGCCTCACCAGGAGTACTGCATGCAGTTCTGGAGGCCACACCTGCACAAGGACATAGATAAGGTGAAGACTATCCAGAGAAGGGCAAAAAAGATGGTGCAGGGCTTGCACTGCAAAATATATGAGGAGAGACTAAGGGACCTCAATATGTACTCGCTGGAGGAGAGGAGACAGTTGGGGGACATGACAAACTTTCAAGTACCTCAAGGGCGTAAACAAGATGCAGGTGGGGGACCCTTTCCAATGTAGAAAAAGAACTGGAACAAGAGAGCACAATATGAAATTGGAAGGGGGTTGGTTAAGA
>CM028131.1:263102500-263147500 GCA_016271365.2 Neoceratodus forsteri | reverse complement strand
ATAAAAAAAAACAACTTCCTTCAAACCCCAACACACAAAAAAGTAACCAACTCTCTTTTTCAGTCTTACCACTCTCCCCAGCAGCACAATGGCATAGCGTCCTGATGCAAAAGTTCAGTTTTATGGAACACAACACTCCGTAATCCGGAAACAAAAAGAAATAAATAAAGACATATATATTTAAAAAAAATGAAAAGGACAAAAAAAAAAAAAAAAAAAAAAAAATTGGCCCATTGCATAAATGGAACATACAATGCTCCCATCAAAAATATCTCCGATATTTTCCCCTTGAGTAGTTTGACCTATGGCATCACTGGTTAAGCCGCAGCCACTCGTGATATCAAAAGTTAACTACGCAGGAAAAATACCAGATATTTTCTATGGGGGCATTGCATATCCTATATATCTAGAAATGTGAATGGATGACATGGCATTTCTTACAAACCACCAGGGCGATACAAGATCACCTTCACGAATATTAAATAATAAGCAAAAACTTGACAAACATGTAAATCATTTGAACAAAGATAATACTGTTTTATCAACAGAATCATCTATGCATACCTTACTCAAACAAGGATGAACACCTTGAACCCCTAAAGCTACTCCGACTGAAACCTTCTCAGTTCAGGTTGTTTACAAACAGTAACGTGAATGCAGTTTGGGAAAGCAGATACATCGTGTTTGGTTTTTAAAATCGGGGAAAAAAATCCGTGATGCACTCTGAATCAAGATGGCGATCAGGGCAAGGTTCTATGAAGATCAGTTAGCCAAACTGATAAAATGAGAAAAATTATCAGAATGTACAAATCTTCAGTAAATGTATTAAAAACATGCTGCACCATAAAAATAACAGAAATCCAAAATAAGTTCCATTGTTCTGCTAGTACTGAAAAGTCCCGAGACACCATGTTTTGTTTTAAATACACTACATACTATAGATATTAGGAGCTGTCCAATGTCCTGAAAGTATTCTTGTGATGCTTGTCCACATCATGACACCTGGGTAGGAAGCATATTTGCTATACATTAATTATTTCAGGTACGATTTCCTGGAATCTGTTTATAATTTTGCTATGGTTTTATAATCTGATTTCTAGGATTTTTTTTTTTTTTGGAACAAATAACCTTTACTAAGGCCTCTTGCATAGTTTGGGGTAGGAGACCTTTATTTTCTGCTTCATCGCATGTTCTTAGCCAGTGGGGTTTTGAACTACCAGTGAGAGTACTTGGTAACACTCTGAAGGAATATCAGTAACTTTAGGCCAATTCTCTTTTTTTTTCCAAATTAATATAAACCTACAGTATATGTAAGCTACTTTAGTAAATTCTCAGGTACCTTGGGTCTACGGACTACAGATAGAAATTTTAATTATATTTTCCTCATTAAGAGAGTTTTGTTTACTCTCGCTGCTGTCCTTCTAGAATTCCAAGAACTCTTAATACCAGCATCAGATGTTACCAGATTTCCATCTCGTTTCCTATAGGATGCCATTATACTTTTTGGTCTGTTTTTTCTCTTGAAATGGCTGGCTAATAATCTTGTTGGTTTTTCTAGTCTTATTGGGGTGTGTTCTGCTCAACTGTATTAAAAACTTGAAAGATGGTTTAACATATGACAGCTGAAATTCAACGCAAAAAAGTGTAAAATGCTTCACCTAGGTAAGGGTAATTAATCCAAGGGCAGATTACTGGCTCAACAGGGTCAAACTCCGCACCTCTCAGGAAGAAAAGGATCTAGGGGTCATATGTGACGCCCCTAAACAAAATGAGCCAATGCGACAAATCGTAAGGCAAACAAAATGTTGGGGTGCATCAGGAGAGGTTGACAGCAGGAGCAGGGAGCTGAATCCTCCCACTCTACAGGACCCTGGTAAGGCTCCACCTGGATTACTGCGTCCAGTTTTGGAATCCACACCTTAGAAAGGATAAGGAGAGACTGGAGATTGTGCAGAGGAGAGTGACCAAGATGAGAAGAGTGACCAAGATGATACAAGGGCCTCCATGATCTTTCATTGTACAAGGAAAGCCTCAGAGAGCCACTCCTCGGGGAGAAAACGGGTAAAATAGCACCTTGGTCGGGTCTGATGACGGCCTCCCAGACCCTTGCTACGGAGCTCCTGGACCCCTATCACCACCTCAGCAGCACCCAGGAGCTTTGAGTATAGCTGTATAGGCTCTTCCCCTATGAAGGTAAGGGAACCTCCCGATGCAGGGATACATCAGGGTTGCCTGGGGCTGGCTGCAATGTGGGGTGGTGGGGCCGGGTGTTGCTAAGTGAATAAGGTCCATGTGGGGCCAAAGGAGAGACCGGGCTAAGGTGCAGGTGGGAGTATAAAGAAATAATGTAAAAAAAAAAAAAAAATAGCAAGTCCTCAGACAAAGCATTTACAAGTCTCTCAGACAGTGGATTTTAACATGTCTTGGGTAGTATTTATTTAAAAAACTGCTCGGACTCTTCTTCCTCAGATAAGGGATATACTGAAAGTCCATCTTGGTGGACCACTGCCAGAGTTCATACTGATATTACAGAGAACCACTGAATGATCAGATATCTAGAATAGATGCTCCCTCTGCGCACCCTCATCCACTTTCCTACCCTCCCTCTGCGCACCCACCTCGCCGTACCCACCCCACCCCCTTACTTACCCTCTGGAATCGGGGTAATGATCTTCTCTGAACAGTACACGTCTGCACTCTTCAAAGCCGAACTGCGAATTGTAAAAATGACAGTAAGCTTTATAATGGGAGGCAATTGTGTGTGTGTGTGTGGGGGGTTCAACTTAGATTGATCTCAGCCATTTTTTGGAATTTTGGTCCCAAATTAACATGGGGTTCTTGGGACCCCACCTCGTGGGCATGTCACTGTCATTTAGTTTCTCGGTCCCAAAAGGTGATTTTATTGGTCGCTGCGCAGAATCACCTTTCGGGACCAATTAATGAAACGACAGTGCCACTGTTCATGAAGGAAGTCCCAAAAAGCCCATGTTGTAGATTTGGTGAAAAAATTCAAAATAAATGACTGCATTACAAGCGTGCGTTGTACAGTTCCTATGCACGCTCGTAACTTCGCCAATTTTTTTTATATTTTCTCTCCAGATTTTCAACACTGCCATTTTTTCACACCTCCTTATGAACAGTATAGCTATCATTTTTCACAACCTTCCTGAAATGTGTTTTCGCACCTATGGCACAGAATGGCACTGTCACTATGGGAAATCCACTTTCAGGACAGATTAACAAAATCACAGTGCCACTGTTCATGAGGAGAGGTTCAAAAATGCCCATGTTGAAAATCTGGTGAGAAAAATTCCAAAAGAACAACGATTGCGTTACAGGCGTGCGTTGCGCAGTTTCTACGTACATTCGTAACTTCACCAATTTTTCATATTTTCACTCCAGATTTTCTCTTTTTGTATTATCATCTATTTTGCTTCCCCATATCTCCCCCTCAGCCTCTCCTTTGGGCCATCAATGGTCTGTTCCTCCAACCGCTCGCTTGTACCCCTGCCTACTGCCACCATCCACCACCACCTCAGATGGCAGCCACCCTCAGGGTAACCCGGTGTATCCCTTCACCGGATGGGTTCTCCCCCTCAGGGAAAGGTGCCTGTAGGGGCCAGCCAGTGCAACTACTTGGTCCCTCGGGTGCTGCTGAGGTGGTGGTGGTGGTCTTTCTGGGGGCCTGACCAGGGCACTCGTGGCGGCAGAGGGATGGCCATCATCCGGTCGAGCGGAGGAGAACTTTTCCCATTTTCTCCCTGCGAGTCCGGCGTGCCAGGACATCTAAGCATACGCCAACGTCTGCCACACTCCCCAGTTAATTGGTCGACACACTGTTATACTTCCGGTCTCTACCGGGGGTCAGCAGACGCCGGACCACATTCCCACCCTCCCCCATGGAAAAGGTAAACAGTCATTGGACGCTCAAGCCTTTTCCCCCGGCCGACCCTCCAGTGACCAGGGTCCGCTCCCGAATACGGGTCTCCGGCATCACAAGTGGAAATGCAACCGCTGCGCCGACTGACCAGCTCACTCCAGATTTTCAACATTGCCATTTTTTTTTTTTTTTTTTTTAACACCACCTCATGAACAGAACTGCCATTTTTCACATCCTGCCAGAAATGTGTTCACACACCTGTGGCACCAAGTGGCACAGTCGCTGTGCAAAACCTCATTTCAGGACTCTGTAATGAAATGATAGTGCCACTGTTCATGAGATGGGGTCACAAAAATCCCCATTTTGAAAATCTGGAGCAAAAATACCAACAAATGGCCAGGGCATTGGGGCTTCCAATCATAACGCCCTACTCTGTAGGGACGGACAGGCATCAGGGGTGTGACTTGGGATCGTTGGCCGTAATGCTCACGCCATTGCACCCCCACCCTGTAGCCAGTGACAGGCATCAAGGTGTGCCTTGGGATCTTCAGCCCCAACGCTCACCCCATTCTCCTATACTGCACTCATCTCAGAGCATTTCCTTATGGAATGGGGCGAGTATAAGCCCCGAAGACCCCAAGGCACACCACGACACCTGTCAGTGTCTGCAAGATAGGGTGAGGTGAAATGGTGTGAGCATTATGGTCAACGACCCAAAGGCACACCCCCAACACCTGTCAGTCTCTGCAGGGTGGGGGTGGAGTTGGGGTTGGCCTCAGTTCAAAACTTCACTGCCATTCCTATTATGCATCTCTCCAACTGCTGCACTACCAATGCCAATGCCAGTAAGCCAACATTTGGCATTGACAACTGCTTGTTTTTCTTTGAATCAAGAAATGTAAAACCAGCTGTAAACCAATATGTTGCAACAAAAAGTAAGTGCAAGTCACCCTTTGAGCTGATCTGCCAAGGGTCTTTCTGCCCAGATGGGGAGGGCATAGCCTAGGGAGACTTCCATGTGTAGGAACATTTAATGATATGGCTCACCAGGAGCCCCCCTGGCAGGAGAGACTAGCATTCACAGCTTCTTTTCAGTCACTCTGAATATGAAGAGAGACAAGTCACACGATGACCCATGCAGACCACGCTTCACACCAGATAATTCAATGTTCGCCTCCTTTTCCAAGGGTAATTTCAAAATCATGCGCCTCTTAGTTCACATCTAGTACATACTAGGTCAGTGTCGCATGACAATCATAATGCTAAAAATCCAAAACGTTTAACCATAGGACTCCTCCATCTCTCACATAGCATCATGGTACCTTTTACTCACCAGGTTCAATCTCTTCGGAGAACCATTTTTTTTTTTTTTTTTTAATACACCTAGTGTCTCGCTATACCTAGCCTTATCTATAACATCCAAAACTGGCAGACACACTTCTAACCCTCTCCATTCCAAGTATCTGCTCACCAGAGAGTAAATTAGGATTCATTCTCTACCTTACCCGGTTTCTCCAAGTAGAAACACAGTTTGGGTCACCTCCATCCAGTCTCCAGGCTCCTTCTACTCGGGTTCAAGTCTCAGCTCTTGATCACATTGCTGCTATGGCTCCTACTGTATTTTGGTTATATAGCATCTTCAGGAAACTCTCCATACCTGAAAGCCATCAATGCACATCACTTGAGGGGATGCCTTGACTCACCATTCAGTTGCAGGGCCTACCCAGAGACTGCTGCATCTGCGGCTGGGTAGGGCAGGAGGAGCCTGCCAAAGAGCAAATGCCATTTCGACCAAGGAGACCAGCCACCGAGCCCAGGACGGCAATTCCCCTCCGGACCCCCAATGCTGCCCCTTGGCCCCATAGGCACCCCAGGGCCTAGCCGCATGCACTGGCAGTGGTGAGAGTTGTAGCTTTACCTCCCACAACCGATACCCTCCTGTAACGAATCTGGCTCTGTGCTCCAGTACATACCTTCCTCAGCAGACAATCTGGGGACTAAAATGTAAATACGATCTTTATTTTAATAATAACCTTATCACAAACTCAGCTAATTATTTATTTGCATGTTTGTGCAACTGCATTTCGCTGGTTAGCCTTTTTTTTTTTATACTTGATAATTCAAAGATTGTCTTCACGTAATCAATAAGCAAAAAACATACGTATTCACCATATCAGCAATACTTTACAATGAATTCATAATAATCAGTTGAAATCAGTAACCCGAATTGTCATATAGTAGGTTGAATACACAGAAAACACATTTAACAAGGCATGAAAACACCTCTAAAAAAACAAGTCATCATAAAAATAGAAACATTAAAAATAAAAATAAAAACAGAAACATGGACCAATCAATTGAGTATAAAATTACATGTGATCAAACTAAAACCTTTTCATGTTTGAGAGAGTGGAAAATAGGACAAGTCAAGGGGTGGGGAGTTCAGAGAGAAAGGGAAAAGTAGAGAGGATGGATGGATTGGGTGGGGGGGCCTGTTTCCCAGGATCCACCTGTTGCAGTTACATCTGCTGCTGGTATAGTTCAATTCTGGCCCACTGTTGGACAAAGGACTTGTTTCTATTTTATACTGAGAAGGTTAACTGTTCAAAATGTTGTCTATGTAACTGTCGCTTTCCATTCTTCAATGGAAGCCATTTTCTTGTTATTGATTTATAAGCAGCTGCCAAGCAGACTGCCCATAGATATATGGCATCTCTACCTCTAATTGTCTCTAAAGGAACACCCAGCAGGAGCTGAAGGGGAGTGAGGGGTTGGGGGAGGTCAAACAAGGTTGAAATATGTTGTGAGATAGTGGACCAAAAATTAAACAGGATGGGGCATTCATAGAAGACATGAGCCTGGAATGCTACCTGGATTCCACACGAGCATGGGATGCTACCTGGGTTCCACATCCCCGCCAACATGTTGATGTGGAGCCTGGGATCTCTTGGCTACAACTGTAGGTACCAGAAAAAAAAAATCTGGCATGGACCTTCCACATGAATTCCTTCCAGATTGGAGAGGAGGTGGTCGACCAGGTTCCCCTCCAGATCTTGGACCAGGCCTCAGTCCCCAGCTCTATATTAAGGTCCTTCTCCCATCTGATTTTCAGATGGTCCACATTAAGTGACAAACGCTGTATAAGGGACTTGTAAATCAAGGAGATGGCCCACTCCCCTGTGGCTGAAGTCCATACTCTAATACAGGGGGCATCATCCTCGTAAAGCCTGGTTCGAAACACCTCAGCACAAAGTTGTCTGCCTATGAAATCTCATTTGATAGTAATGAAGTCTATCTCGTTTATTCCATGCAAAAGCTACCAGAGCTTCCTCAAAAGGAAAGCACCGTGCTTCCACGGAGCATCTGCCACAGTGCAACAAATCCTCGGGAGTCTGCATGAAGTACCAAGGATCTTATTGTGAGGGTGTGAATTGTGGATTCACTGTTAGCCACATACGTCTCCAAAAGTGTGGGTGCAGGACTTGTTCTGAATGCCTCTTCTCCAACCCTCAAGTATTACTGCACTTACACTGGGTAGAAGTTGCAGGGCTTGTTTGAGATAAGGAGGATTAAATAGGCTAGCCAGGAGTGGAAATGGAAGTTGTCTAGATAAGTCTACTGCCTTTCAGTGAGCATAATCTCTCTTGTTGCCCCATAATCAAACACAGGGAAGGGGATGGGAGGGCAATCCCCCCTTCCCAGTTTTAGGTAGGGGTAACATTTGTTGCCCAACTTTTTTTTTTTATATATAAATATATAGTTCCATAAGAAAGTAGTAATTTTTGCCAACTCAGTAATTCCTTGACAGTTACTGCGCAGGGACATACTGAAATAAATATAGTAGACGAGGAAAAACGTTCATCTTTAATGCTAGGTTACGTGCATAGAATGAGAGGGGGAGGATGTTTCAACATCTCAGGTCTCATTTTAGAGTGGAGATTAAAGGGATGTAGTTGCTAGAAAAAAGTTGCGTTAGATCCAGCGGGATTTTAATTCCAAGACATCCAAGAGATAGGAGATCCCATGTCATATCAAACAGTTTTAATCCTAGGGGAGGCTATGTAGTGAAGGGGGAGGGCTTCTGTCTTGTGTGTTAAGAGTATATCCAGAGTGTGGATAAATGGGATAGGTTCTGAAAGGGCGGGAAGAGATGAATCTGGGTTGGTTAAATAAACCAGCATGTTGTTGGGAAAGAGAGCCAGCTTGTGCTTCGTACCGGCCGGGGGACACCCTGTATGTCAGGAGTGAGGCGGATGTACTGTGACAGGGGTTCTATATAAAAGGCAAATAGCAGTAGGGAAAGGAGACAACCTTGTTGTGTACCTCTACATAGGGGAAAGCTGGGAGAGATGTGGCCGTATGCCTTAATGTACCCCTGTGATGTTGCATAAAATTTAAAAATCAGGTCTATAACTTATAAAGGGAAGCCGAAGGAGGCAAGGACCCCACATAGGAACAGCCATGATACCTTGTCAAACGCTTTCTCTGCATCAAGGCAGAGAGAAAAAGCGCAGGCTGAGTTTGACAATGGATATGTTCCATCAAATAAATACTGTATTTCTACAGATGTCCTGGGCTTGCCTACCCGGAAAGAATCCACACTGGTCCAAGTGAATCATGAGGGGGGCAAATTGCTGAAGTCACCGTGCAAGGATGGATGCATAAATTTTGTAGTCCGTATTAAGATCTAAAATGGGTCTCTGTAGGATGGGCACAAAGTGGGGTCCTTGCCAGGTTTCAGAATCAGAGATGACATAATTCCAAGAGAGAGGGATTACACCTTGGGAGGAAGAAATAAAGGAAAACAGTCATACGATGCAATAAGGGGTTACTGGATTTCCTGAATGTTTTATAGAATTCCCTTGGGAGCCAGTCTGTTCCTGGGCATTTCCCTGACTTCAAATGACCAGTTTCTGTCCATTCTCGAATTATGTTTTTTTTTTTTTTTTTCGCCCTACCTCCTGGAACTGCAGTCTCTACCTCCCACGTGGCTCGGCTTGACCTATTAACTCCTCTCCGGCACCGGGCATCCCCCAGGTCTACCCTCCAGGGAAGGGCTGCCCAGGGCGCTCTTTCTTTACAGTGCTGAGACACCGGGCCTGGGGGGGGGGGAACAACCTAGGGAGCAGAGTCCATATCTGGGTAGTGTGGGCTACGGAGGGAGGCACCTTCGCCTATCGGCGGTGAGGTTTTTTATTAACATGTTTTTATGCCCCTGTGGAGCCCGGCTGCCAAGGCGACACACTGCTGTGGCTCCACCCCTGGCATACATACGATGCTTCGCTACCCCCAGCCTCCGCCAGATGTAGTCACTGCCTAGCCTCTCCAGGGAAGAGAGAGGCAGTCCTCCGGATGCTCAATCTCCCCCCCGCCGACCCCTAGCTGCCTGGGTCCGTTCACGAACCCGGGTCGCCGGCGTGGCGCAAGGTGTGGCATCCAGCACCTCAACCTCCCACGCCACCAGGCCGGCCCGTATCTCCATTTCTAAAATGGATATGGGGAAATTAAAGAAACCTTCTGTTCCCTGGACAGGGTGGGAAGACAGTTTGGAGAGAAAAGCAGTTATATCTTGCTCCCATATATATCTTGTGGGGGAAGAGAAGAGAGAAGAGTATAGTTGGGTGTAGTATTCCAAAAAAGGCATTAGTGATGCCTGACATGGAGTGTTGTAGTGTACTGGAACAGGGGTGCTTTACACTTATAGTAGCTCTGGCCCTCTGGGCTCTCAGACGTCCTGCTAAAAGTCTCAGTGATCTGGGACCCCCATCATAAAATTTTTTTGTCTAAGGAACAGAAGTTTCTGCTCCACATAGTAATCCAGGAGGTTATTCAACTCTTTAAGGTTGTTTAACTCCTGGGCTCACCTTTTGCATATCTTAATTCATTGCTGAGCTTCTAATTCTTGTATTTTCTGTGTGAGGGAGTCCCTGCAGCTCTCAACTTTTTCTTCTGGGCTGACATTTCTATCAGTTTCCCCCTCAGTATGGCCTTTAGGGTATCCCAGAGTATAGAAGGATTTATGTCTGGGGTGTCACTGTCGGTCAGGGCCTGTTGTAAAGTAGCATTCATTTGTTCAATATGTTCTTGATCTTTTAATAAGGAGAGGTTAAGCCTCCAGAAGGCGTTTCTTTTACAATCCCCCAATTGAATTTTCAAGAAAACAGGTGCATGCCGGCCCAGTGGCACTGAGGGTTGAAGTGCTGGACGCCACACCTCATGCCATGCCAGCGACCTGGGTTCGGGAACAGACTTGGGCACCGTGGGTCGGCAGAGGAGGGGTTGAGGACTGCGCCCATATGGAGCTCTCCTTCCCGGACTAAGGGTATGGGTTGGTCCGGCCAGCCAGGGACCCCGGTGGAGACTAGGGGCACTGCAGCAAGCTGGGCAGCATGTACTAGCATGGCCAATGCAGGCATGGTGGGACTACAGAACATGGAAAAACCCAGTTCTAGGGGTAGGTGATGGCACCAACCCCCATGCCCACTGCCGGGTCCGTCCTCGCTGACCTTCAGGATCCTCCGCCAGGGCCTACGTCTGCAGCCGGAGACTGTGTGCAAGTGCGCCCAAGGTAGGAGAGGTGGCCCCAACCCCGGAGGGGTTAAGCCGGGTTGCCAGCTGCGAGGCAGGGCGGAGGAGAAGAAGGTTCAGTCGAGGGGACTTCAGGAAGGGCAGGACATCGGTTGGATGCCTGAGAGGCTCCTAGGACCGTGACCAGGCAGGAAAAAGAATAAAAGAAAAAAAAAAAAAAAAACAGGCGCATGATCTGACATTACAGAGTCCCCAGACCAAGACCTGACTGTTGCACCCAAGTGCTCCTTTGTAGTTAAAATAGTCTAAACATGAATAGCTAGAATGAGTCAGAGTAGAAAGTGTGGTGTGTAGGGCTCCCCGTTTAAAAATGTCCAAGTATCTTCATGTAACCCCTCACCCCTGCCTTTTAGCAAAATGACAGGTGGCATGCTGTTGAAGCCGACAGCAGTACCTGGTGGGGACTGGGTTCGGGGAGGATGAGGTTACTCGGCACAGGGGACCTAGGTTTGGCTACTCTGCACAGGGGCACCCAAGTAAATCCAAACACAGGAAGCAATAACTAATGTCCAGAACCAAGAATGGGATTCTTCAGTGTGGCTTTTATTCACATCCAAGCTGAACAAACAAAGCATAGATGGATCCCCACAGGGCTACATTCCTGGTAATGCAGATTAGAGACAACAGAACACTTCTTTATTATTTCCAGCCCTCAGGCTCTGAACCCACCAGGCACACAGCCTGGACTTGCACGCAGCTTTGGGTACACAGCCCGACTAGTACACTACTTGGGTTTTCCCCACTGGTCCGGCTCCCCCGCCAGCCACTTGATCCGCGGTCCATTTTGGGAAATGAACCAGTTATCCTGTTGTGGCACCCCAAACCACCTTAGAGCCTTCGACTCCTAGAGGGAATTTTCCTTCCAATCCCATGTCTGGGTACTTCCCTCATCACTGGCCAAGTGCATGAGGCAAAGTAGAAATCCACAGAGCAAATCCGTAGAGGTGGACCTGGTCACTAAAGATGAGGGGTCTCCCACCTCCAGCTCCCACAGTCCATACCTGGCCATTTCTCTGGAAACTAAACATCTCTTTCACTGAAAGCTTGGCAATGTAGATTACTGGGTAGACGTATGTCACATCTCCTCTACATATCTTTTGACTTCCCAATAAGCGCTGGGCTTGAACCTACTTTTACTTTTCGGCTAAGCCTATTACTCTAGGCCTCCCATTATTTCAGCAGCCCAATCCCCACATGTCACACAAGTCCCAGGGTGAAAAACATAGGCCCTTTCAGGAAGAGCAGACACTCACCCTCCGGATGCAGGTGCCCTACAGGCGATTCTCAAATCTTCTTGTTACCCAAGAAACTCTGGAACAAATAGGCAGCTTCTCCATTAGTAGCAGAACCAGGGGGTGGCCCCAGGAATATGCAGGAAACCCTTTCCTGCCCCCATCTCTGGAGGGAGGGGCACTGAGACCCGTAACAGCGGTCTCCACCACTTCAAACTACTTCTGTGTCTCTCTTTTGGTGGAGACACACACCCTTTTTACCTAAATGTAGCGCTCTGTCAGGGCTGAGGCTCCCAGAGCCTAACCAGAGCTGCTGTGCTGCTTTCACAGCAAGCTCCCCACTCCAACTGACCCACAGACTACTGTTCAAACCTCCCAACATTCTATTCCAACTCCCTGCTGCAGATTCCATTGTGGCTCATGCAGCTGCAATAGTTCTATGGTGATGACATCCCTCAGTCTCAGCTGAGACTGAGAACAGAGTGAGACAGTGTGAAACCCATTTCACTCGAGTTTCACAAGCTGCGTTCCCTGCCTACCACTAGGTCTTACTGGGATTCTAGTAATCCCGGGTACAAAGGGGTTTACATTCATATCCCAGTTCTCTGAAGAGTTTAACCAGCTCTCTGGCTGTCTTTTTAGCTTTACCATGTGTCTAGTTTCCCTGCATCCCACTCACCAGTAAGGTCAAATTAAACTCCCCACCACAAAAAAAGTGACCCTCCCTCCACTGCGCTAATTGTAAGAAAAAAGGATCGATAGAATGATAATGCCATGTTCGGGGGGGGGAATAAACCGATGCCATCATGAACATTTGCCCATTAAGACTGCCCTTGACCACTGCATATCCTCTCTTTATCCACCAACTTCTCCTTAATTTCAAAGGGAACCCTGTGTGAGACAAGTACAGCAGTACCCCTTATCCTTCTCTCCTTATATGAGGAAGCAACTACATGAGAAAACCCCATGCATTCAAATTTTTTATGCTCGGTCATAGATAAAATGGGTTTCCTGTATAAGAAGGATGTCTCCCCTAGAGTGTCTCAAATAGGACAAGATTTTACTACGCTTCACTGGGTTGGAGAATCCATGTACATTATAAGTACATACCGTACAAGTAACAGCCATGGTCAATGAGTATCTAGTAAACAATGAACTGGGAGAGTCACATGGTCCCCTTTAGTACTCACACATGTCCCACAAATACACACAAACATAATATCTAGTGTTTTTACCCAAAGGATACTGTGGCCCAACAAAAACAAAAACAAAAACTCTTTAAACTGTGCCAACAGGGCAAACTGTGTGAAAACTATAAAAGCCAAATTTTGTTTCCAAGGTAGTAGGCCTCTGTGTCCAACCTACATGGGGTGGGTTGAAGAGGTGATTGTGCACTCCCATATCTGGGGGACCTCCTCCGGAGCCAAAAAACAAGTTAGCTCCCCAACAAAGGTTCCAATAAAGAAGAATGACACAGGAGAGAGAGCGCGAGATAACTCCATTTCTCTGTCCAAGTCTCCTGTCCCAATTATAAACAGCATTCTATCATGTGAATAAAAGCATGTTTCTATTCATAAAATCTTATTTGTATCCCTAAGAGGACTCTTTTTAGCAAAACTTATTACATGAGGTAAACAAAAAAAGGAAACAGAACAGCAGTAGTATTAATGTCCTGCTCTAAACTGGAGTGAAAGAGAACAGCCTGCAGCCTTACAGTTCGTGTACACCAGTGATGGATACTTAAATTGAAAGATCTCTATTGTACCTAGGTCCTCACGTACTTGGAAGCCTGTGGGAAAAACACTCGTTATGCCAGTATCCCTAAAGGAGGTGTAACTTCACTGGCACTCAATGCGAGTCAATGTTCAGGTGAAAAATAAATAATCCCAAGAGAGAAAAAGGTAGTTCCATGCTGTTTTTAACCTTAGCTGATGCAGAGCAGGGGGCCGATGCAGTCCCACTTCAGGGTTGTGAGATCACTGGAGGATATCAGGCAAGGCAGTACACGAGGTGAGGGGGTCACCCTGCTGGCGGAGAAAATATGAACAAGTGTTTTAATTAACATTTTCAGGTTGGCTTTCCGCTAGATGATCCCCCCCCTTATTCGAAAGCTGCTGGAGCTGCTGTTAAACTTCACTGGGTGTCAGAAATCCCTGTCCGAGTAGTTTCCTGTTCGTGACTCGTTGCCACTTCGGTTCCCACAGCCCATTTCTTTGGTTCTGTATATCGGGAGTTGGAAGGCCTTTTCCCTTTAAGGCACCCAATGCCTCTTCTACTGTGGAATACAATTTTACACCATCCTCCTCCTAGAAGATTCTGAGTTTGGCCGGGTACAGGGTATGAAATCTTACAGCTTTCTCAGAGTATTCTGAGAAGCGGCAAATAGAGTCTTCATGCTTGGATCTCCTGAGGGTAATCATGATCCAAGAAAAAGTGGTTGGTGAAATAAGATACATCTTTCTTCGCCCAAGCATGGCATAGCAAATCCTCTTTAGTGCAGCAAGAGCTAACCTTGAATATTACTGATTGTGGGCGCGCTGTTCGATAGGTAGGTTTTGCTTGCAGAGAGTGATGCGCATGTTCTATTTGTAGATTATTTATTTATTTGAGCATCAGTTTACAACCTTTGAGCCAGAGGCTCATTTCCAAAGGTACCTCATCACACTGAGGACCAATACATTACATTACAGGCTCGTTGTTACATCGTAGAGTTTCAAGTTGTAATAAAATGACAACCAATTAAATTGACAGCCATACATACATATTTACAAATATTTGTAGCGCTAAGGAACCATTCTAATTACAGTGGTGCCGCTCATGCGAGCATTGTCAGTATGTGGTGGACTAAGTCACGACTAGTGACAGGTGCAATCACGCAGGGAGGGAGCAGCTCCAGAACATCTTTCAGGAGGTTTTCAATG
Source organism: Neoceratodus forsteri (assembly GCA_016271365.2). NCBI lineage: Eukaryota > Metazoa > Chordata > Ceratodontiformes > Ceratodontidae > Neoceratodus > Neoceratodus forsteri. Next base: position 263,132,879 of record CM028131.1, on the reverse strand, counting down.
AAGGGGACCATTGGCGTAACTTCAAGCCCCTCTGGTAGTCCGTACAGATGCAAGTTGTCTCATTGAGAATGACCTTCGAGGCCAATGCATTTCATTTGTAGTTCGCCCGTCTGGACCAAAAGGAATTGTACAATTTGGGATAGTTGAGCAGTGTTGTCCTCCGATGCGGCTACTCGTTCCTCCATGGGCCTTAAACAGGCCTCCAGGGTCGTGAGTTGCTGTTGTACCATCAGGAAGTCTTTCTTGTTTGAGCCTGGATTGTTCGATTTCCCTCTGTAAGGTTTCGAATCGGCTACGAGAGAGAGAGCTGCTCTGATTCTCCATCAGTATCGTATTCCACCATGCGGGAGCTTGCTGGAGAGGACGATCAGCTTGAAGGTTCCTCTAGTAATCAGTTATCATCCTTTCCCCTCGAGCATCCTCTGGACTTGAATCTGCTTTTATTTAGATCTTGTTTGCCTCCTCCAGATATTTTTAGCTGAATTTAGAGGTTTTGGAAGAGTTTTAATCATTTGGGACTGAAGAGTCATCTCTTTAGGCTGTTAAGTGGTCCGTGATGTCACCGGAAGTCCCTTTTTATTTGTTGTTTAAATGCAATCAGTTGCAGTAAGTAAATATGCATCTCCTTTGTATCATCCTTATACATTACCTTGAATGTACCAATTTCCTAAGTCATCCTTTGTTCCTTCCCCATGGTCAAAACTGGAAACGAGTCAACTGGGGCAGTTTCCTTACTTGGTAATACTAACCTATTTTCATTTAGTCTCAAGTTTCTAAATGCATAAAAAATGGTTATACTGTACAGATGATCGCTGTTCATAGATCCTAAAAGTAGTAGGAATTCTAGAAACTAAAGAAATAAAAGTACATTTTATGATGTGGTTGTGTGCGCGTTTCTTCCATTTAAAAACAAAAAAAATTAACATTGTAACTGGTAAAGCTATAAGTTAGCATAAATATAAAAATTAATTGAGGTTGTAAAAACAACCCCAAGCAGTAATTTGGCAAACAGATTGTAATTGGAGGAGCATTTTTTAAACATGCACACGTGTTTTTTAGGTGAAGGTAAATTGGATGCATTTATATTGAGCATTTCTATGGTTTTTCACGTGCAATCAGTATGTCTTGTAATGATTTAATTATTTAACTGTGAGATTTATTTAAATGCTGTACAATGCTTTCTGACTCCACCCCCTGATGAAGTGGGATTGTACCCTCGAAGCGCCAGGGATAGTCTTGTATGCCTAAATAAAAGTACTTTAATCTTTACCTCGACTCCAGCCCAAGTGTATCGCTGTACTTGTAATTTTCCTTACTTGGTAAAACAGGTTTTAAATTAACAAATAAATGAGAGTCACACACTATGGTCCAAGTGACTATCTTGTGTAGGTACCCTTCCTATGCAATGTCAATCATTATGTAGGATTTGCCAGATCAATAGATGGTCATTTAAGAAGAGCAATTTCAGCCCTTTTCAATACAGTTTTTAACTATATATTGATTACTGTTTTGTCCCCTCACTCCCCAACCTTCCCTCCCCGCATCTTATGTCCCCATCCCATCCTCCTCCTATTCCTTTAGCAAACATGTATTTTTAGCTTTACATGCTGGGCTGCTGGAATAGGTTTTGTCTACCACTATTTACTGCAATTTGAAATGATTTTGCACTTTACTGTACCATCTGCAATGAATTACAGCACTGTCACTTTTTTGCTCAATTCAAATGCACTACATTGCAGTCATGCTGAGCCTTGAGAATGCAGAACAGAGTGTCCGCAAAAACGTTCAGTACTGGTGCGGGCGGGTGGCAAAGTGTTCTGCTGCAAAATTAAAACGTGAATTTTGTTTTTCATCCAGCAACCCAACTGTGGTTCATGTTCGACCTACAACTGTGGAGCTGAGCTGCTTTGCTGTAAGTGACTTTTCTTGCTGGTGCCCGTTTCACCTTTAGCTGCCTCTTGACCCCGTGCTCCACAGTCATTAAAAATGGAGAAGAAGCATGCTGCACAACCTGTTGAAGCCGCTCTAAGTAAATAACAGGGCAGCTGCGCATCAGACACTTTTCACTGAATAAGACTGTCACGTGCAGATGAAAGGAGTGCTCCGATTGGTTAGAAGTGCTCCTTCAATCTACAACAAATTATTTTAAAGTTGCTCGTTACAGACAATTATCCAATTTCAACAACATTTAATTGCTTACAAAAAAAAAAAAAAATTCTCCAGGGGTCCATTGGCAGAGGACAGTGGCTAATTCAACAGCTCCCAGCAGCAACAGGTCCATTTTTTTACCCTGATCTTTGGTAGACAATCTCTACCCTCCCACCTCTTAACATCTATTAACACTGGGTGGGAGAAGTGGGGGCCCAAGCAAGTGAAAGAGTTTGCAGCAAACTTCTCAGCTGGGAGAAGCAAAGGACACGGTCTACTGCACAGCCTGCATAAGGGCATCCAGTCACAAACAACCTTGTGCAAAACTGGCACCACCTAGCATATCCTCCACCCAAACAAAAAAGATATTTCATAACAGTGTGAGCCACATGTTTAATCTTAAAAAAATAACTATACTACCCAAAATTAGTATTAACTTTCCTATACAGTATCTGTAGTCTCCCCCCCTTTTGCTAATAAAAAAGAAAAAAAAAGTCTTACTTGACAATACTTGGTGTGAGGTGTGGAACTGTACTCTACCTGAAGGCCGACACTATTTCTCTTCATACATCAGCTCACTGTGACATCACAACTGCCCAAGGAGAGACCATCATCTCCTGCATGACCGATCAGAGGCAGTACCTATAAAAACATGCTCACCCCCAGTCATTTGCATAGTAGCCCTACAGATAAAGCACAGTCCATTTGCATATGGTGGTGTGAACCCCCCACCCCTGGTTTTCCATGCGATATCGCCCTCTAGTTTTTTTATATACAGGATCTCTATGGCTGGTCACTTGTGATATCACTTGTGAAGTGAGGCGTTTTGTTGTGTTTAAGATCTGGTAAGACCATGGGCCAAGGAACGCTTACATGGGCGACCAGAGTCACACTCACACAACATAAATACCATACATAAAATACAACAGACAATTCATTTCCATAATAAGAATAATAATTAAAAATATCTGCACCGACTTTCGGACTGAAGATACTTTTTCCAAGACATTTTTAGAGCCACTTAGTGAAACATTTATACAATCAAGGACAGATGTAACATTAAAAAATGTGGGAGAGGCACTGCTGAGCAGCTCAGTGGAAGGCAGCAATTTCGGAGAGCTCCTGAAAAACTTTACAATACTTAATATTAAAGTTACCTTTTTGGGCATATTCTCCTGTCCTATCGACACTACTGAGTCTACGTAGTCCGTTGAAGCGAGCCATGGGTAAAACTAAGGGCAACACGGTGGCATAGACAGAGTTTTTTGCACTGAGAAGCAAGAGAAATGTTGGGCCTACACGGACTGGCGCGACAGGGGACACAGATTCTGGAGCTGTGGGAGAGGTCTCGCTCACAACAGTGAACACTACCTTTTTTTTTTTTTTTAATACTTTATTTTTATATTTATTTTCCATACATATAGAATCATGGAAATGCATACAGTGAACAGTCCACCAAACAACATCACAAATAGGGCCATTAGCCCTTTAATAACAGTTACAGGTGCATCCACTATATATATGTACCATTTTGAGGGGATCCTTATGTTAATAAGAAGAAATAAAGTAAAGAGTCTCGATAAGTTGCTGTGTTAACAAGTCCAAGAGCTTCATGGCAGGCTCCTAAAATAATAATTGTCCAGCAATATCCCTTGAACAAAAAAGTTAAACATCCCAAGGTTTCGTCTCATGAAAAAAACCTTAGGTTTAACGATCTCCTTAATTTATACCTGGAGCGAACTTTCGGTACAGAATGAGACACAATAATTAACTGCTCCTTTTCATAAGCAACAAGTAGCAGGAATCTCTAAAAATATAGATTCACAAATTGGTGATCAAATATTAGCAATTGGCAGTTCTCTTACCCCGAATAGAAACATTCCACAAGTGAACAATCGGCTCAGGTTCCTATTTCTACCTCCTCGGGATCAACTTCCTCCAGAGAGTCTCTTTTAGGAGCCAGTTTTGCTGCCCACTTACCGCATCAGCAGGGTCCGAAAATATATAAATTTTATTTTCAAAGGTGATCCTCAGACGTGCTGGAAAAATAGTGTGTGGGACCCCTGCCTCGCTGAGAACACGGCGAACACCATCAAATTTCTTCCTTCGCTCTCGGGTCGCATAGCTGACATCAGGAAAAATGTAGACCTGCTTATCTTCATACATCAGGGGACCTGCCCTCCAGGCAAGCTGCAAAATTCGATCCGAACTCCTGCCCCCGCTGTTATCGCCATCAAAGTGCGAGGTTCCACTCCATTTTGTCTTCCTCTCGGCGTAACTCTGTAGACCTTCTGAATTCCAACTATGGGTTCTGATCCTTCAGGGACCAGCTTTTCCGTAAGCCATTCTTTTACGAATAGGATGGGGTGATCCCCCTCTGAACCCTCTGGTATCCCTAGCAGACGTAGGTTGGCGGAGCGGACCTCATTCCCTAATGACTCCAGGCAAGTTTTCAGATGCTGTGCTTCAGAAGCCATGCGGGAGGTCGCTCCATTAGCAACCTCAGCTCGTCTCCGGACTTCCTGAAACTCCCCTTTTAGTAAGTCCATCGCTCTCTCTATTAATACTCTTCCACTGAAACTGTCCACTTTCTGGGAAAGATCTGAAACCGACTGAATCAGCTTTTGCAGTTTAATGCCCAAAGAGTCCATAGTTTCTTCGGGTCCCCTGCCCATGGGAGAGAAGGCCGCCCCGTCGGTTAATCGTGCAGTTTGAGCAGCGCCTGAACCCTTGTTTTTTTCAGAGCCTCCTGAGGCTTTATCCTGTTTAGGATTACCCATCCTGCTAGAGAAGATGTTCCTTTATCTGTCGATAACCCCGATTACAGGAAAAAACGAGATAAAACTGCCGATTTTAATAGATTTAAATTAAGTTTTGTAGGAGCTTATTATAGTTGCTTCCAGTTAGCTCGGGCTCCAAAGCGCCCCCCCCCGTGAACACTACCTTGATGCAGCTTGTACAGCCACTGCAAGACCTTGACAAAAAGTTCAATGCACTTGCACCCAGAGTGGTGACCCTGGAGACCACCGTGGCTGTAGCTGACCAGAAAATCACAAAACTGGAAAATATGAGTAAAACCATGGACATTGTTTGTAAAAAAAATTATTCCTTACAAATTAGGAAAAGGATAACCCTTTGAGTGGTTAGACTCATTTTCAATGGGGACCAGTACAAGCCTTAAAAAAGTTTCAATTACATAAAATAGACAGTTCTACACAGTACATTAGAAATACATATTACGGAAAACACTCTTACTCCCATACTATGTTTATCCTTAAATAACACATAATTGAAAAATCTAGACCTATTCATCCTACATTTAATAGTAACGTAGCGATAGCCATGTGATCAAAGTGATAAATCATTAATATTCAATAATGAGTAGCGAATAATAAATAATGAAGAGTGGGAAACAAGTGCATTACCTTTTGCTAGGAACACTATCAGTTAATTTGATGAACTTCTAATTTTAGCCATTTCTTAATCTTATACCAAGGGACAATTATCTTTGTTTTTAAATAGTCTGGCAATCTGTTCCACAGTTTAGGCCCACTCACTATTAGTGCAGAGTTTGCCTTTACTGTTCTAGTTTTCGGAATTACTAGTTCCAGATTTTGTGCTGCTTTCAAACCTGCTCTAGGTATATACATCTGGAACAAATTATCCAGGTAAGGAGGAGTCTTTTGGTTCAGTTGTTGATGAACTAAGTGCAACATATGCAAGTTTCTACGCTCAGTGAGACTAGTCCAGTTTAAGGGACTATACATAGTGTGCCGGTGAGCCAAACGAGGTGCATCTAGAGCAGGGGTTCTCAAATGGTGAGGCCAGCCTCCCTGGGGAGGCCCCAACCTGTTCCAGGGGAGGCTCAAGCAAGTCTGAAAAAGTACTGTATTTAAATTTTGGGTACTGTATTTAAATTTTGGGTTTTATATATTTTGTGTGAAGAGATGAAGCAAACTGAAAGAGGATAATAACAGTAGGTGAATTTTATGTATTTATTTACTAATAGGTGACAAGGGAAGGTGAATGAGCCAATGCTCATTTCGGGTGTACCCGGGGAAGGGTAGGGAGTGAATAAATTTCAAGCGGTAACTGCAAAACAATCAAGTAATATACAAAGAACAATAGTGTAAATAAATATGAATAATAAATTAATAATGAATGGTGGTAATTGATCCATTTGTAAACTGATGGCAGAACAGCCCAGATACAAGGGCTGAGCATAGAAGTGCTAAGAGCAATAGCAGGAAGGAGCAAAGTAACCTCCGAGAAGAGGCAAAGTATGTAGGAAGTTTATTTCATGCAGAGAGAAAACAGAGAAAGTAGTCTGACCCATGAAGGTACTGCAACAAAGGGGAACAATGGTTCAAGAATGAAAATAGCAGAGCAAGTAGGTTGGCCTGTGTGTGTGTGTGTGTGTTGGGGGGTTACAATAAGCTGAATAATTATATTTATTTTATTTATTTGTTATTCAGATAACACCTTTGAGCAGATGAGCTCTTTTTCCAAAGTTCCAAGTCAGTATAAGAAAAAGAACTGAATGTGAGCCAAGTACTCAAAGGGGTTTCAGTTTATTCATGGTGTACTGTTCAAAGTACAGTGTGTTATTTTTCGTTGGGGAGTCCCAAGATTATTTCACTTTCTGGGGGAGGCTCAAAATCTTTTCCATGGATTTGGGGAGGCTCACTGTGACAAAGTCTGAGAACTATTGATCTAGAGCAAACCTTGCAAATCTATTCAAGGCTATGTATAACCCCTCCAGTACAGTTTTTGATGCACCGGCATACACCACGTCCCCATAGTCAAGTAATGGATTATTGTAGAGTTGATTAAATGTGCCCCAACTTTGTTAGGTATACAACTTTTTAGTCTGTACAAAGCTGCTAATCTACCATGTAATCTTTTAATCAGATTTTCTATATTACATCCAATTTTGTTTTGTATCCAACCATATTCCCAAGTATCTATACAAATTCACCTGTGTTAATGTGTGTTTAGTCAATGTTTTAATTTGAAGTAGACTTGTTTCAGTCACCTGCTTGTTTTCAAAAAACATAACTTGAGATTTTTTTACTATTTAATACCAAGTTTCATGATTTATAATACTTTTGTAAAATGTCAAAATCACACTGAAGCATTTCGTGAGAAAAAGCACCTTCAGTATACAAAATTACATCATCTGCATACGAGTGGTGCTGCAGTCGTTTTGAGGTACCAGCACCATTCGTGTATAGATTAAACAAAAGTGGGCCCAACACCGATCCCTGAGGGACTCCAGATTTAACAAATGCAGGCTGAGATGTAAACTTTCCTAAAGTAACCTGCTGGGTCCTACCAGTTAAATATTCCTTAAACCCAGTTCAGGGCCACCTGGTCGAGGCCAGTGTCCTTCAGTGTATCTATCAGAACTGTTTGACTAAGTATATCAAATGCTTTGGACAGATCCATAAATATGGCCCTGACCAGGAGGCCCCTATCCAACGAGGACTTAATATCAGATGTTACCTTTATTAAAGCAGACATTGTACTGTGACTAGAACAAAAACCTGCCTGGTATTGATTATATATTTTGTTATATTCCAATAAGTCTGTAGTTGCTTCCCTACAAATTTTTCCAAAAAGCTTAGATATTATTGGGAGTAAGGATATTGGTCTATAATTTTGAATTTCATTTATTTTGTCCGATTTATATACTGGAATTACTTTCGCCCTCTTCCAGGCACTTGGAAATGTTCCAGTAGTCAGGGACAAGTTGTGAATGTAAGAAATATATTGCGTTACTACAGGGGCCACAAATTTTAACAGAGACGTAGAAATACCATCTAAACCTGGCACTTTTTTTTTTTCCTCCACCACACACACACACACACACACACACACACACATCTAATTTTAGCAATTCGTCTGTAACTTTAGTACAAATCAAACCAAAAGTAAACTCCACTTTATTCAATACTTCCTTTCTTAAATCCTGTTCACTTTTATCCCTCGTTTCCTGTTCCAGATCTTTCTCTGTCTTACCTCTCTCAACATCCTCCATTAAACTTCTAAAGTCTATAAAAGAATCTGTTCATGGCATCTGCCACCTGATCAGATGTTGGAATGTTCTCTCCATTAATGTTGAAGGAGCCAGGGAAATCTTTTGGTTTGTTACCTTTTAATTTAGAATACAGTATCCAGAAATTACAAGGATCCTTAGTATTCTTTTCCTCAAATAAGTTGCTAAAATAGCAGTTTTTAGCTTGCTTAACCTCTCTTGAATAATGGTTTCTCGATTGGCTCTATTTGTCCCATGCAATTTTAGTTTTTATCTGTTTGGCCTCTCTCCACAGTTTGTCCCCATTTTTCCCTTATTATACCCAAAGTCCAGTTATACCATTCTGCACTTTTTTGTTTCACTCTTTAAAACTGGAGCATGAAAATCACAAACCGCAATAAATTCTGAATAGAAGTATTCCCAAGCACTTTCTACATCAGGAATATGAAACAGTCAGAACCCGGAGATAAAGGGGATCAGTATGGGGGGGACAGACTCACAAGTTGGCCTTATATGCTGATGACGTCCTTTATCTGACGGACCCAGACAGGTCACTGCCCACAATACTTTGTCAGCTAGATGATTTCTCTAAGCTGTCGGATATAAGTTTAATAACAAAACGGAAGTATTGAGCTTCTACTATACACCAACCAATGAGATCAAAATAAAACACCCTATGTTATGGGATCAAACAGAGATAAAATATCTAGGGGTGAAGTTAGGGAGGAACAATGTACAATTAAAAGGAACTAAACTATCCACCGATAATAGCACAACTTAAGGGATTTTCAAAGATGGTCATTACTGCCCATCTCCTTCTGCGCTAGAGCACAAGCCCTCAAGATGAACGTATTGCCACGCCTTCTTTACCTATTCCAATGCGTTCCTTATCTGTTAACCCCCGCGGACTTGGAAGCCTGGCAAAGTATGTTCTTTTCTTATTTATGGAAAGGTAAGAAACCCAGATTAAGAAAATTGCTTTTATATCTCCCAAAAGCAGAGGGAGGCCTTGCGTTCCCATGCTTACAGGGCTATTGGGTGGCAGCCCAGATGCGGGTCACATTACTCTGGGGTAACCAGGAATACGATACCCACTGGAAGAGAATAGATCTCTGGAAACAGAGTAGTCTCCCACTGCAGGTGGCGTTATTTAGGCCCCTGGACCTAGATGAAATAGAAGGATTCTTCGGTACAAAGGCTGTAGTAGAGGGATGGAGGAGGGGAATAAGTATGGGTGCCACATATAAACACCTCTGGCGGTATAGATGGTAGGCTTATGACCGCCAGTTTGTACCTGCAACAGTAGGTAGATGGTACCAAAAGCAGGCCAAAAAAGGGCTATATGCGCCTTATTAAATAATGACAGGTAACACGCTTTTTTCTTTTGAAGCATTACAGGAAGAAATATGGCTAGCAGCAAACAGGATCAGGTACTATCAAATAAGAGAATACCTGAATATACAGATTAACAAATCAATGTTGGAAGGACCTGCATCAGAGGATAGCAGGCTGTTCCTATGGATATGGGGTCCACAGGGAATGGAACATGCCATTTTGCTGTTATATAACAGATACTGTATGTGGCAGACATGGTGCACTCATCCCAGTATATAAAAATAAAACAGATGGGAACAAGATCTAAGGATCCCCATCACGGATAAACAATGGTCTCTGATGAGAAGAAGTACGTGGTCTACATCAAGTTCCTTAATGTGGAGAGACTTTTGCTGGAAGTTGAGGACCCGGTACTTCCTGGTTCCGACACAAGTGGCCCATTTCAAGGGAGAGGCTACAGCAAAATGTTGGAGAGCTTGTGGAGCACAATCGGCCTCGCAAGCACATATTTTTTGGTTTTGCCCAACCATTGCCTCATTTTGGAAAGAGGTGACTCATCACCTAGAGCAGGTATTCCTACTCCAGGCACAGTTGGGGCCTGAACATTTAATACTGGGACTCATTCCGAGGGAACCGACTGATAAAAATGTTAGGTGTTTGTGGACAATTTTGGTGGCAGCAGCGTTAAAAGTTATTACAAGAAATTGGTTACAGCCGAAATACCCTAGGATAGAGGAATGGAGGGAGCTGGTTGAATCCATACAAATGATCGAAAGGTTAACAATTAATCTTAATCAACAACCACAAATATACCAACAGAGATGGACCAGGTGGATACTCTACAACACTGGATAGGGAGCTAAAGTTTTAACATATATAGAGAAGATGTTGAACTCCCCCTCCCTGTGAAGAAAGACTCCTCTCTTTGACTTTAGGTAAAGGACAAACTGAAAATAAAATCTAGATTTTAGATAAGGTTTCGAAGGAACACATCCCAGATAGTTATAGTTGCTGTTCTAGTTATAGCTGGTGAGTTTGGATGCTAAAGAATAAAAGTAATTTAGCACCTTTGTTTGGGTTCTCCTCTCTAAGAGAAAAAAAAGTGGAAGAAAACTATTTCTTAAGTATGTTTGAAGGGCTTGAACCCCATTATGTGTTCATTGTAAGATTTAACCAATGCTGGTACAATAAACGAAATACATATAAAAAAAAAAAGGAATATGAAACAGGCGGTCCCATTTTCTACCCTCTAGATCAATCATAAATGCTAAATAGTCAAAATGCTTCATTTGTCGTAGTTCAACATCATCATGTCTTTCCATTTTTAACTTTTGCGTCCGGACGCAGTATGTGACCTGGTGGTCACTAAATGCCTCTGGTAATACACCATACTGCGTATATTTATCAGGATCAGTCATTAGAATTAAATCCAAAGTTGATGACTGGTCTTCATTCTTAGGGTTTTATTCTAGTTTGGGCCCTTATCAACCCTACTCCCAAGGTCAGTTCCAACAACTTACCTTTCAAGGGAGGACTAGACCAGTCAACATTTAAATCTCCCATCATCAATATTTCATGACTATCTCTATATAGGTACAAAAAGTCCTGAATCATATCAAAGTTTTCCTCTCTCCTCTTAGGGGGAGAGTAACACCCTAAGATCAGTACAGGTTTATTTTCAGGTAACCTTAGTTTTAAAGCAATTTTCTCCATTCCTGGAGTAGGAACACCATTTAGCTCTATAGGAGGATAGATCGAGTGACATTTGCCTGTCTATCAACACACCCTCTCCTCTCTTACACCAGTCCTGTCTCCAGCTTTGATATCCCTGTATGTAAATTTCTGAGTTCTCTATTCTATTCTATTATTTAACCATGTTTCAGCGATAACCACTTTTGGGTTGTTCTCAAGCATCCAGTTTTTAACTTCACTCATTATGTTTGCTTGCACGCATGTGCAACAAACATAGTGCCATCATCGGAGATTTCGGGGGTGTGTCACCTCCTCCTCCTCCAATTCAGTCAGTGTGTTGGCAGGCGCGGCCCCCTGTAAGCCAATGCATGCTGGAGCTGTCTATGACAAGCTCCAAAATGCAGTGGCATACAGTTCAAAGGGAGAGCTACACTTGAGTGAGCAGCGATAAGATATTGCCTGCTCATGCGCAGGTCCCCCTCACACACATACACACACACACACACACACACACACACATATGCAGGGCCTCCCCCAAGCACACACTGTATAGCCGGCAGAGGTGCCCAATCCCGTCGGCTGTGCTCGTTCCCCCCCCCAAAGCCTTCCAAAATGCCACGCTGGGTGCCCACCAGCGTGGCACAAATGATAGTCGACGGGGGTGCCCAATCCCCATCGGCTCCACTGTCCTCACTCCCCGAGTACTAAGCGCCACGCTGGAGCCCACCCAGCGTGACAATCGATCTTAGGCCACGGGGTGCCCAATCCCGCCGGCTGAATGCCCCCAACCGTCTCTTGTGCCACGCTGGAGCCCACCCCAGCATGGGAAACGCCCCGCCGGGCTGCTCTGTTTTTAACCTGTAAAGAAAACGTCCCACGCAGTCTCCTGGCCCCCCTCCACAACCCGCAACCACCCACTCGCACCTGCCTCCCACCACCCCTCACCCCATACTTACCTCCGGACCTTGGCGCGACGATCTTCGGTGGACCGGGAACACGTCTGCACTCTTCAAAGCCGACCGCGAACTGAGGAAATGCCGGTAAGCTGTGTAATGGGCTAGATAGGGGTTTTCAACTTTGTTGCATATCTCAGGCATTTTTGGAATTTTGCACCAAATTTTCAACATGGGGTTTTGGGACCCCTTCTCACGAATGATGTCACTGTCATGGTGTTGAGTCAGGCCCGAAGGCGATTTCACAATCACTGCGCGGTCACTGCGGCGGAAATCACTGCCGCGGCCTGAATAACGCTCCACAACAGTGACATCATTCATGAAGGGTCTAAACCGTAATTGTGCCAATCAAAATGACTGTTACTAACGTCGTTGCGCAGTTCCATGCGCTCATAAGGTCGTGAATTTTCAATATTTTCACTCCAGATTTTCAACATTGCCATTTTACCACACCTCCTTATGAGTAGTACAGCTGCCATTTTCAATCTCACCCAAAACGTGTTTCCACCCATGTAGTGCACAATGGCGAGTCGGTAAAAGAGATCAATGTATGGGACAATTAAGAAAATCACAGTGACACTGTTCATGAGGTGAGGTGTTAAAATGGCTATGTTGAAAATTTGGTGAAAAATTCCTAAAAATGACTGTTTCTGACGTCGTTGCACAGTTCCTATGCATGCTCATAAGTTTGCAAATTTAATATTTTCACTCCAGATTTTCAACATTGCCATTTTATTACACTTCCTTATGAACAATACAGCTGCAATTTTTCATATGTCGCCCAAAATGTGTTTTCGCACATGTAGCGCACAATGGTGCTGTTGGTGTGCGAAAGCAATGTTTAGGATAGATTAAGAAAATCACAGTTACACTGTTCATGAGCAGAGGTCTTAAAATGACTATGTTGAAAATTTGGTGACAAAAGTCCATAAATGACTGTTACGAGTGAGCATTGCGCAGTTTCCACACACCGTTAGTTCATGACTTTGTAATATTTTCAGTCCAGATTTTCACCAGTGGCATTTTCCACACTTCCTTATGAGCAGTACAGCTGTCATTTTTCACAACATGGCTGAGGTGTGTTTTCACACTTTCAGCGCAGAGATGCGTGGTCGCTGTGTGAAATCATTGTTAAGCACAGATAAAGAAAATCACAGTGACACTGTTCATGATCGGAGGCACCAAAATGCCGGAGTTGACAATCTGCTGTAAAAAATCCCCAACCTAATTATATTACGGGTGTGAGTTGCACAGTTTCTATGTATGCTCGTGACTTCATTTTTTTTTTTTTTTTAATATTTTTACTACAGATTTGCAACATTGCCATTTTTTACACCTCCCCATGAACAGTACAGCTGTCATTTTTTACATCCTGTTCGGAATGTTTTTGCACCTGTGGTGCTAAATGCCGTAGTCACTGTGCATAAGCAGCTTTTGGCTAACAAACTGATATTCCCCCTGTTCATGAGGTGGGGTCACAAAAAAAACATGTTGAAAATTTGGAGTGAAAATACCAATGAATGCCTGAGGTATTAGGGTTTCCAACCATAACGTCCAACCCTGTAGAGAATGACAGGCATCAGGGGTGTGACTTGGGATTCTTGCCTGCGATGCTCATACCATTCCACACCCTGCAGTCAGTGAGAGGCATCGAGGTATGCCTTGGACTCTTTGGCCCCAAACTTCACTCTATTCTCCTATATCGCACCCATCTCACCATATTTCCTAATGAAATGGGGTGCGCATAAGAGCAAAGACCCCAAGGAACGCTGTGACACTTGTCAGTGTCTGCAGGGTGGGGTGTGGTGAAATGGCGTGGCCGTTATGCCTGACGACCCAAATGCACACCCCAATGCCTGTCACTCTCTGCAGGGTGGTGGTGGGGTTGGCTTCAGTTCAATACTTCACTGCCATTCCTATTACGCAGCTCTGTAACTTCTACACTACCACTGCCAATGCCAGCAAGCAAACATTCGGCATTGACAAATGCTTGTTTTAGGAGCTAGACTCCGTACATTAAAATGTATAAAGGTATCCCCTGTACCATTTAAAATATCATCTTCTCTTGTTTCTATGGATGGGCCTGGGTTTAATTGCTCAGCTTCAGCCAAAATTAAGCTTAACATGATCAATCCCTTAGCTGTTGTAACTTTCTTTATGTTTGCCCTTATTCTCAATTTTATCACAAAATACATTCCTTTAAGAGACAAAATTCTCAAGTGGTTTATGAGTCTGGCGGCGTTAACCACTGTCTTCACTAAACTTGTAGTTATTGTTTGTGACAACATTCCTGGTGCTATTCCCCCGTCATTATATGGGGGAGGGAATGGTGTTGTGTGCGCTGTGTTTCCACATGGTTTAAGGTATGGCTGTACGTGTATATCCATTCCAATGTTAGTGTCCGCAATGCACATCATACTCCAAAGAAATAATACCATCCCAGCCAACCTCCCCAAATGGGGCCCCATTTTACTAACTTACGTGCACACTTTCTCCTCTCTACTGCAAATACAGGTTACTCACCTGTAACAGGAGTTCTAGGAGTGGTATATGTTGTTCATCCACACTTATTGGCAGGTTTCTTGCCACTTTAAATCTTGCCGGAAGGTCTTCAAGCTGGCTCCTCCCACCCACCCAGGTGGTAAAACTCTCGGCTCCGCCCCATGACGCCAGATCTAGCCCACTGGAAGCCAGGTTGCGCAAAGCCGGAGAGGTCGGGTGAGTTGTGTGGATGAACAAAATGTACCACTCCTGTTACAGGTGAGTAACCTGTATTTCTAGGGACGTGGATATGTTGCTCAGTGCACACTTATTGGCAGACTCCTAGCAGTTTTCCGGGAGAAGGGAGGCAAGATGCGCACCCCCTACTTAGGGAATAAGGACTGGAGAACAGAGGTCCCAAAACCAGCATCCCGGCGTGACTCTAGGTCAATGTGGTAATGGGAAATAAAGGTGTGTGCAGACTTCCAGGTAGCAGCCCTGCAGATTTCCTGGATAGGGACGTCCCTAGAAGCAGCGGTATGGCGAGTAGAATGAGCTCATCCCTTTGGGAGGCTCCATGCCCGCCAACCTATAGCAGAGATCTATGCAAAGGTGACCCACCTGCCTATCGTCCACTTGGCTGCAGGTCTGCCAGGTGCGGCTTCAGTGTAGGTGACAAACAACTGGCGAACCTCTCCCCGAACTCTAGCCGTTCACTCCTTATAAGAGAGTGCTCTTCTAGGATCCAAAGTATGGAGCCTATATTCGGCCTCAGAGGTGTGACTGGGGTAGAACACCGGCAGAGTCAACACCTGGTTAAGGTGACACTCAGACACCACCTTCGGAAGGAATTTCGGGTTGGGGCACAGGACAACCTTGTCCCTATGGAAGACCAGATAAGGAGACTATGGAAAGCGCCTGGAGCTCTCCCATCCCTCTGGCCGACGTAATAGCCACCAAAAAGGCGATCTTCCATGACAGGTGAGAGATGTCACACCTGTGCATCTGTTCGAATGGCTTGCCCATGAGCTTAGCCAATACCAGCAGTAGATCCCACGGAGGTGGAGGTTCTCGCACCAGAGGGGATAAGTGATCAAGGCCTTTGAAAAAAGCGCTCAACCACCTTCTCCTGCGCCACTGACTGCTTGCTGACCCACACCCGGTAAGCAGAGATGGCTGCTAGGTGCACCTTAAGGGTCGTCGACCGAAGCCCTAGCTGAGAAAGGGACTACAGGTAGTCCAGAATGCTAGCCAAGGAACAGGAAGAAGGGTCCAACCCTTTGCCCTGACACCAAATTTGAAGGCATAGCATTTTCTGTTCGACTCCTTACGGGATGCCTCAACTACGCTGAGGACCTCATCGGAAAGAAAGACCCAAGGCCTGGAACTCTACTCGCTCAGGAACCAGGCCGTCAGGTGCAGGGATTGAAGGTCCGGGTGGAGAACCTTCCCCTTGTTGACTGAGAGCAGGTCCGGGCGGGCTGGAAGCCACCTCGGGAGCCTGGAGCTGAGGCTGAGGAGATCTGGGTACCAGTACTGGCGGGGCCAGTCTGGGGCTACCAGAATCACCTGCGCCTTGTCCCTCTTTGCCTTGAGAAGCACCTTGTGGAACAAGAGAAATGGAGGAAAGGTGTAGAAGAGGCCCTGGGCATCCCCCTGCAGTGAGCCCTGCTGAGGGGGGCAGGCATGAAATAGCCTCAGCTTCGCATTCTCCCTGGAGGCGAACAGGTCCACCTGAGAGAAGCCCCAATGGGAGAACAGATCTTATACTACCTCCGGCAGGAGACACCACTCGTGAGAAGCAGCGCCTATCCAGCTGAAGGCATCGGCCAGACTGTTGGAGGCTCCTGCCACATGGATGGCTAGGAGATCCACCTCCAAGCTGATCACAAGAGACCAAGTGTGGAGAGCTTCCTTGCACAGGGGCAAGGAGTGCGTCCCGCCCTGTTGGTTCAGGTAGTACATGGTCATGGTGTTGTCCGTCTGGACCTGGACCACTTGACCCCGAACAAACGGAGTGAAGGCGGTGAGGGCTAGTGGGACCGCTCGAAGCTCCAGTAGGTTGATGTGACATCGAGACTCCTGACGGGACCAGAGACCGTGGGCTCTGAGCTCCCCCAGATGGGCACCCCAAGCCAGAGAGATGTCGGTCGTCAGAGTGACAGTCGGCTCGGGGCGGACAAACGGGATACCCTCCAGCAGATGAGCTGGAACAAGCCACCATTATAGTCTCTTCCACATCTCCTGGGTCACCGTCACTGGCTGGTCCAGAGGACCAGAGCGCTGTGACCATTGGCGGGCCAGTCCCCACTGCAGGGGACGCATATGCCAGCGAGCCCAATGGACCACACTGGTGCAGGCAGTCCCGGGCAGGGCGCAATTGCCCAACCAGAAATGACTGGGCAAAGGAGGAAAGGACCTCGGCCATGTCCGCCAGGAGCCGTGCTCTGGCTCGAACAGAGTCGAGCTCTGCCCCGATTAACTTAATCACCTGCAATGGCACGAGTTCTGACTTGGCCTCGTTGATGAGGCCAATCCGAGAGCAGACCTGGAGGGCCAGATCCCTGGACCGCTCCACCTCCAATCTGGAGGGGGCTGCAATCAGCCAGTCGTCCAGGTAAAGGTACACCCAGATCCCTTGGCGCCACAGGAATGCTGTCACCACTGCCATGCATTTGGTTAAGACCCTGGGAGCTGGAGAGAGGCTAAAGGGCTTGGCCCAGAACTCTTAGAGAACCCTCTGATCAAAAGCGAAGGAGTCGCTGGTGAGACGGACAGATTGGGACGTGAAAGAATGCATCCAGAAGGTCCAGAGAACAGAACCACATGCCTGGCTCAAAGGATGGAATGATCTGAGCCAGCGTGACCACCCTGAAGGTGCAAGACCTTAGGAACTTGTTCAGGTCGAGAATGGGGTGCCAGCCCCCCATCCGTTTTGGGACCAGAACTACCTGGACACAAACCCTGGGTCTGAAGGGGGGGGTCGCCACCTCATTGATCACCTTTCTGGAGGAGCAAAGCAATGTCAGCTTGACGAGCTGACAGAGGCTGTGGAACCCATTGCTCCCCGTGGGGTGACGGCTCGATTGGGGTGGGGGGACTGCTCATTCCAGAGGCAGACTCTGCCTACCACTTCCAACACCCAGCAGTCCATTGTGATAGCGGACCAGGCTGAAAGGAAGTGGCGGAGCTGTCCCCCCATGGAGGGGAACCCGGGGAGGAGTGACGAGGTTGGAGGCGACACCCCTCAACCCATCACTGGGCAGGCTTGGAGGAAGGGCCAGCCGAGGAACCTCCTGGGCCTTTCACTCCAGGCTTCCTGCTGGAGGAAGCAGCAGGCTTGGCTTTGGGGCGCCAAGCGTGAGTTTGCTGGCCCTGATGCTGGTGTTGCTGGGCTGGACGTGCCGCAGGGGCTGAAGGATGAAAGGGCTTACGCTGCGGCTGGCGGCCTTTGTCCTTCTGGGCAGACGTGACAGAGTCCAAGGTGGCACTGGACTTCTCGATCCATTGGAGATGATCCTCCACCCCGGGCCCAAATAAGTCGGTACCCAGGAAGGGAAAGTCTGCCAGCTTGTGCTGGGTATCTGCCGTGAAGGTGGAGATCCACAGCCAAGCTCTGCGGCGCATGGCCACTGCGGCCGCTACTGACCGGGTACACAAATCAGCAATGTCCAACGAAGTTTGGAGCTGCTGTTTAGCTACTGCCCTCCCCTGATCCCACACCTGCTTGACTGTAGTCTGAAGATCAGCCGGGAGATGAGGAATCACCTCATCCAGGGAGCCCAAAAGGGCATGTGAAAAGTGTGCCATCAGAACGGCCAAGCTTGCCTGATGAAGGCCTAGGGAGGAAGAAGCGTATACCTTCCGCCCTGAGTAGTCCAATTTCTTGGACTCCTTATCGGGCGGTTTGTCCACATCCTGAGCGTTCCCGGAAAGCCGGAAAACGCTATTGGTCACTAACCCCTCCGCAGAGGGGTTCTCCGAGAAACCGAAGAGTGAACTGGTAGAGACTGCATACTTTCGAGCCATCCTGGCTGAAGGTGCGGGACTAGATGCTGGCCACTGCCACAACTCCAGGGCCGGGCCAACAATGGCTTCGGCCACAAGAAAGGCCTCCATAGGGGAATCCCCTCAGTCCAGTATCTCCGTGAGGGGATACCTGGCCCGTTTTGAAATGGGTTCGAGCTTCATCCCAGTAGACCGAGATGAGTCGAAGCATTCCCAAAAACGAGGATGGGCTCTCGTCCACCAACTGACCCCCTGCAGACTCCAGGTCGAGCAGACTGGAGAACAAGGAGTCGTCGTCAAGACTCTGAGGAGTCTGCGAACAGCTGCCGAGCACCTGAGCCATCTTCCACATGCCGAGGTCGATCGGGAGTGAGGGTGACCGACAACCTATGGGGCAAGCCCTGACTCGACCGAGAATCCTTGGTCGGGGCCCCAGTCTTCGGTTGTGGAGGTGGAGGTTCCACCACAATGGGTGGAGCAGCCGGTTTCGCTGAACAACCGGCGCCGGTGGCGGTTCCTCGACTACTACAAGGGGTTGTTTCAGCCACTCCGGTGACAGCCACTTAATGGCCGGAGAAGGCAACAGAGTCAGCTTGTTACCGGACAGTAAGAGCTGCTGCCACATTAAGTCCTCGTAGCGCCGACGCAACTTGCGCTGGAGCCTATCCTCCGAAAAGGACGAAAAGGATGAGCGGCGACGGCGCTTTCCATGGTGCAGAGACCGCTGTCTGTGGGATCGGCTGGACCTGGAAGAGGACCGAGACAGAGACCTTCGGGGATTCAGAGGGTGGGTCTGAGAGAGAGGGGATGGGGGAAACCCGCTCCTCCCTTGGTACAGGGAACTCCGGCACAGGAGACAAGGCAAGTCCTTGGTTTCCACCGGGGGAACCGGTGAAGTAGGGTTGTCTGCATCTCCAGTCGATAAACCGGCCTGACGGTCCAGAAAAAATCTCGGACGTTGGCCGACAATTGTTCTGCCGGTTGACCTGACGGGGACACCGTTAAGCCAGAGGCCTTAGCCGCAACCTTGATCGAAGTCGAAAGTCAACAGTCCAGTGAAGGAGGATCTCTCCCTCTTCCACGAACGTAGACGGTGGGACTTCCCTTTTGAGTTCTTCTCCTTGGACCAACTGGAATGTCCCGATGGTTCTTCTCCCTTGGTGGAGAGGGACTGACAAAGCTCCTTAAAAGAAGCTGTATAGAAAGAGCCCAAGGAGAGTGGGATAAATGCCGCGACAGAGGAGGAGGAAGAAGTGGCGTGGGCCACCTCCTCCTCGAGGGCGATCATCTGCTCCAACTGTTCCGCGGAGCTCACTGCCGCAGACACTGCCCAACGGGCCTCCCTCTACTTAACCGATGGGTACCATTTCTCAGGGCACCCCAAAAGTAGTCGAGCAGCACGGTCCTCCAAGACCGGGGTAAAGGTGCCGTACACCAAGAAGCCCGCGAATCGTGGCCAAGCCCTAGGCAGTAGACACACATGGAGTGCGGATCGGTCTAGGATATCATCTGTCCACAGGGGCACTGATGAAAGCCAGGAGTCGATTTGTCCTTTGCAGCCGCAAGGGAAGACGAAGACTGGAGTCTTGTAAATTTTAGAATTAGTTTCGGGTTAACCGAAGAGTGTGGATCCAGGCCTAAAACACAGAGTGCTAAGGAGGGAACCTGAGCTTCTAAGCGGGAAGGAAGATCTGGCATCATGGGGCGCAGCCAAGAGTTTTACCACCTGGGTGGGTGGGAGGAGCCAGCTTGAAGACCTTCTGGCAAGATTTAAAGTGGCAAGGAACCTGCTAATAAATGTGGATCGAACATAACCACATCCCTAGAACAGTAGTTACTCACCGCTTCTCTTCAATTTTTATACTTTTTTCTAGTTAACTGTCGATTTCCACAAAATTAGTTTTCCACATTTGTATTAGAGCATTACTCAAAATATTTAAGTATGTAACACACCCCTTTCACTAAGCAGTTCATAAAAATAGTTAGATCAGCTCCAATGTCTATTGTACAGCGCACACACACAGCCCCACCCCCTCACTATTCAGTTTATAAAAGTAATCCGCTCACCACCAAGCCTCTTTCAAAAAAAAAAGTTAGCATAAAAACAATCCCCCCTCCACAAGGATTAGCACAGACAAAAAGAAACAAGTCAGTGTTAAGTGCTCACAACTCCTTTACAAAATTCACCACACAGTCTCAATATTTGGGCCAGGGCTGAAGAAGGGCAGCATACTCCAAAGCCTCTCCCAGAAATCGTTGTCACCATCTTCACCACACCATGTAGATATGTTGACTATTTAAACAAAAAGGTTATTTTCCATTCAGTCGCTGAGTTCTGCGGATTCTGTAACAGTCATTTTAATGATTTCTCCAAAACTACTGCACTCACGGATGTTCTTTTCAGCAAGTCGAATATGTATTACCGAGCGGCCTCTCGCACCCAGACAGATGTGCTTACCGAGATGCAGTTTTCTAAACACTGAATTCTTGCTGAGTGGCGCTCGCGCCACTCACGTTGCTCATGCTCATCAGCGGCACGGGGCTTTGAACTGTTAAAGCCCCACCCCCACAGAACCTGTTCCAATCTGCGTGGTCCGCCGCCAAACCCCCTTTCTCACCAGGTGTCGGCAGCAGGTAACAGCAGTCCAGTTCAGCAGTACAATAAAAAGTGAAACCCTGATTTGCATTAATGGATGTATTATCTGGTTTCTCCACGCACAGTGTCTTCCCGTGTGAGCGCCCAGTCAAAACAGCCCATAGCAGCTCTCACCAGCGGCCTGCATTCTTATAAACTCACTAAACTTAAAGACAATACATGGCTGAGACTAAGATAGGAAACTGTAGAAAACCAAGTCCGTGAGCGGAATCTAAGAATTTTAGGGCTCCCTGAAGCAGAGGAGGGGGATGACCCATTCGAGTTTGTGCAGACAATTCTGCCAGATTTGCTGGACTTTGGTGAGGAGGAACCCCAGCTGTCGACTGAAAGGGCATATAGGCTTTCCCCACGAAGAGGCCTGTCAGCGATGGCTGATCCTTGCACCATGATTGTGGTCTGTGGTGGAGTTGGAGACAGGGACCGAGTGCTGGCAGTGGTGAGAAGGAGACGCTGCATTACAGGGAGACCGAGCTTTCAATATTTCCTGATCTCTCCTATGGAACCAGACAGTGGCGTAAATCTTATGATGGAGTGAGTGAGGAGTGGATTACGCCTTTTGCAGATCCCACATCAAGTGCCATTTCCAGCCCGCCTTAGACTCTGGAAGGGTAAAACTTATCTCTTCAGGTCACCAGAGGAGGTGGCGAAGATTTTCCCGCTGATTGAGAAGGAACCTGATGGTACACAGGATGATGGGGAATGAAGGGTCTACGGACTTGGAAGAGTACACAGTGCCCAATGTTTGGTTTCTGTTCACTATTGTTGGGACTTCCCCTTATATGGCAAAGTGGGTCTGAGGGAGAATGGGACTCTAGTGCATTTTTTTTTTTTTTTTTTTAATATTGTGGGATCACTCACATGGCAGAGGTGAGTAGCAGATGACTGGAGAAGTTTACCACTGAGGACTGGTAATATGGACTACTCTGTCACTGGTTAGGCAAGTTATATGCCTTTTTTATTATTCTAATTGGGGCGACTGCCATCATATGCCAAGGTATGGTAATAACCACTTAATAGTACATGAGTATTGTTATATCATAGTAAGTTTGTTCTCTCACCGGCCTAATAATTGCTTAAGGGGGGATGCAAGTATGTACAATTATTGTTATTTAGACTATAGGAGACAAGTAAGGCAGCTGTTTAGAGAGGTAACTATGCTGGTTAAATTGTAGTTTAAGGGCAAATATTTTCTGAAAATGCCCGAGGGGGGATACAGTCGTCTGGCCTGTGTTTGGGGCAGTCGATCTTCAGGCTGGTTGGGCTAAAATCGCCAGATGGGGATCCCCCAAGGATACTTCCAGAGCTGTAGGCTTTTGTTACATTTTGATGTTATATTATTATTAAGTGGTACTTCCCCCATT
Organism: Neoceratodus forsteri; assembly: GCA_016271365.2. Classification (NCBI taxonomy): domain Eukaryota; kingdom Metazoa; phylum Chordata; order Ceratodontiformes; family Ceratodontidae; genus Neoceratodus; species Neoceratodus forsteri. The sequence continues at coordinate 263,110,208 of CM028131.1, read as the reverse complement.
GTGAAATTGTACTGCGGGGTGTATTCTAAACTATGCAGGAATGTGTGAATTTTTTTTTTTTTTTTTTTAATGGATTCATCTGTGTAACGCTGCTTTTGTGAGCTGGTTTTCTTACAAAATGCTCAATAAAAATATAATGCAAAAAAAAAAAAAAAAAACTGTGGAAAGTTTATAGAACTTATATTGTTCTTAGCCCTAGACATGATTTCGCCTTTGGAATGCTGAAATGTTGATATACAGAACAACAAGTTCCTTTATTACTATTGTAAAAACTGAAGATGGAACCTTATTTATTTAATATCAGTTTTTTAGTCAAGACACCCAACTGGAATTTATATCTCGAATCCAAGGACAACCAGCCAGGTTGGTTTAGGAGGAACATACGAAGAAGCCAGCAGAAGAAGGTCATTTGGTCTATTAAGTCTGCTCACACTGCAGGGTCCACAGCTTGAGCTAATGTCCCTGCCCTCCCTCCCCACTCCTCTCATCCTCCCTGCCCATGATCCTAACCTTCCCCCTGTGCCTATCCCAGCCTCTCTTAAAGCTGCCCACTGTCTTCAATGAGATGACCTCTTCCAGCAGCACATTCCAAGTGTCCACACCACCCTGTCTATGAAGAAGTGCTTCCTGACCTCCCTCCTAAACCTCCCACCCTCCAGCTTAGACTGTGCCCCCTCGTGTTATGGTTGCCACTCAGCTTAACAAGATTCTCTATCAACCTTATTTATCCCTTTCAAGTACTTGAAAGTCCTAATCATGTCCCCGCTCTCTCTCTCCCCCCCTCCCATCTTCCAGGTCAAAATGATGGGTTCTGATGAGCATCTGTGTACCGAAGCAAGCTATTTCACTTAATGTCCTGACCCTACTCACAGACCCTCAAGAGCAGTATAATAAATGCTAATCAGTTATAACAAGGAACACAGCTAGTTATGTCAGTCTCCAGGTAATGAACTGCTCTTCACATTACACTTAATACAGTACCGTCCAGCAGGAAACCTTCTAATGAGCAAATAGAAAAAACACTTTTACTAAAGTCTTAAATGTGAAGTTTTTACAGTTTGTTCCTTTCAAAATGGTTACATTTTTTACAAAACTTATGAATCACCAACTTTCAAACTCAAGTCAAACTCAAACTTGAGGCACAAATAATGTTTTGAAAATCAACCACAGCAGTGCTTGCTTGCATGCATATTTTTAAAAGTGATTTTCCAGAATCCAGGAGAACTTTAAAATATAAAACATGTATTCTAGGGGAGTTTGATGGTCAACTAGTAAGTGAACATAAGTACAATATGACAATGGTCTCAACAGTAGCTACAAAATTAGCCCAGGACACTGGATGGACTCAGAAATACCATCAGACAAGGAATGGCATAATGAGATCCTAGTGGCCCTGTGCACAGAAAAGATAACTACCAGTGTCAGTAACAGAATTCACACCTATAAAAAAAAAAAAAAAGATGAGAGAAACTACACATACTAGTCTCTACAACAGAGAGAACACAAACCCAGTGCTCCAATGACGTCCATGCATATTGTATTACGCCTAATGATACCATTCTGACCTTTTATAAATTACGAGTAACAGTATTATCAATTTGCTGTATAAGGGGGTCATTTGTGTGTTGTAATGCAGTATGCATATGAAACACGTTTTCAGTTGTTTGCTACAGAAAGTCAACCAACAACCAACCCCGTAATACTACTGCTCCGATGTCACATGGTCATAATACCATTGATATGACGTCAAGATCTTTGGTACGATTTTGAATCCTTGTGTGGCTCATGCTCACATTCCCATCTGAAACCCTCTAGTCCAAAAGAAGTCATCCGCTGAAATGGCGTGAGAATAGCAGTTTGGTCTGACAAGCATGTCACAGTGTGTGAGCAGAGTGCTGTGTGAATGTGTGAGCTGGTCTGCACAAACGCGCAAGCTGAAAGAGTGCTGTGCAAGGCTGGTGAGTTTGAGAGGAGTTGGTGTGCATGCAGGCTGAACAGTCAGAGGGTGGGTACAGTGCGAGTAGGCTGAAGCGAGAGCGGGGGGCAAGACTGAATGTGGTCACCGAGATTTTACCGTGCATTACACAACAAAAAACAGATAGATTTCTATCTCAGAATAGTGACAGCTTCATAAACCTCTTAAGCTTCAATCTCGAGATTTGTGATGTATGTCGCCACTATCATGAGACAGAGTTACAGCTCCATAACAGATAGAATAACAGATGGATTTCTATTTATAATAACTGCCTCTGCCTTTTTCCCCATAGGGAAGCCATGGCGTAATTTGCCATTATAAAGGCGCGTTTATAACGGCAAACACGCACACGGTTTCCCCCACTCTGAGCATGCCCTGCTGCAGCTTGTCCCTTCCGATCCCCGACAGTATGTTTTCCCCTGGAAGACTGAACCGCCACTAGAACTCAGTGGCAAGTGCCAATTTAAAAAGAATATCTGTAAGGGAAATGTAAAGTAGTTACTGTACTACAGACTGAATTCCCTCCCCCCCAAAAACAGAAAACCAAACGGTGAGTCATGGGCCAAGTACGCTGAACTCTAGCCATGCTAGGGCCGCACAGGAACTGTCATTTTATATAATTGTTGTGGTGAAAAAAGCAAACCCAGCAATTATATAAAATAAAAAATGGGTCGGGGTGTATAAGCTCGAAGTTTACACACACACACACCCTCGGGGTTAGATGCTTTTGATGAGCGAAGCTCGAGGGGTTTATGTAGCATCTAACCCCTTGGGTGTGTGTAAAAGTCTCGTTACACACCCCCGACCCATACTTTATTCTCTATATAAGGTCATGTAACTGAGTGGTATTGTTGGAAAATAAAGCACACAAAACATTCAGATACAATTATGTTTCTATTTCATTAAAGTTCTGTTATTTCTCTTCCTTATTTTAGTATTTGGGTAGCTGCATGGAAATAGCATCTTTGCAGCCGTAAGCCTCCATTTGTTTATACCCAGAATGAACCAATGGGGCTGCAACATCTAATTTACAACGGGGTCATGTTTTAACTCCATCTTGTTTGCAGTTAAGTGGAAAGGCAAGTGAACCACTTAAAAGAAATTTCTGACTTCGTATATTGGACTATATTTATAGCCAGTTACCTTATAGTGGTGATGGTGCATCAAAACCAATTGCAGAATTTGTAAGCACCCCAGTTAGGGAGCGAAGGGATCGTAATTTGGGCCAAAAACAGCTGGACAGCCGATTCCTTCCACTTCCTGGACCTCCAGGCCTGCCCCCACACTCAGATGTTTTATGACATAACCAGGGAGAGAGAGCATGGGGGTGCACACCATTGTAGTGTATGGGGTAATTTTCTAAACAATCTTAAAACTGTTACAACATTCTTTTAATTTAAACGAAAGTCACTGCTCAATTAATAGGGCCCTGTTAGTGAATCAGTGGCTTTCATTTAAATCAAAGGATGCTGTAACAGTTTTAAAATAGTTTAGAAAATTGCATCATAAACTACAAAGTGCTGTCCCTGGTTAGTCGTCACAGAATGGCAGGGGGGTAAGATTAGAGGGACATAAAGCGGAAGAGATCTTGGTTTAGCCCAAATAACGATCCCTTCCCTCTTGAACTGGGGTGCTTGAAAAGTTCTAAACATTGGCTTGTATGAACTATCCCCAATAAGGTAACTGGCTATAATGCCCACAACCTAGATGAAATATTTTGGAAATTTACTTTAAGCAACAACACTTCAGATAAGCTTAAGTACTGGTCAAGTTTAACCATTTTAAAGAAATAAACATTTATAAAATGTTTGGGTGAGTACACATACTCATTCAAACACCTGGAAATGCTCCACAGATGCCAAAAATGGATTCTACTCAGGTTTAGAAAATGAGCTTGAAAAATACTAAATGCTGACTGGCTGAGAGCCCCATCTAGGCATACGTTAATTTTTCAACAATGCCTGGTTTAAAAATAATACAAGGACCAGCTGTCAGAGCCCATTTGTAAAACAATATCCTTGTGCCACATCCAATTTGAAAACATGGCAGTCATTTTCCCCTAGATTTCAAGTGATGTCCCCTGCCCATCACCAACCATTGTTACCAACTTACCAATGCCCCAACTTGCCACGCTACCAGCACAAATCCATTTAAAGCACTAAAATTAACACCACCCAATTTTTGGGGGACTAAAATGCCAGCATAGTCACGGACATTCCTGACAGCACTAGTCTTGTGCTAGTTCAGTTTGCCCTTGGTCTTTTCCCTTCTGAAAAACAAGAAGCAACAAAAAAAATAAAGTGGCTTCAACATGGCAAAAATAAATAAACTTACTACTTTGGTGCTTCCATTGCTAGACCACATGCAGCCACCCTGCCCAATCCTGGTACGGTTCTTGTTGCACTCCTCTCCCCTTTCTGCTGCATTTACATACATAAAATGTAGCACGGGGTAAAGGAGTTTTGGGGGCGGGGAGGGGATCCTCTACATAAAATGGAGCAACACAAAATGGACTGGAGATTTGAAGACAAGTGCTACCACTGAAACAAGTGTTCCAAAAAAAAAATGTCACACTACAGTGCTCTCTACTGGCGTGTATACCAGCAGAGGGACTACTTTACAAAAAAAAAAAAAAAAAAGACAGAATGGATTTTTACTCATTTTTTATTATGTTTAAATTGTATACAGAAATGTCACATATAGCCCATTTTCTAAGCACAATAATACCTTCCAGGGTAGGTGGTGTGGGCTATAGCAGATCTTCCAGGGGCTGTAAGCCCAGAGGACCAGAATAGACAAATACCACACACCCTGCCAGGCATTGCTGCTTATTTGAAGCACTTTTATTCATGAAAATTATATTTTACTCACTTAATGTCAAAATGCAGAGTACATAACTTCTGAATGACATTACCTGACGCACTGTGTGCAAGGTCCCACAGTGGATGTAGTGGGATATGATCTGGAGTCTCCTGCTTTCCAGTACTATACAGGAGACCTCATACAGGCTATGGTTGGAAAAAGGTACAGCAGTATATACAGGAGGTATCCAGCATTGTAAATGGGGGATCACTGGGGGACGCACCACCTTTGATGCTAAATCGAAGTTAACAGACAGGGTCAGAGGACATGTGTCCACATTATATGTTGCATTTCTTAATTTTAAAACTGATCAACAGTAGCTGGCCCGGTGGCGCCGACGGTTGGCGGGATGCCGCACCACGCCGGCGACCCGTGTTCGGAACGAGCATGGGTAGTCGGGGGTCAGCAGGGGATGACAAAAGATCGGGCATCCTATGGACTGCTCTCCTTCCTCAGCGAGGGAGGTTTACCCTGGCCGGTGCAGCAGCAGCCCCTGCTGGTAACTGGGGGCACTGTAAATACCAAACAGGGAGACGCAAGGGGACGAGCTACGGCGGACGACCTTCTGGTGGGTTCGGAAACGAGCACATGCTGAGCAGGACGTCATTGCACATCCAAGCTCTAGGGGTATCAACATGCAGAACCCCCGTGGACAGGCGAAGGCGCCATACATGCTCAGCCTACACTCCCGCTGTCGGGCTCACCTCCAGGGCCATTCCCTCCTTCCTCCAGGGCATTTGATTCTAGATAGAGCGCTGGGGTGGGCGGCCCCACCTTGGGGGGCTCAGAGGGTCCCCCGGAGTGGAGAGACCAGAGGATGGGCTTCAGACAGAGAGGTAGAGGTGGGCATGAGGTGTTAGCTGGAGAGAGTTCCATGGTTCAGGGAGAATAGAGTTTACAAAAAATAAATTGAACAGGAGAGGCACTCTAATCTGAGGCATTTTCCTGGTGCAACGGGGGGGGGGGTGTACAACAGTAGAGTGCAGAACAAGAAAGCAAGATTACTGCATGTAACCAAGGACAAATCGTCATTATACTTAGCTGTGCAACTGGACACAAAACTGCTTAGTGTCTGAATGAGCGTAGACTGACCTAGTCTTGAGGGGAGAAGTGAAACAGGCTGATTGAATCACACAGGAAATAGCCAAAACCATTCAGTTACAGGGGAGAGCAGAATCACAGAGGAATGTTAGAAGGGTTCTGGTAGCAAGAGCAGATGGGAGAGCTGAGAAGTTTTAGCTGGCACCTAATATGGAGGCAGAGAGATAAATGAGAATTTTTTTTTTTTTTTTTTTTTTTTTTTTTTATACACACACACACACACACATTATTCAGTTTTTATATCTTTAAGGGGCTACTTTATACAGGAAGAATTTTTCCCAGTTTTGTTCCTGGAACAGGGTCAGACACTACTAAACTGACTGGTCCCACCCTACCCTGTGACCTCCACCATGGAGAATTAATTTCCTTAGGTTCCCCCATTACTACCACTAGCGATATCCAAAATAGTATTTGAATATTGGCATGAGATATGCAAACTAATATTACACAATAACAGAAAGGTTTCCTAGCCTTATAATTGGTCGGTGGTCTCCCTGAACACTGATGTTTTCCCAGCACAACATCACTGTATCAACGACTGGTATATTACTGACCCTACTAACAAGAGAATCATGCAGCCTCCCTGATGACTGCCTCCCACTTACGACAATCCCCCGACCCCCACGTTATTAAAGTAAATAACAGGGTGGCTCCCGAGAAAGGCAACTCCTGAGAAGCCAGACTACAACATTTTTTTCCTAAAGCACCACTACGAGCAGCTTCATGTTTCGCAATCTTCGACGAGCACAGCTTTCTTACAAAAACCACCATGCCATGCAGCTTTTCCAGCGGACTTCTGAGACATGAGTGCTCTGCTGCCTGCATCACCATAAACCCACGCACAGCCGGCAACTTCACATTAAAGGATTGCTAAACAAAGTTAAACACACACACCCACACCTTTTGATCCCACATCAGGCACTGCCCTCCCAAACTAATGAGCGTGACGACTTCCCAATGTCTACAAAGAACCCAAAGTCCCTCCCCCAACACACACTTCCCTCTTGGATCATAACAGTAAATTCAAATCTCGTGAAACATGTCCACCCAATCCAGGCAGTTGGACCAAGTGAATTAAAATGAGAGAGAGAGCGAGAGAGAGAGAATATGTGTGAGTATGTATATATATTAGAGGCAAAAAAACTCTGTTTAATGCATTAGTTAGGGTTGTTCCACAGCGACAAAAGTGAGGAAATTCATTGTTAGGGTTGAAAACCCTAACTCCAAATCACACCCCCAGCACCACACACACACACACACACACACACACACACACACACACACACACACACGTAAGTATGGGAGAGGACCAAGTCAACACAACCAATGCCAGACATCCAGCAGCAGGTGACAGAAATAACAAACAATTAGTAGGTAAGGCCATGCAACTACTAAGTGTGGTACGTTGTGTGCAGCTGCAATCAGGGATGTGTACATTTGGTGTACATGGCCTCAGTTTTGCTGTTGATCTCCACTGATCATGCAGTACCTGGTCAGGTGGGTGGGGATATCTCATAGTACATTTAGACAATTGTTTGTTATTTCTGTCACCTGCTGCTGGATGTCTGTCATTGGTTGTGTTGACTTGGTCCTCCCCCATACTTGCATATGTGTGTGTGTGTGTGTGTGTGTGTGTGTGTGTGTGTGTGTGTGTGTGTGTGTGGTGCTGGGGTGAATTCGGAGTTAGGGTTTTCAACCCTAACAGCGAATTTCCTCACTTTTGTCGCTGTGGAACAATCCTAACTAATGCATTAAACTGAGTTTTTTGCC